>JAJKLA010000064.1:0-118643 GCA_022432515.1 Hypoxylon sp. NC0597 | reverse complement strand
CGAGATTTTCAAAGTAATTAACATCTAAGATTCTCACGATAAGAAATTTTTAATAAGCTTCTTCAATTTAACACAATAGCCCTCATAAAACTTAGGTATTGCCGCGCTTACAATAAAACTCCTGTAAGATTCTCACTCTTTTCCCCTTTCCTTAGTGGGAACTAATTAACGACCTATACCAGAATGCCTAATATCTTATAAAGGAATAAAAAGCTGTTCGCTAAAGTACAACCTCCTTGTAAAAAGACAATCGCAGGTTGTTCCCTTATATATGCCCTAAAACTACCCAAATCCTTTTCTCTCAACCTTTGGCTCGCACCAGTTAATCCCCATAGTCATTCCCTTCCTGACAATAACCTTGATTGCAACCCTCGCAAAGTTCGCTCTTATGCGGTGGGCCCTTCACTTTCTGGTCGTAGTGTTGCTTCTCGATCGGAACGCCAGCCCACTTCTTGAGCCTGTATGCGACTCGTTCGACATACGAGTTTTCGTCAAGTGTTAAGGTCCCGAGTTGGTTGCAGGATTGGCAGCGCTGGTTGAATACAACGGCATTATATCCGTTCCCAGGATAACCCCTGATTAGTATAGCGACCTTCTTACTACCCCAGCTACGCTTAGAACAGTCGTCGTTGTTGCATTTGAATTTGCCCATAACGTGGGTTGAGTATTCGTTTTTAGGTTCGTTGGTACTCTTTTCGTTGAACCACGCCGAGACGATTTTACCAGAGGTTGCATCTAAGACGCGTTGATGGAGCGATGGATACATGAATGAGGCCCTTAACTCTCCCTTAGGCTTAAAGAATGCCCTCCTTGCCATTTTGAATAGTGTAACGACCATGCCTTAAGTTGGTGATATGAGGTTGCCAGTGAGGTATTTACCTACTAATAGTATATTTAACGTTGGGTTGAATTTAGGTATGCTATAAGCTATAATATCCATCTATTATATAGGAGGCACCCCCGCATGGGTGCACAATAAGGCCTTGAGTTTACGAAGCCACCTCCGTAAGCCACATATACACACACACACGCATTCGTAGAGCCTTAAAATCTCTCAGTGTAAATTCATTTACTGTCTGTAGCTACACACATACTCCCCACATACGTACCTTGGTATGGTAATTTCCCCTTATGCTGACGCATGCTTCTCATTCACCAGAACATACCGATATCTCGCCTTGCCCTCTGCCATATCGATCACAGCCTGATTAGCATCCTTGAGCGACCGCAGTTGCACCCACGGGCGGACATTGTTGTCGGCAGCAAACTGGAGCATCTCCCTGATCTCCTCGGGCGAACCAATGGCGCTGCCGCCAATCTTGATGCCGTTCGCAATCAGGCTGAAGGCGTTCACAGCGGGCAGGTTGCCGCCGTCGGGAGCTCCCACCTGGATGAAGGAACCACCGGCTTTAAGCAGAGAGAGATACTCGGTGAGTGGCATTTCGGGGCTCGAGACGGTAGAGATGATCAGATCAAGCGTGCGCGCGTTTTCGGCAGACCAGTGCTTGTCGTCATCGGTGGCGATGTACTGGTCCGCGCCTAACTTCAACGCGTCCTCCTTCTTCGACGCCTTGCGCGAGATGCCCACAACCTTATCCCCCCCAAGCGCCTTAGCCCACAGGATGGCAAAATGGCCGAGCCCGCCGATGCCAACGACGCCAACTGTCTTCCCTGGCCCATACCCATTTCTCTTTAACGGAGTCCATACGGTAACACCGCCACATAGCATAGGCGCGGCGATCTCGGAGGGCAGGCCGTCTGGAATCTTAACGACGAAGTGACCGTTGGTCCGATTATAATCTGCATAACCGCCATATGACTTTCCCTCGCCGTCTGGATAGACGGAACCGTAGGTGTTGACGTTACCCCTGGTACAGTAGTTCTCGAGGCCGTTCGAACAATCAGGGCAGTCCGGCTGCAGACAGCTTCTTGCTTGAGCGCCTACGCCGACGCGGTCACCGACCTTAATGTGCTTGACGTTACTCCCAACCTTGACGGCTTTGCCAACAATCTCGTGGCCTACGCAGCAAGCTTTATCTTAGGTTAGCATGAAGGTCAAGAGACGGCCCTGGAAGGGGTGCTTACGGTAGGGAGTTGGGCCCCAGCCGGATCGTAATGTGTGTAAATCAGAGCCACAGATGCCACAGTGTGTGACTTGAATGTCAACATCATTCTCCGTCCACTTCTTGGGCTCGAAGGCACCCCATTCCATCTTTCCGTTCACCGACTCTGGGGAGTGGCCTAGCCAACCCTCGAACTTGTAATCGGTACTCATCGTTTCCTCAATGGGGTCCTACTCGTATTGTACTTAATTGTAGTGGAAGTTATGTAGAGAGATTAGGCTTGTTATTTAGTAAGGTAGATTGCGTGTTATGTTCGAGTCTGGTCCAAGAGCGAGGTGACGTCTTTATATACATTTATATCTATAAGGTGCATATATACCCTCTATCAAGCTTCTATGAAACTAGTCACTGTTTAGCATTACATCAACCATCGGTGATAGAAATGCGAAGAGGTATGTCCGAATTTGTGGAAGCCGTACACGTAGCGCGATAAACCTTAGCAGGGCCGTGGAGGGTCCACCACCAATGCGAGGAACCCTTCAAGCTGTTTTGAAATATGCTTAAGCCCACTCCCCAAGTTTCAATATTTTGATACTGGCGGCGCCTATGATAAACGTTGGTATTTTGCTAGGATACGCGTACCATCTGTTAGGAGCCGAATTTGAGAATTTCCACGACTTGTCCGGGTCCGAGGCAATTGAGATGGACGACATAAGAACGTTGCAAAATGATGATATCTCCAAGTGGAAGCCTATTGAATATTAGGCCAGGCTCCAGCAGATCTAGATTAGCCCTCGCGATGTAAGTACATGAATTACTGATTAAGGCGGAAGCTTAGGGTGGGGGTCGCCACATACTTGCCGGCGAGGAGATTTCTGCCAGTCTCCATCGCGAACTAGTAGAATCTTCTTTAGAGAAATACGAACAAACCAGGTGGGAAGTCGGGGCCAGTTGGACAATCTGGGACGAAGTCCGCGCTTCTTCTGGGCCCGGCCGTCGACCTTCCCCTGATCCAGCTAACCTGGGAGCGCTAATGCAACCTGCTGACGGCCCCATCTGGCCCACTACTACTCATGTCGATCGGTGTTTCTCCGGGCCCCAGCTTTGGCCAGCTTATGGCTTATTCTGGAATGTCTGGATACCGTCTGCCCTACATTGTCAGCAGGATACATGTCGATGCGAGAAACGGACACTCCTTTCAAAATCTCAATGGCGAGAATGCGGATTATCGCCCGGCCGTCCTTGGGAAGCGTCTACTCGTTTAGTTCTACCAACGATGTATATGACCGCCGTTGCTCATACACGCAATCTTGTTAGCTCATCTCTGTCCTCAGGGTTTTGGGTTTACAATCTCATGTCGTTCTGTGCTTCTTGGCTGGAGTTTTTCAGTAACTGCGTGTAGCTAAGGGCGGGCAGAGGAGCGGTAGTATAAGAAGGCATGCAACAGTATTCCAAACAAACCTCCTGCAGCCATGATTACGTAGTATAGTTAGCCTTGTACAGATAACCAACCGTAGAAACCTCGCGCTGTAAACATTGACTTTTGAGTTGCGAGAAGCCGCCATATGTCCAAGATAAGGGGGTGCAACATACGAGGTGGACCAATGATACCATCACGGAACGCAATAAATCGCGTCAGAAAGCTCAACAACGTATAGAATTTCATCATCCAGAGTATTCTATTTGCCGTTGACGACGGTCCAAAAACACGTTTTCGCACTCACCTTGCGGCCGCAGCCATACCGTCTAAGAAGGGCTTCATCACGGCCATCATGTCAA
This sequence comes from Hypoxylon sp. NC0597, assembly GCA_022432515.1. NCBI lineage: Eukaryota > Fungi > Ascomycota > Sordariomycetes > Xylariales > Hypoxylaceae > Hypoxylon > Hypoxylon sp. NC0597. The sequence continues at coordinate 114,801 of JAJKLA010000064.1, read as the reverse complement.
AGTTCCTTCAACTGACGTCTCGTTTACAAGCGTGTAGCGGAATCTCGCCAAGCCATTTTCCAAATGCCCTGAGTTTAAGAAGGGTTATGCCCGAGTCTTAGGAGGGTCGTTTGGCGATCTATCAGGTATGCTTCCTTGCCCCGCAGAGGATGTAGTATTCGTCCTAAGTGGAGAGAAGCATGTCGTCTCCAAGACTGAGATGAGTGGGTAAAAGTGAAGATAGTGTTCGATTCCCATCAGCGCTATCTGGTGATTTTGCCTTTACTCCTTTTCTGACTAGGGCATATACAAGGGTATAATTTCGCCGCCCCACGTCCCCCGGACGCGCTAATGCAAGCTGCTGACCGTTTAGCGTAATGGATAGAACCGTTCTTGGCATTTCGGCCACGATTGGTAGATCTGCAGATCATTTGTGATCGACTTCGCTCTTTATTGTGTGACGATAGTTAGTAGTGAGCTCAGTTAAGGTTGGCAGCCTAGTGGTTTATTGACATAGCCACGATGACGGAAACTCCTGATATGCATGTATCATACCTCGTGTTCACTGGTAACCTGATGAAGATTCTAGCTACCTAGCTCGCTCAGTTGCTTAGGCATCTTGGCACATATACGGACATCAGTTGGGCAGCCTATCAATTAGAGCAACTAGACGTCTCTCTGATCCTAACCTAGCTCATTTATCAAACCTATCTTCCGGAACGGAGACTATATGAGCACGAGATCAAGAGGTTATACTAATGCCGTTGGAGAAGGGGACGCACGCTCATCTGCCAACTCAGCACAGTCGCGATGATCTCTGGATATACCGCTCGCAATATCTTCATTCAGGGGCACCAACTACAACGGCGTTGAATAGCTATGATGTGAAAATATATCTAAATCCGATGTTAGAAACTCATCGTTGCTTTCACAGCACTACCATGTAACACGCTGGAAGCATCTCGCTAAAGCTATCTATGGTACGTGTTGAAGTTCTTCCGAATTAAATTCACACCCTAGTCCCCGTTGCTATGCAGATGTCCAAAAGCTTCTACTACGTAGCGGTGACATCAACTGCAGCTCTTTTCAATGACGTGAGCCGGGAATGGAGACATTCTGGTAGGGTCGGAACACTGTAGCTACGAACGGAGAACAAACCGCATGAGTATCAGTTCTTTTTCTTCTTAACGTATACCGTCGCCTCGCTGATCTTGGCAGGCTGACGACGCATTTACTCGCTCTAGGCATCATACCACACTTACATGCCAACCACAGCTCTCACCGGGGAAGCTCCGAGCTGGAAATTACATCGTCGTCCTGTCCATTTCCCAGCTATTGGCTCGTAAATGATGGGCTCGTAGGGAAAGAGTAGATAAGAAAAGCATGCTTCCCGATGTTCGTTTAATGTAGCCGAGCTCACATTCCCCGGCTCTCTTCGCATAATCATCTGAACAGCCTTTCGTGCCCAAAATGGCTACCATGCGTGCTGTTGCCCAACTGGGAGTGGCAAACAATGTCTCCGTCATAGACTGGCCGGTACCTACCATCGTCAATAATACAGATGCAATCGTTCGCTTGAATCTTTCGGCTATTTGCGGCAGTGACCTGCACAATTATCATACCGAGTCTGGCTCGCCGCAGCTGCCTTACCTCTATGGCCACGAGGGTCTCGGAGTAGTGACTGAGGTTGGTGATGCCGTCCGGTACTTCAACGTGGGTGATTACGTGGTCATACCCGACAACGTTGACAGTGGTCACTACACTATTGAACCGTACGATTATTATCCACCGTTGTCATATGGTGGTCCCCCAGACGGAAGCGTCATTCCCGGAGTCCAAGGCAAGTGGCTACATTACCGCCTTCATGATCTAGAAGATACCCCTTGCAACCTATACTAACGATTAGTTGAATAGCCCAGTACGGCAGAGTCCCCCATGCTGATCATTCGCTGATCCGCCTTCCGGTTAACTCTTCCACCGACACGGCCACACTGCTCGACTACTTGTTTGTCTCTGATATCTTCTCGACAGCCTGGCAAGGAGTCACTTGGTCAGGGTTTGAGCCTGGGGACAGCGTCGCGGTCTTTGGAGCGGGCCCCGTGGGCCTCCTGGCGGCTTATTCCGCTATCCTGCGAGGCGCTTCTCGCGTATATAGCGTGGACTGTGTTCAGAATCGTCTGGATCTTGCCGCCTCTATCGGCGCCATCCCCATCAACTTCGAAGATTCAGATCCAGTTGAGCAGATATTGGCACTGGAGCCGACTGGTGTGAGAAGAGGTGTCGATGCGGTTGGCTATGAGGCTGTGAACGCAACTGGTCAGATCGATGAAACCATCGTGGTGCGACAGTTGGTGAATGTCACCGCACATCGGGGAGGAATTGGCATTGTCGGTCTCTATCACCCTGGCTTGAATGGCTTCGACGTCGGCACGACATTTGTAAAAGCTGTCCAGGTAAATGGCGGTATCGTTCTCCCCCTGCAGGTCGCTCACGAATTGATACCTTTGGTCGCTTCCGGTAAGGCGAAGCCGAGTTTCATCATAAGCAGCCTTATAGATATCGAACAGGCCCCAGAGTATTATGCGCGATTCAACAGACGCGAGGAAAGTAAGGTTGTTATTAAATTCTAAACCGTAATGATTTGGTTTTTATAGTATATGTTGAATGTACTTAGGTAGCTAAGTATATACAGGAAACCTATTATAGATGTGGTAATACAGCTCCAAAGTCCTCAAAAATGAAAATTTTGATATGTTTACCACTTAGTGACAATTAACCTCTCCTGGATGACTTACCTCTTGTTATGATAAGTGCTTTTATATAGGTATGCTTCGGAGCAGGCCGAAAACACAATTTATCATTATGTGTAAGTACATAACTTTGAATATAATAGACTGTCTAGATAAATTAATTACTAATATCATTTGGGGTAGCCGGGACCATGGTATTCAGGCTATGATCACAGCAGCCTGGGTTCCACTCTTAGTTCTAAGGGAAGTTGATCAGTACCTTAACCTCCTCATGTCGGTCGAACCTCTCATAGTACTCGGGAGCCTGCTCGATGCCGATCTCACTAGTGACGATAAAGCTGGGCTTTGCCTTGCCGCTTGCAATCAACTGATTCAGCTCCTGCGCGACCTGTAGCACAGGGACAGCTCCAGCACGCCAGCTCAGGCCTTTCGAGAAGAAATCCGCCGCGGGGAAGTCGATTTGGGTTGGGTAATCAGCGCCGAGAGGGGCGCCAGAGCTGTTCTGGTGAGCGCTATATACACCGACGACACCAAGGCCTCCGTGGCTCGCGAGCACCGCCACCGCGTTCCTTAGCACGATATTTTCCTCGTGCTCTAGGTTGCGATTGACGGCCTCAAAACCGACACAATCGACAACTCGGGTCACACCAGCGGGTTCGTAAGAGAGGATAGCCTGCACGGGATCGACATCGACAAAATTAATTGGGATTGCACCGATGGAAGCGGCCTTGTCTAGGCGTGCAGGCTCGTGGTCAACCTGGAAGGGTCAAATAGTCAGATTTATTTCTTGGGGAGGCCGAGCTGCACCAGGAGAGTCTTACGCTATAAACCCTTGATGCACCTCGGAGGATGGCTGAGTAGGCAGCAAGGAGACCGACTGGCCCAGCGCCAAAGATAGCAACGCTGTCGCCAGGTTCGAAGCCAGACCAGGTCACACCAGTCCATGCTGTGCTGAAAATATCAGCCACGAAGAGGTATTCAGCGTCAGAAGGAGCAGCGCCATTGGTAGAGTTATTAGGAGTCGGGATTTGGACGAGATTCTGTGTGGCGAACGGCACCCGGACATATTCGGCTTAAGCATAAAATGTTAGATGGCATGAAACGCACAATATCGACGTTGGGACAATGGGAAAACAGTAGGTACCTTGAGTTCCACCCATTCCTTGGCCATAGTCGTCGCCTAGACCAAATACCAAGCTCTGCGCAGCTCCTTGGTCCGCGGCGCCATTGGAGACGATATCCGGGATGATGACGTGGTCACCAACGGAAAAGCCAAAGACATTATCACCAATCTGATCGATGATTCCAACGGCCTCATGTCCCATGCCCCACGGGGCATTCGCACTGCCATAAACACCGTGGTAGACGTGCAAGTCTGTGCCACAGATCGCAGAAGTAGTGACACGAACGATCGCGTCCGTTGCCACCTGTATTGTTGGAACGGGAAGATCAACTACGGCCATTTGGTAGGGGTTGCCCTGCCAGACAACACCTCGCATTGTTGCGTTTGCTGTCACGTTTGCAAGAGCCATGGTGATATGCGTAGAGCTATTGGCGTTGACGAGGCGTGGTAAAGACTGTGATGATACCTACGAGCCAGAAGCAGAGTTGATATTCGAGTCGACATCGCTGTTTTATATCCCCAATTGTCATCGTTTAGACACGTCATTGTCTTCATCATCTTCATCGTCCTCGGCCCTTCATCACAGAGTACCATGGATCTTGAGCTTGTTTTACGGCTCCGCTCTTGATCAGAAGTCACCTACGGAGCATGGTTCTATGTAGCATCATCACGGCGTCAGCCGCCTCCAGGGCTAGCATAAGGAACGGAAAGAGGATGGTCCTTCCTAGTGTAGATCGAGATCGCCGAGGCGCCACACCTTATTTCTTCATGAAAAAGTGGCAGCTTAGCGAGCCCATCATGGTAAATGAAGTCAAGCTGCTTGATATCTTGAGAACAAAGAGCCTTCTAGATAAGCCATCCCAAGATGAATTGCCAAGCCGTCACTATAACGAATAGAGTATGGCATGCTGACCATGCATCGGCCTAATGAGACGTGGGTCTCTCCGGACAATCAGCGTCTACGCCATCATCATAAGGCACAGCCATTATCGACGTGACTCGGGATAGACTCTCGGTAACAGTTCGGAGAATGCAAGCTGCCATGTCGACCCTCGGGCCATTGTGCATAACACCAATTCGAGACTGGGGAAGCTGTCAGCAAGCTGCATACGGAGAAAATGCCCTGGGAAATAATACTCTTCACTGACTGCCATGCGTGCCGATTTAAAATTAGAATGGCCAGAATTCTCATTGTGTTCTAGTTAGACCCGTTAAATCAGCCCGCTCGAAGCAGCATTCTGGCTTGATTTTTGTTGCTCATCGTAGAAGCATCCTTCGAAAAAGTTCACATGTGACTCCCTTGGACATCAAGGTATACGGCAGAAAACATAAATACCATGTTCTAGCTCCCGTTGCTAGAAAGCAGACCATCATAACATAATGAAGTAATACGATAATATAGTCACGTACACTGTATTATACGTCTCGCCGTGTCCGGAATGACAGCTTCTTCTCGCCCCTTTGCTCGCGCCAGTAATTCGTTGCCTCAAAGATCTCTACACAGCCCTCTAATATCCAGCCCCATTTGCGCAGAAACGCCGAACTCGCTTCCCAGCCGCGGGGGTCCCACGGCGAGCCCCAGATGATGAGACCCGCTTCTTCGGAAGAGTTCTGGGTAGTGTCGAACTCGACGACGTCGCGGCATAGATTGTCCTCGTCGATCAGGCCGCCGGCGGACAGATGCAATATTCGGTCCCTCAATATCGGCCAGGGGAGAAGATCGACCCAGGGATGGTGCGGCTCGATGAGTTGCAGCGGCGTCGGAGTCAGGCTATGGGGGTAAGACGGTGGTACGGTCACGGGGACCGCGGGCCCGATCTGGCCGAAGGGTGAGATAGAGTCGTATAGCAGCCAGCTTGTCGACAATCCTAATGCGACCGAATTCCGCGCCAACGCATGAAAGACGTTGATTCGGACGACTCTTAGGAGATGCTCGGGACGCGGAGAATGTGCCAGGTACGCCGTGTATGCCTGGTCAGTCAACTGTTTAACCAGGCCCAACTTCCTCGCCATTTCATCACGATCACCCTGCTCCCGTCCTAAGCTGCAGAACGTCCGCGCGTCAGTTGGCGACTCGTTGCGTTCCGTCTCTACAATTGGTTCCGTCGATGTTCGCCGCCTTCGCGTACCAGAAGACTCGTCCATGCCGAGCCTTTTCCTTCTCCCTGCATAAATCATCCATTACGTCAGATGCCGACAGCCTTGGAAGGTTAAAAAGCAACGTTGCGAGGTTGACTAACGGTGAGCTCTCTGATTGAGGCGATTCTGTAATTTTCTCCTCTGCTCCGTGCTGATTATACCAGCCCAGTCCTCACCGGCCTTTTTCACATCGTACTGGTGTGGCATGGGTTGCACGGCAATGCGGAGGCACTGCTGTAGCGACGAATCATCCATGATCTAGCTGTTTGGGTTGGCTAATAGCTAACAGATTGCGACAAAGTACGGGAGTTGTCACGATGGCTCGAATTCCCAATTAAGACACAGTGGGCAATCATTAGCCGATGGAAACGACCCGAATCTGCCATCCCGTCCACAACTACCTTGCTACGCGTACTGAAAAGGGCAGCCCCACCGAGATAGGGGGACTAAGGACGGACATATCGGGTTTATCGATGATTTCATGTACGATCAGTCGATTTAGTGCACTGCACGGATAAAGTAAATGTGTTATACCTATATTAGATCGTTATACCTCTTGTCACCGTCTGCTCTACTCTCTCTGCCCTACATTTGTCACATTCTAAGGTTTTTAAATTGATTGAAACGCAAAATCTCCGCGATAGGAAATTCTTAATAAGGTTCTTTAGTTCGACATAATAACCCTCTTAAAACTTAGGTACTCGGGTATATGGTTGGCTCTTTTAATACAATTAGCTAGCCGTCGATGTGTCGACTTTTCCAGCACTTTTGCAAATCCCCATCCATTTCACCGTAAGATCTATAACTTTCTGTGTCCCTTCTTCCATAAGTTGCGTATGTGACATGGTAGACACATTTTGTTTAAGATGGCTGTAATAGTCATCTAGCACGAGTCGATTGACGTTGATCTTAGTACATCCTTCCACAATACATTTCTGCAGCAAGTCCGCGGAGAAGCCATTGGTGCCATGTAACGCGATCACAACGCGGCCCTTGATTTTCTTGCGGATTCGTTGGAGACTTCGCATTGAGAGTGGCCAAAGGTTAGCCACTAAGAACTTGATTTAAAGAGTAGACACGGAATCGGAAAAAGGAAAACTTGGAGCGCACCATGGGAAATCTAATTGTGGACCGGACCTCGCATCGTATTCTCCGTGCATATTCCCAAAGGCGGGTGCCAAGGCATCTACGCCTGCAGCAATAAAATCGTCGACCTCCTCTGAGGTTGTCTTACTTCCCTCGAGTTCGGCCGTGTCAACCACGCCATCCTCGCCCCCCTCGATGCGACCCGGTTCTGCTTCAGTAGCAATACCCCTTTCTTGGCAGTACGCGACTAATTCCCGCGTCATACGGAGATTGACTTCCTTGTCGTAGTGACTCATATCAACCATGATGCTATCGAAAGGGAGCTTGTCGGCACTATACTTAATGAGGTGGTAGTCTTGTGCGTGGTCCATATGGAGCACTATATGGTCACGCATTGGAGACTGTGAGATGGCATCCGCAGCTGCGCGGACAAGGAGGCCAGACGAATACGTTACGGCCCATGGAAAGAACTGGATGATTATGGGGGACTTGGCAACCTCCGCGGCTTTCACGAAACCCAGAATGTGCTCGATATTGTACGCAATGGCTGCGATGACACCGTAGTGGCCTTGTTCTGCGGCGCGGAGCACGCGGTTGCTTTTGTTCTTCTCTTTCCAGTCCGGAGTCGAAGCCATGGTAGGTAACTTTCCGTGATCTAGGATATCAGCGAATACAGAATGACTTTTTAAACGGCGGCAATTATATCATTAACAGTGAGGCAAATTTCGTTAAACGGTGACCCTAATGCTGTAGGCGTAGAATCCATGGAAGCTCGTGGTGTGTGGCGATTTCAGTATTGAGGCTTACCCCTAGCTCAGAGCAGGCACAGCTGGCTCCATGAATGCCTCGAGCCGACCGCGACTCGCGTCGGGGGCAATTCACATCAGATCCGCTTTTCGCAAGTTTACGTGATCGACGCAGTTACATTTCAAAGAGCAAGATATGAGGTGAAGTGGTTTGCAGGGTCAATTGTTCATCCCTGTTGATTAGCTAGAATCTAATTTAGCCCAGTCCTTTCTCAGATCACCACTGAGAGAAGCTCGAGGCCATCCGGTCTTGCTATGGCACTTATCGATCAGGCGGACCACATCTTCCCTCTGCTGCGGGTTTTGAATGCTCAAGCCGGCTAAGAAAGAGTATTAGCGAAGTATGATCTAAGAAGCACCGGAGATCATCCACTACGTTAAGTGAAATGGACATCATACCAATATAGAGACATTGTGAGGACATTATACTCGATGCGGCGTCGGTAAGTGTCATTGCAATACGGCATATTGTACTGGCAGCTGCTTCCATGAGCCTTTGTTGTTCTGCATATCCACGAATGCCGCCAAGCGACGGCTTGTAAAGTAGGATGAGGATCTGCGCCGAGCGGAAAAGCTGCATTGAAACACCTTCGAGTATTGTGTCAGCTACGTAATTGATTCTACCTTGCCACACCCCCCCCCCCCCCCCGCGGAACGTACCAAATTCAGGAGGATGGATCCAGAAAGGTTCAAAAGGATCCGAGGGCCCAAGTTTGGTCACTGTAGGCAGCGGCGTAAACTCGACTGGAAGATTCTCCTCCCACTCTCTCAACATTTCAAAAATGGCGCCGGCTCTCTCGAGGCGTGCCTTAATATCTCCCTCACCCTCCACGACTGCCTCCTTGGAACAATAGTCAACGGCCTTTGCGAATATCCAGACGATCCTCGCGGCTTTCTCGGAAGGACTCATTACGGTATAAGCTTTCGTCGGTTTCCAAAAGCTCAGGGTTTTCCGTCGCTCGCGAAACGCTGCCCACACATCCTGCCGCAGCCATGCCCACCAGACAGCTGACCTAAGACCTCCTGTTTCTCCATGGATAAGTTGGCTCCTCTGAATCCAGAAGACGCCCTTGAGATGTCGCTCCCATCCATTACCGGAATCATCCAGCATCTCGTACATAGACACGATCAGCACGGTAGCTAATAGCTCCACGCTGGTGGTATATGCGTCGACCGACATAGCCTGTTGTAGATAACGCAGAGTATCGTAGTAGTACTGCAGACCGATCCTGCGGTCTCGCTCAAATTCATTGGCTGCTGGGCTGATGGACAATTGGCGGGATGACAGGGCGAGGATTGCATTCATGAGGCCCGCATCGCGCATGGCCAGATGCGGAACAAGGACTGAAAAGCACCTATTTGGATCGTAGAGGTCAATCCACAGACTTACTTGGTTGACGAAGTTGGCAAACAAAGCCACTTCGCTACCCGACAATTCCGTGGGCCGCGAACCATGCCATAACTCTCGCACAGTGTCTTGAGATGCTGAGAGTTCAGACGAACAGGGCACGGCGACGTTCCGGATCGAATATCGTTCGCGGAGCGCCTCCAGGGCCAGGCCATTGGCGAGTTCGTGGAAGCGGGGTAATGCGGTGGCATCTTCATCTGCTGCCGCCGCTGCCGCTGCTGCATCGTCGGCCAACAGACCAAACCAGCCGTAAAAAGCAGCGTCCGGGGGGATGGATGCTGGGTGATAGCTAGCGGTGGGGGTTATGGAGAGCGATGGTGAGATAAACTCGGAAGGGTGGTAGGTCTCCACGGTTAGGTCCAATGATGGTACATGCGATGGCTCAGGTTCCGGATTAACAGAAGGGTGGTTGCCATTGTTGTTTTCATCTGGGGGCAGTGGAGGCGGCGTGGCATAGAGACATGTCTGCCTACTCTTGACGCAATTCCCACACTCAGGAGTTACTTCATCGCATCTCAAGTGACGCCGCTTACACGTGAGGCTGCGACGCGTCCGGAAGAAACCCAACTTTAGCTAATATTCTAAGTACCAATGAACTCTTGCTTTCAGCTCACCATCCTGTGGTTTTGCGCAAGCCGCGTCCGCGTGACTTGCGTTTTCGCCGGCGGGCTTCATTTTGCGCTGCTCGCCGTCTCGCTGCTTCGTCCATTGGCGACCTCGATACGATCGTTCGATGATAGATGCACATTAGGAAAAAAAAAAAGAGGTCACGGTAGCTCGAGACGAGGGTTCTGTATGCATTTAATTCTAACATATTGGGGTAATTGCATGGGGCCCTACCTACCCTCGAGCCGAGCAAGCCACCCGCAAGCCCACTCGAGCCGAGCTGGGGGTTGCCAAGGGGAAAGGGGGGGAATTGAATTGCTCCCCACTTTGTAGAGCGGCCTGTATCCTTCATGTTATTCTACACTTTCTCTTCGTAATACATTAGTCCTTTAATTCATCTACAGAACTACCTACATATTACAAATTTCTATGAATACTTGTTATATTCTAACGTATCAAGGAGTAAAAATAAGGGACGTGAATAAAGGACTCGTGAACCCGTAAAATTAATCCTGCTTGCAACGATCAAGACTCTATTTGATTCCCTTGTCTTCGAAACAGCCATGTATGCTAGAACAACGTTTCGATACCTTCAGTCATCGATTAAGAAAGCACACCCTCCAGCTAAGAGGTTCATACACATGTCAATGAATAGCTGCAATCCTGTATTGCCAGCCTTTTCACTAGCAGGTCGAACCGCTGTCGTCACAGGTGGTGCTCGCGGACTCGGACTGGCTATGAGTCGGGCACTAGTGTTGAGCGGCGCCAACCTTGCCATTGTCGATTTACACAGTACTTTTCCTGCTGTACAAGCGCAGAGTATCATACACTGATTGTAGCTCCGACTTGCAGAAAAGGAGGCCGCTGAACGAGCGAAGGAGATAGTTGAGAAGTTTGCGCAGATCCACCCATCTTTGAGTGTGCCCAACATTACATGCCACTACGCGGATGTATCCGACCAATCTCAAGTCAACGACTCTATACGAGATGTACTCAGCAAGCATGACCGAATCACCAATCTCATCACTTGTGCCGGTTTCTGTGAAAATTGTGACGCCATCGACTTTCCGCCAGAGCGCATAAAGCGCATGCTAGGCGTGAATCTCGAGGGTACATACTTCTTCGCAACCGGTATCGCTAGGTACTTGATGGAACACAACATGCCTGGAAACATGGTCTTTATAGGAAGCATCAGCGGTAGTATTGTCAACGTGCCCCAGCCGCAAGCCATGTATAATGCGAGCAAGGCCGCGGTTCGCCATCTAGCAGCAAGCCTGGCCGTGGAGTGGGCTGGTAAACGCATTCGTGTCAACTGCTTGAGTCCTGGTTATATGATCACCGAGATTGCAATGTATGGCTCAGGGTTCCGATGCTGTTTTGTGAAGTGGGGATTGTCGCTAATATGTCGGTAGCAGGAAAGCAAAGGTTCTCGCGGAAAACCCCGGGTTAAAGGCCGAGTGGGAGTCCAAAATTCCGCAGGGAAAGATGGGGCTTCCAGAGGAACTGATGGGTACTGCGGTATTTCTATCCTCGGATGCCTCGAGTTACATCACTGGGCAGGAGATCAAAGTAGATGGAGGGTACACCGTTTGCTAGATGCTTCTTATATTTCTTTTACATTAGATATCATATACAGAATGAGGCTTTGGCGGCTCTATCTGCGACGAATATCCACTTCTAGTGAGATACAAAAATAGAACCAATGATCTAACATTCCGAATTCATTGCGTGAAAAGGGGACATCAGTTAGCATGGTGCTTTATGACGAACGAGCACGGCCAACTGTAAATCCAACCATTACCGATTCCAAATACGATATCCAGTTCTGGTAGAACTCCTCGACCCTGAATAATCATGTCTTTAAACTCCTGCTGAACGAGGAGAGGACGTGGAGAGCACAGTCGAGTAAGAGTTTGAAAGGGGATTTATAGGGATTGCAATGCATGAAAGTAAACAAGTGTAGTGTCAGCTCCTTGTTATCGTGTTGAGATCTAAGGAGATATATAGAAGACGGGCTATAGTTCTGAACATGATGCGTTTTGATTCCGGTAACATCGCTAAACGAGAACATGCCAAAGTCCACCGGGATCATTTTTAACATACTAGGTATCATAAATGTCAGCTACCACATTCGGTCTTACAATATTCAGCAAAATATAGGAACACTTACTTCCAACAGCCCCATTCACAGGAATATCAATGCTTGTCGTGTAACTCGCCGCATCACTCAGCAAATAGACATAAGCACCCCCCAATTCTTGGACCTCGGCTAATCTTGAGATGCCTCTGTAGTACTTTAGCTGCAACTTCCAGTCCGCCTGCTTCTCAACCCAGTATGTCATAGCTGTTTTGACTAATCCTGGTGATACAGAATTTACTCTAATGCCATACGTGGCCCACTCCATAGCCAACGTGTGCACCATGTTACGGACTCCGGCCTTGGAAGCGCCATAAGGAGCAGATGGAACGACCTTATTAGGTCTATAGCTAGCCATAGATGCAGTGAAGACGATGGCACCCTTAATTTCGTGCTTGATGAAGGCGCGGGCGGCGGCGCGCGCAGTGTAGAAGGCGCCGAAGAGCTATCCATGAAGATAGACCCGTTAATGAATTGATCGTTTGAATATGATAATATACCTGACATAAGGAAATGAGGTGCGAGGGCTCGAATTACTCACATTAACAGCAATAAGTGCCTCGATTTCTTCGGACGTAAAATCCAAGGCGCTCTTATGGTTCGTTCGTCCTGCGTTCACAACGACGCCGTGAAGAGCTCCCGCCTCAGCCAGCACCTGGTCAATCGCCTTCGTGATACTTCCTTCATCCGTGACATCAGCTTTCAGGGCAGAAAGTTGGCCCGGATACATCTCGCAGATGGTTTTAAAATCATCCTCAATTTCATCCGCGTAGTCTATGCTGTAGACTTTGGTGGCACCGTTGGCAAGACAACATTCCGCAATGCCGAGTCCGATCCCGCGGTTAGCACCCGTGACTAGTAGAAGTGTGCGATATTAGTTTTCATTTCCTTCTTAGTAAGGGTTAGGAAAGGATAACAGAAAGCGATAGTAAGACCTACTAGCTATTATCTTTCCCTCGAGAGTGATCTTTTTATTCGTTGAACTCATCTTAGCCCGTATCTAAATCAAAGACACGTTATTCGTCTTTTAAAATAAGCGTAATGAGATTGAATCAAGATGATACAATATACGATTCGCCGTTTTCGCCTATTATACGTGTCACTCTGACCGGAATAGAGTGTGCTTCTTGAGGAGCGGTTGAATTCCTGGTGCTTCATCATGGTAAGATATCATCATTCAGGCCTTGGTCGTGCTTATTTTATTCGTGTTTTTCTGAGACCGTCTCTGCCGTGATATGTGGTGACGCCCTCGGCTCGAGGGCGTGTAGATCTAAAACGGGTGCACCACAACGCCTGCAGCCGACCCCTGCCAAGAACCAGTGCCACACTACGGACCAGTATTCAATACGGCTCCACAAACTCACTGGTCCGTCTTCGGGAATGGCGTGGTCGCATTGTCGTGATGTTAAATAATGTGAGATTCGCATAGGAAAGGAAGCTGCATATAAGGCGGTAGATGTTGTCTTCATCATGAACACACACACATCAACCGCGACTTTGCCTCGTCTTCTGCGCAGTGCCTCGAAGCACCGAAACTATGTAATTCCACACATATTCTCACGATATGTCTCTCAGAAGACGTATACCCTGAATAACGGCGTAAGGCTTCCAGCCGTCGGATTTGGTACCTTCCAAGATAAGGAGCAGCAAGAAAGTGCCGTGTATGCGGCGCTGAACGCTGGCTTCCGACACGTCGACACGGCCAAGGTCTACGACACAGAAGAGTTTATTGGACGAGCAACCCGCAAGGCAGGCATTCCTCGGCGTGACATATTTCTCACGACTAAGCTCTGGTGCAATGATTTCCATCCAGACGACGTCGAGCCTGCGCTCGATGAAGCTCTTGACAAGCTTCGGACCGATTACATTGACTTATTCCTAATGCACTACCCTTGCACATTCAAACGAGGTGTTGAACGTTTTCCTAAAGGTGAAGATGGAGTGATGCAGATGGGTGAGACCACGTATGTCGACACATGGAAAGCTATGGAGAAGTTAGTTCATAAGGGAAAGGCGAGGGCTATTGGTGTGTCTAACTTCAGCAAAGGCGAGGTCCAGAATCTACTTGACCATGGATCGATAGTAAGTATCTTCTCTATTCTCGCTTAGGCATACATCTAACTTATCGGTCGTGCAAACAGGTCCCGGCCGTGCATCAAATGGAGCTTCATCCGTACCTGCAACAAAAATCTTTCGTCGAATGGCAAAATTCGAAAGGCATTCATATGATGCAGTTTAGCCCTCTCGCAAATCAGAACAACTTCTACCGAGACATCTACTGGGCCACCGGCAAAGCTAACGCACCAAGGCTCATCGAAGAGCCCATATTAAAGGAAATTGGCGCCAAGTATGGTAAGAGTCCTGCCCAGGTTGCCTTAGCTTGGGGTCTCGCGAATGGGCGCTCTGTAATAACCAAGAGTATTATCGATTGGCAGATTAAGGAGAATCTTGAGAGTGATTTCCCATTGGATACAGAGGATATGGCGAAGATTGGAACATTGGACAAGAAGTTGCGGTTCAATGATCCAAGCACTGCGTATAACTGGAAGTTATATAGCGATCTAGAGGGAGCGTGGTCGACCTGATACATTCTTGCAGCCAGAATGATCGAATATAATTAGTATATAACTTGTATATAGCTTGTATATAACTGATAATGACCCGCACTTATCCATTATGAATAACTTTATGGTGCATAATAAATTTCCTTCTTCCCTTTGGGCCGAATTGCGTTGCAGTTATCCCTTTGACGAGGATACAGATATAAACTCTGACGCAGTGGTCGTTCCATAGAGAAATAGCCGATGGTTCTAAGGGATACCGCTGTCTGATATCTAGTTTCAACGCTCTTTCAGACAAAACTTAGAAAACTATCAAATCGTCTAGACTACCTTAAGTAGGGAAAAGAAGTTAGGTTACTACTTAGTTCCTCTCCCCCCCCCCCCCTTTTTTAGAGAGTGGGTGACTTGAAACGACTACTAGGAGCACATACGGAACAATATTGAGCCAAATCCGTGAAACACGTGCATAGCTTAATGGAGAGGTCTTAGAAGCAAAATATACCAGTCGTGGACCACCGCCCGCGTCCTGAACAACGGCCGGCTTAACTACATCGTTGTATAATTGCTTTAGTCACTACATAACCTTTACGTCTTCAATCTGGGAGGCTGAACTTTCGGGTTTTGCTTCAATATCATGACGCTGCGCATGGTAGGCAGTGGCAGTGGCGCTCATCGAATGCTGCTCCTTCAGCTCTCCGAATTTATTTTCTGCAGCCCAGGTCCACGGTTCATCATAGACGGAAAGCAAATCCATTTGTTCAAGAGTTCTCTAATTAGATTCTGGGTACAGAGCCCAAACTACCAGGAACCTTGCCTCAGCATATTAGGGCCCCACAGGGAGGAAGAAACCTTTCACAGAAATGAAATGACAGTTACTACAGTGGAAGAATTTCCCCAGCCCTACTAAATATCACCTCTCTCACGTTGTCTCGAACAACAATCTTTTCTGTCACCTTAGGAGAGTTTGTATGAAGGGCTAGCAAAGAAGTCAGAGTGGACAAACGCCTTGTTGTCCCGTTCCAAAAGAAACTAAGAAACCCGAGAAAATCATTCTTAAGCAGTTGGCAATAGTTAGGAAATCAAAATACTAACCATAAGCATTGGAGTAGGCTTGCAATGATAGGACTCGTCGTTTTTGTTTTGTTATTGTCTTTATGCCATGAGAAACATTCTAGACAAATAACAATAAAGATTCGCATACCTAGATAGGTACATATGTTTGGAAGTGTAAAGTGTAAGAGATTAAGGCGTTTATGCCCTAAGAACCTATATATTGATACGGGCGTATATATAGATACGTATATACAAATCTGAATGCAGGTCTAATGTTAGCTCGAGCCATTAGAAATTTGGTCAAATAAAAGTAGAATTAAGATGTCTAACCGTACTCAGCATCTATACAGACACATTGGGATCCATGTCCCATGGCGAAACACCCCAGCAGCGATCGATCAATGGACAGAAGATGATGAAATAAATACTGAGGGCTTCATTTTCATAGATGCGCCGTATACAAACAAGGTACTGTTCATGCAGTCTGTGGGAGTCAAGAAAATATTCATTAACAAGATGATAACCTCAAATATCTATCTACACAACATGCCCCACGAGCTTCGGATTTCAACCGCACCTGAAGCAATTCGTCAACTACCCCTTCCCATCAGAGTTGACGGTGTTGAGAGAATATATTTCAATGAGCTGCAGTGTTGGCAGCGGTTTGAGAACGGCACTTACTCCCTGTATTTCAGGTAAGGCCCTTCTTCCTCCCTCTCCCCCTATTTATCTCTCCGAGACTTCTAATTTAACCGGTACAGGTACTGCAACGGCGGAGCTTTGGATGCCTTAATTCAAAAATATCGTGATGAAAGACGCGCCATACCGGAGCATTTTGTTTGGGTAAGCAGCATACAGGGTTAATAAATACTTGGTCCTTTTGGGTTCTTCAAGGCTTGCTCAGCTTTCGTCAAAACCCTTTGTTCCAAAGCACAATTATCTCTTAATCATTCAAAAAGGAGAAGATGGCTAACACTCAAGGCTATAGCTCGTGGCTGAGAGGCTTTCTGAAGTCATTAGATATTTCAACACCGGTGTCCCTCCAGGAAGTAGTCTACGTGAAGAAGTTCCAGACGACTGGCAATGTAAGTATTCAAATTCACATGTCACATTCGATAGAAGTCGACATAATGGCTACCTGTCATGACATGAACCAGCATACAAGATACTGAAGAGTTTTGAACTAATCTGTGAGAAAAGTGATTTCCCACCGCGACCTTGCAGCAAATAATATTTTCATCCATTATGGACCACAACGAGGCCGTCCACCAGCTTCTGGTCCGGTGACTGACGCTTTTCCCGAAAGTAGGTAATTATCGGTGTTTATTACATTTTAGGGGCGTTTTATTTCCTTATGCAAGATTGAACCCCTGACCACCATACTTACGAATATTCTAATGTTATAAAAGGAGAAAGTACTGATTACCGAGATTATAGTTATTGTAGGCGATTTCGGCGAGTCGGCCTTGGAGGGTGATGAACCTGATACGCTCACGAATGGAATATATGGCAGAGAAACAGTCGACGCTTGGGAAGACATACACCAGATGGGAGATGTACTTCGATCGCTGTGTCAAGCGCATATACCCGAGGACGCGGGTAATGTCGGAACTCCTCTTCCAGATGGGATCCTTATGGACGAGGTAAATGGATATCTCGGGCCCGCAGAAACACCGTATTCGGACGAATTAATCGAGCTGCTCGAGGAATTTCAATTTCCAAATGGCAATACGGGGGCCTTAATAACGGAGAGCCAAATGGTGGACGGTGAGGAAGTGGAGAATTCGGAACACGTCCCTCAAGCTGACTGGGTTGTCACCAATATGCTGCCGTTAGCTCGGAGGAAAGTCAGGCGCTATCGAGGCATTGGTAGGGTACCCGCTGGCTATTACCACGCCTTAGATGTTTCATGGACAAGATCTGACAGAGTGATGCCATTTAAGTAAGTTGAACCGGAGAATATTCCTTGCTAGTTACACCCTTGAAAAGTTCACGGGAGGGTCTATCAGTTCTAAATATCCTTGAAATTGTCTTGAGAATGTGTAACTAACGCTAACATGCTTTGGGCAGTCATATTTATCCACCGCGTGAGTAAGTACACCTTGATCTTGTGGTCTACTTCGTAATTCATATTTAAATTTTCTAACGCTGATAATTGCAACAGTCAAAATCCGGATAATGGCGATAATGGTGACGATGATGATGATGGCGACGGTGATGGCGACGGAGACGGCGACGGAGATGGTGATGGCGATGGAGATGGCGATGGCAACGACGAAGATAATGGAGAAGATGAAGATATCGAACGAAGCCTATCACCCCTTATGGTTAGACGCCGAACGCCGGAATATGTGCGGAGCAGAAGAGTATTAGTAAATCTCACGCACTGGGAGAATGTACGGCCCGAGCACAGGAAAGTAACTCTAAAGTACAATGTCCCATTGATGGTAGATGTTCACAGAACACCACCACCTGCTCCGCTCCCACCTCCGCCGCCAGGCGGTGACTCAGACGACGAGGGGGACGATGACGATGACGATGACGATGATAACGAGGATAACGATGGCGAAGATGATGACGATGATTTCGACCCTGATGATCCTAACGATAGCGACTATGTCCCTTAGTCGGTAGGTAACTCTCACTTGTACCATACACCGGATTTCTCGTCATATACTTTCAAAATTCTTTTCCAAGTTTGTACATTATAAAATAGCTGGTTTAATATAGATCATCTGCCTTACTCCCTTTAGGTCATACCTATACGTGATTCCCAGGTTGGATTTATGACAGGATTCTTTGAAAGGGAAAGTAAGGTATAAGATACGCTGATTCATCATTTCCCGTGTCGAAAACTTCAGAACAGGCTAATAGGTAAGTGTAATATAAGCCTCGTAAGTCTTCGACTCTTATCCTTAAAATAAGATAGTATATACCTCGCCTCGAGCCCTTCGCGTCCCTGCCCGACATGGCCTCACGCGCTCGAAAAGCTTTGTTTCAGACCATATCAACAAACCTGTACGCACTATATACTAGACTAGGTACCTAATATACACAATCTTACAGATGTTGTTTCCCCCAGGCCTGCGTACTGTTAGAATACCCCTACTCCTGAGAAGATTGAGTCATTGTAAGGGAGACGAGCAAAGTATTCAGGCGCCCGCCAACGACGAAGAGAATTTCGCGATATAATACGGAAAGTACGTGGCATCTCAGCTCATTTTCTAAGTTAAAGAATTATGCGCGAGCATTTGTAGATTGTCTTAAAGACATTCTGAAGTCGAGAATAGAAATTAGCGTGTACTGCTCCGTAAGATTAAAATATTAACACATAGCCCCTTTACACCGGTAGGGTTGAAAGTAGCACTGGACGATTGGGACGCTAGAGGCGATTGCATAGCTTTTTGTAACTGCTCAAAGGACAAAAGCTCCCATTCAGAAGCTTCATGGCAGAAGATCCCTGAATATTGTTATATATACATGCCCCTGAAAACTTCGTACGATGAACTATCCTCATGGATTATAGATTTAGCTCTTCCATCAAATTTCAAGTTGTTAAAATTCATGAAGCTAGCTTCGCTCTAATCTCGCCTTTTGAAAACATGGCCCTGACATCGCCGACCAGCACCTCTGGCTTTTCGAACGAGGCGAAGTGACCTCCCTCCTCGTGCCTTTTCTCGAATACCACCGGCCCCACTACAGCGACAACATTAGCAGCTACTTCTTCACGCAGAATAAATGAGGGTGAGTAAATAATGGAGGGTCGGGGATACTCACGCGTCCTGCCCCATGAGCTTGGTAGGACAATCACATCCCTAGGAAAAAAGGACAGTCCCAACGGGATCTTGCCGTTCCACTCCAAGAGCTGCGTCATATCCTCCCCTCCCCCGGTATTGTGCGTAGTCTCGTAATAAATCCTTAAACTCGCATCGGCACCCGCTTCGCTGAATTGATAAATACTGACCCACGTCAGCACTTCGTCATCAGTCCAGTCGTACTCATCCGTCCAGTCCTTCAGCTTCTCATACACCCAGGCTAGAAGCGCAATAGGACTATCTGCCAGCGCGAAACCCAGCGTATGCGGTTTGGTGGTTTGGATCTGCCCGTACCCGTTGCCTTCACTGCGGTACCACCGAGTGCGCTTAAGGCCGGCCTTCTCGTGCGCCGAGTACCACCCTAGCGCATACTGGAGGACAAGCAGGGGGGATCTCAGGGGGCTAGGAGGCTTCGTCAAAATGAAATTTATATGCGATGCTAGTACATGGGACGGATATCGCAATCCCATAGCTCGCGTAATCATAAACCCCCAATCACCGCCCTGGGTCGCGTATTTGTCGTAACCGAGCCGCAGCATCAGCTTATGACAGACCTCGGCATATTGCGCGATACCGAAGCCGGGCTTCGAGGTGCGCTGCGAGAACCCGAAGTTTGGCAGCGATGGAGCGACGACGTGGAATGTCGGATCGTCGTCTCTGTCCCCAGACGTGAGGAGGGGTATAATCTTAGAGACTTCGAGGAAGCTCCCAGGCCCTACTCATTCTTTAATATAGAACCTTTCATAGTAAATCTCATGGTGGTACGAATAAAGAAGTATGTAGGCTTACATCCATGACAAAATAGCAATGGGATGGCTCCTAGCTTGCTGCCCTCTTTATGCACAAAGTGTATCTTGAGATTCTCGTGACCCTCCACACCAATCGTCGTAGTGAATTGCGGGAGCTTTTCATTCAACTCGGCCTCTACGCGCCGCCAGTCGTAGTTATCCCGCCAAGTTCTGGCGAGCCGCTTGATATCGTCGAGCGGTGCACCATAATTACGATCATTTGAGAAACCCGTTTCTGCCGGAAACGTTGCCAGCTCCAGTTTCGCCTTCAGTTTCTCAATCGCCGCGTCCGGTACCTTTATTTGATACGGTTCAACGGCACCGGAATTCATGATGGTCGGCTGCGAATAGCAAACGTCGGAAATTTACCCCTTCAGTGTGTAAATGTTGAATTGGCTCTCTCCAAGTTTTTGAGGTACCATACCCAGTGATTTATTATGTATGTTACTGTCCGCCCTCCCTCCGCCGACCGGCTCGGTACCTATCCGAAAACCCATACGCCGTACTACCTGACCAGCATGTCCCACCGTACATCTGGACGTACGGATTTCATAAACCCCGAGAGCCCGGCAGGAACAAGATCAAAAGTTAGAGGAATAGAGATTCGATACTTCATCAAGCAAGAATTGAAGATGAGAGAAACGTGGATAACAACAATAATCTCATTTTGCCTACTCGTAGCTTTAGGTACCTAACATACCTAACATAGGGTTACCAATTTAAATAAACCCGCGCTTGACGCGCCAATACAGACCCCTCAACTCATGGATGGTGCGAATTATAAAATCATTAACAGGGAAAAGTCTGAAGCATCATAGATAATATACCATTACAAATTCTGCCTAACATGCGCCGGGCCATACCTCAACACACAGAAGAGTGTGCTTCAACAGACGCGGTTCGCGAAATATAACATAGTCTATCACCGAATCGTTCCAAATCATCCTTGTTTTATTAAAGGCTACCTAGTAATACCGTGGCATTCAGTCTTAGGCAACTCAGCCCTCCACCGTTCTGCGGCAAAGCGACAACCTCAATATTAACTCCCGACTTTCAACCATTTTATAATATGCACGTCCTCGACTCGGTCCCACACTAGTCCTATGATCTCCCCCACCTCCGATCCACTTCGACGGGCGTTGTCAGCTCTACCAGAGCTTCTATATGAGCTATGTCGCCTCTTACTGTCGTGAAATGGGTATCGGGAGGAATCCGATCTGAAAGAATTTCTAGAAGAACTACGTCTTCTCTCTCTTGCTCGAGTTGGGCTTCGCAACAGACTCTCACTGAATCTAGACAGGCTCCTCTCCCATGACTCTGATCTACGCTCCCTGGAACGAGATCGCGTGTCTCTCTGCCTATATCTATAGCCCCCCTCTCTAGAACGGGAACGGGGCGTCCTCTGCCTTCCCCTAGGCTCACCACCCCTTGACTCACCCCTTGACCTAGAGCGCAACACCTCCCGCCTCCCCCTTCCAGAATACGCATCCCCATCATTACCCCTCCATCTCCGTGAATAGGACTCCTAATCCCTACTCTTATCCCTGTCTCTCCCTCCGCCGTCCCGTCGTGCACGGGACGGCCGCGATCTGCTACGACTCGAGCTATAACTATACCGTCTCCTCTTCACGTCGACGGGCGAGGGCGATCGGCTATCATAACGGGGTCTCTTGCGCGGGGCACTACTAGCCGAACTCGTATTTCTCCGCCGTCGCACAGGCAGTGGCGAAGGCGACCTCCTTGAAGGGCGACCCCGCTGCGGAGGCGGAGATCGGGAACGCGAGTAGCTGGAGCCACGGCGGGGACGGCGAGGCGGGGGGCTAGCCGAGTATGAATCTCGTCTAGCCGGTGCCCTCCGGGGTGGTGGACTACGACTGACTAAGGGTCTCGCTGCCGCTCTGCGAAGTGGTGGACTGCGACTTCGTGAAGGTGTGTAGGAGCGGGATCGCACGGAGCGGCCGTCACGACTGTATGAACGGGGTCTAGCAGCTCCCCGCGCGAGAGGGGGGGTTACAGATCTGTAGCGTGAATAGCTAGAGTTCCGACGGCCCCGGGAGGGGCTCGGGGATATAGAATACTTCTTGACGGTTCTTCGTGGGGAACGGCTTCTTGAAGAGCTGTAGGAGTATGAACGAGAGCGAGATGGGCTTCTGCTTCTACTATACGACGGCGACCTGCCCCGTCTCGGCGGCGTTCGTGATAGCGAACGGCCTCTATCGATTGCCCTCCGGGGAGGCGTGCGAGACCTGGATCTAGAACGGGATGAATAAGAGGAACCAGTGTATGATGAATAGCTTGATACAGAATCGGAGTCGGAATCATCAGCAGCAGGAGGCGCAGGAAGAGCCGGTTTCGGCATATTCGCCAAGTACTCTCTCATCTCCTCCGTCAGAGCACCCATGCCGATACTGGTAAAATAATTGATCGAGAACCTGACGTTGCGGGCGTTGTCGCGCGGGAAGAGCCCGATGAGGCTTTCCCGTAGTTGCTCATCTCGCATCCGTTCATGTAGCTTCGTTAGACCTAGCTCTTCCGAGATCTCTTGGAATAAGATCTTAATGAAGATTCGACTGGCAGACGTCGTCTCCTCTTCATTCAGATGAATGATCGACATAGCATGCCAGCCAATGGCGTCCGAACCGAACATGTGACCGAAAAATCTGGCAATATTTCGTAGTCGATTAGTTTCATATCGGTGAATTGTCTCGTAATACTTCTCAAAGCTCTGTGTGAAAAGATCGCACCATAGCCGATTAATCTTTGCGAATCTTTCCCCCATCAAGCCATAGAACTTAGAATAAGTTTTCTCTTGACTGCAGCATTCAACCACCATCGAGGGTAACTCCGATTCTTGGCCAGCTGGTATATTGACCTTCATGAGCTTATGGACGCATTCTTCGGGATCTATGCTGCTCATGATGGAGAGGTAAATGGTTTTACGGAGGTTCACCAGGTCAGTATTGGACTGATCCTTAATCTCCATTGCCTTCTGTTCCTCGTCCTCCTCTTCAGAGCTCTCATCCTCGTCATCGTCATCTTCCTCATCATCCTCACTTCCCTCGCCAAGAATCTCAGCTCTTAATCTCTTATAGGCTGCTTCGTTCTCCTCCCATTCCGGGTCGTACTTGAAGATATTGAGTCCATCTTCGACGTCGAGGTCGGCACTCAATTCGACTCGATGGGTAATCTGGTCCTCTTCCTCGATCAAATCTAACTCCTCCCTGATGGCGGGATTGTCCTTGAACTTGTCCTTCCGCACTTGGAATAGGACCTCAATCATGAACTGCACTCTCTTATCTATATCTGCCTCGTGAAGAATGTTCCTGAACTGGTCAAAGACGATGTTGGCAATCGCCGGGCTCATTTCCTCCAAATGCTGTCCTACCTCCTTCGTCAGGCCCACTGCAATTTCCACGCTGTCGTCTGTCGGTTTCTGTAGAAGCAAAATAAGCATCTCAGCAGCCAGCATCTCGTGGACGACCTGTTGGTTGACCAGATGCGCAATGAACATGGTAGACGATAAGCAGACGGCCTTGTCATTCCGCTTGAAAGCTTTTCTGAACTGCATGACCAATCTCTTGACCAGCAACTCGCCAACCCGCGGTAACTTCGTGTTGACAATGGCCGCCATCGCTGCTAGGACTGGGGTGAACGGCAAACTAGCTGCCTGCGCCTTCATGATACTTCTGCAGAATAGACCCCGTCCTCTGACTAAATTCTCCTGGAACAATTCGGGGACGATGTGTTTGATATTTGAGACATTGACCTTGTTGATAAGACCATTGATACTCTTCTTCAACGCCTCCCAGGCCATGCGCTGGTACTCCTTGCTCGTCTTATCCGTAATTTGGGCTTGCAGCGCCCGCAGTCGCGCAGGTGGAATATAGGTTCCCCCTGATCGCATATTCAGCAGCTTCTGATACTCGGCCTTGGCAGCTGCCTGCTTTTCCTCCTCGGTAGGCATCTTCGGCGGCGTACGCTGACGAGGCGGCGAGCGTTGGCGAGGAGGAGGTGATCGGCGTGCGCGGTCCCGTGCAGGCCTATACCTATCACCGCCATCTCGAGGTCGACCGCGATCGTTGTCGCGACGAGGGGAGACAGGAACAGGAGCTTGGTTTGGGGAGGGTTCGCCGAGGTGGCGCGTCTCGACTTCCGCCATTGTACGTTAGGACCATCTAGTGACTCTGCACACTTAGGTAGAAAGCGGTTAAATAGAAAATCAGTCGCCGGCCATGAAATAATAAGTTGTTGTCGTTGTTAGCCGAACGTTGTTTTATCAGAATAAAGAAAAGTTGTTGCTGATGAAAAGGTGAAATTGCAAAGCGAAAGGTGACCGTGACCTACCGTGACGAAACTTTTGACGAGGCTGGCCAGTTTCTGGGTAAGTGGGGCATCAAATTAGCGTATCGCCACACTTGAACCAATGGGCCATAAGAATAGAACATTAGGTACCTAACATGTCCACTACGCCACGATCTATGTAATTCTAGGTAGTACCCCAGAGGTACGTACCTGAATCTCTCAATTCGTGTCGCGTCTTCACTTTTAGGTACCTACAATTAAGATTTCTAGCCAGGTCACCACACTCTCGCCTGGTACCAAGAGCGAATTCAACGGAGAAGAGCCGCAAACTCGCAAACGAAGCCATATAGATCATCAATCTATTCACCACGTTCTTTACCTACCTTCGATTAATAATTATAAATCGACAATGGTATGCGCATTCCACACCCCATCTCCACCCCATCTCATCCCCATCTTGCGCACCGGATATATATAGCTATGAACGGCTTCTAACACTCTATTCTACAGCTCGGCACTCTCGTCGGTCTCGCCATGCTTGTGGCTGCCTCCGTCGTCTTCCTCTACTACTCTATCTGGACGCTGGCCATGGTTCGTTACTCCTCTCCTCCCATTACCACCATACACTTCTTCCCCTGACCACCTCTTCTCTCCCCTTTTCCCATTCCTTTCCTATCCCCTCTCCTCCTCATATACGAATCAAAGTCTAACAACTACCCGCAGCCCTTCGTCGACTCCGACCACCCGCTCCAAAACTTCTTCCCGCCGCGCGTCTGGGCCATCCGCATACCCGTCATCCTAATTCTGCTCGGCTCCGCCGTAGTCGGATCCTTCCTTAGCGTCGTGATGATCCGCAGCAACAGGAAAAAGGCCGCCAAGGCCAAGGCTGCTGCCGCAAAGAAGAAGGCGTAGATTTTGATCTCTGGTAGGATCGGAAAGTGGTATGGATCCAGGCTTGCGCGAATAGGAGTCAGGCAAAGGAAGACTTGGATGGCTCAGCGGTAGTGGTGTCCGTGACTACATAATACTCATAATGCTATGACAAACGCTGTACTGGATCAGATGGCTAGGTCATGTCATAAAAAATTTGCCAAACCCTAGTTCAAAGAAAGAAAAAAACATACATTAAACACAATCTATGTTCGTGGGGCGAAAACGCCAAGGTGACTTAATGGTATCTAACTGAGTTGTGTTCAACTCCTTATCGACGAGCGGACTCTATATATTCTCTCGTGTCTCAGTAATGCAACATGATGACTTATGCAATAACTCCGGATCCCACCATTCCGTCTGTCCCATCCAAATCCCAATCCAGATCAAAAGCGAGGGTGCGATAGGATGCCTCGTCACAAGATGGCTTTACCTAGTGGCCTCTCGCAGACGTTTGCGCAGTCTGAGCATCCAACTCCGTGTTGAACCATGACGCCCATGCCGGCAACCTAGAGTCAACTCTTCGAATCAAACTCTCTGGTCCGCAAAATCAAGCACTTCGCAATCATCCTCGAAAAATCCATCTTCATCAGCTTCCGCCGGCCTATTTCCGCCTCTGCGACGTCGGGTTGTAACAACTATCTGCTCGTCGTGCTCACCAACTTGGAGCACACGTTCCATAGCTGACGCTGGTAGAGCTCGGTGGTCATCGATACTATTGCTAATGTCCTCGTCCATCAAACTCGCTAGTCCCGCATTCACCATCGTCCCATTTATAGTTTGCCCAAAAGCCCAAGGCTGATTTAACGAAGCCGTAGCCTGGCGACTTTTGCTGTATCTAGGCGTGTCCTCCAACGTCGTAGCGGCGAGGAGACGAGATACCGAATTAGCGCGATCATCACCGTATACGTATAGGCCCACCCGTCTATCAGTATGGAATGGCTGGTAAGGTGCGCTGGACTCTATCTCAGCTTGCGGAATAGAAGCCTCCGGACTGTAATCAGAATCGACGGTTTGAGGTCGCGGATTAAAAACCAGTGTGTTGCCACCTTCATATTCTTGGTTGGTAAGATCAAGGTCTTCGATAGGATCGATGATCTGCTTGATAGACGGCGCGATCAGATCGTCGGGAAGGTTCTTCAATTTGAAGTCCTTGTATTTATTGCTACGATGGTAACGCAGTTTGTCCTTTCCGACTTGTGGTTTTCTACTTTTACCGGGAAATGTCCTTACTAAACCGTCTCCTAACACGAACAACGTATGATATTTCCTACCGGTGATCCATGTGGCACAAAACGGGCTAGGCGCCATACTCCCAGGTGGTAGGCTAACACGATTCTCGCCTGTGTGACGGAGATGGTTGATGGCGGTCCCAGCATTGCCTAGGGAATGACTAATTCCTGCGGCAAGTACTTTACCTCCATAACTAGCGTGATTCATGATGGTAGGCGTCGTTTGTGCATTTGAACTGCTGCGTCGATGGCGAGAGGTTAGAGTGCGGGTGGCATCGTAAGCAGAGCTGAGTGCGTTTGATGCCAACGAAACAGCTGATTGCGCATTTTCAGAACCTTTAGGTGATGCATCCTGGACTCTAACTCGGCGGCGGGGAGGCGGCCATGTGTACGCACTTGACGGCATATCCAGCAAGTGCACAGTGCCTCTTTCGGTCACCATTGCGGCCCGCTCTCCGTTTGGCTTCGCCCACGCAACATCCACTATCCGCGCGACGGTCATTCGTGAAAATTGTGCGACTTGCCTTACTCGCGTCGTGTGGCCATTATTTGGCTGAGAATTCTGCAGGGCGGAGGACTTTGTGTATTGAATACGCATCAAATCCCACACGGTCTGAACGTCTCCTTTACTGCTCGCGGTGAAGAGAGATAATCCGGTCGGAGAAAATGACAGAAAGCTACAACCAAGCGGCGCCTTGAACGTAATGACATGGTGGATCGTAGTCGAGTTTGGCAGACTTTGCAGATCCAAAATCGACACGAGTCCTGGTTCCTTAGTCACTGCTTGGCCGGGTACGCCGTATGTCGGTGGGAATTGAGAAGCATCTGATCTCCCCGAATATCCTCCATGCCAAGGTGGGGAGCCCATCTGGGGCTGTCGAGACTGCGTTTGCTGGCCAGGCTTAGACCAATAATTTTTCCAGAGCTGGGCCGACTGTTTCCCGACCCAACGGGCTCCTTGTAGCAAATCTTGAGTGGTCTCTCTCATGATACGATTCATCACGCCGTCGGGTATGGGTTGGTCTACATCCGAAGTCTCATTTGGTAAGATAGGAGGAGCAAGCGCGGTTAAGCCTGGCGCTTTCCCTTCCAGCGGCACCGGTATAAGTGGATTAAGAGACTTTTGAGCCGATGGTGCTGGTGGACAATACGCTAACCATCGACCGTTAAGCGATATGATGGGCATCTGCGGCCGCTTACCAGTTGGAAGTTGGCTTTGGTTCCTTTCCTTCTCGGGAGTTGAATCACCATTCAAACTCGTCCACAACTTGCCTACACAGAAGAACTGATAGCCAGGCTCTTGTTCACACGTTACCTGCCTATAGACCCAGCACTCACCCGTAGTTCCGGAAGAAACAACAATGCTCCCAGCATCAGCGCGAATCTGAAAACCACCGGTTGGCGGAGGACTTCGGAAGATCGGGTTTGATACCAAAGTCTTGATGGGGATCTTGGGTGCTTGAAGAAGCACATCAACCAGCCTATTTGTCGTCAAAGAATACACCTCGACAGTAGTTTGATACGCGTCCATGATTGGTAAAGTCTTCGCAATGTTGATCTGCCGCTGGTTGCTGTCCGACTGAGGAGTGTGAATACCATCTAATCGAGGGCTAGGCGAGCCGTCGGAATGGGGCTCAACAGCTATGTCAGGGACGCTCTGTGGTATCACTGGCCCGTGGATAACAAGAGCGATCAAAGGAAAAATTCCGTATAGATCTGGTGTGCCATTCCATGGTAAAATCTTGGCGTCGTAGACACCACCTCGCAACCCTTTCAAGCTAGCAAGTGGCTCAACGGCATGTTTCGTAACGCTGTAAATGTCGATGCCGCCTTCATAGCCTGCAAGGACAACATTGCCACTGCCTGTGATGTGAGCCCCGCCCGGGTTCGGAAGAGTGTCAAAGCCAAAGTAAAAGCCCCTTTCGCCCGGCTTCAAGCCGGATTTAGGATTCAAATCAAAATCGATATCAGGAGCTCCATAGAAGTGAGGTTGAGGCTGGTGAGGCAATGGTGGGTGAGACCCAACCCGTGGGGGAGGGAATGGGGAGTGCATTGAACTTCTTCGCACTCCAGGAGGCGACGATGCTTGAGACCGGATATCATTCGTGTGGTAATGCGAGTCCAACTGGAAACTCAAGGGGCGCCTGATGCTGTTCGGAGGCGAGGCTGAATAAGCGTTGTTATTAACAAACTGCTGCCGTTGCTGCTGAACGCTCCAAGCATATGATAAGGCTCGTTGATCTTCGTATGACGAAGGCTGGGTTGGTGGAGAGTCTCCCATGATGCTTATCAAGTTCGACGGTGAGCCAGCGAAGGGTCCCATCGCTCTAGCCCATTCAGCAGCGCTCGGCGCTGTGCTAGCAGACACCGAGGTTGTCGAGACCGCATCCAACAACGGGGAGATTGCCACGTTACCGTTTGTAGGGATTGATGCGGGAGTTGCGGGTTTCAGCTCCGGGGACTGGACCAGCGGAGACTCATCAGAGGGCGGAGATGCATCTTTGACACCACTGTCACTACTAAATTACAGTTAACTTACAGTTAACGCCTGTTCGGTTCATGAGAAGCCAAGCAGCCATCGAGGAGACAACTCGACTACTACTATATGGGAGTTGATAGGACGTACGTAAACTTAGCTCCATGTCTCGTCACCGCTGCAACAACCCCGCCACTATCCTTGACATTCTTGTCCTTCTTCTTTGAACCTGGCGCATCACTTCCAGTAAGCTTTTGTTTTCGTTTATTACGACTCCTCCTCCCCACGGAGGAGGACGAGGTCGGAGAGGTATCGCGGGTGGACGAACCGGGCATAGGGTGGTGCTAGCAGGATAGCTGGGGCAGTTTCCTGCTCGCCAGCGGAGGAGCTCAAGGATGAGCTCGACTAGCAGCACAAAAGTCGCAGAGTATCGCGAACAGGTACCGTGATACGGGGGTAAAAATCGGACGGTATCGTAAATGAATGCGATTGTCAGGTATAGGCACTAGGTCGAGTAGTTGATTCGATGAAGAGTCGGGAGGACAAAGAAAGACGAACGCGTTGTACACGATCGACGCTGGGCAACAGGAGGCCGTAGTAGCTACCTAGGTACCGAGGTTTGGGAGGGGAAACACAAAGGAGAAGACGCAGATTGCCGAGTAGAACGGCAACGAATTATTACGATATTGTAGAACCCTTTCATAAAGAGTTGTCGAAACGATTATGCCAGCACTGCTGTATAGTATTCACACAAGGGTATCGAGTCTATGTGAGTGTTGTTCCGGTTGATGACAGAGAATGGGTTATAGTATAGGTAGCCAGTCTAAAGAAGGAGGTGAGGGAAACAGATCAGGAACCAGGATGCGGATGTATGACTCGTCGGAGCGAGGCACGTCCCCTATACCGTACTCCAAGTCGTCCAGATGGAAGGCGGGGCAGCTATGGTACGTAGAGGTACAATATAACGGGATGAGGGGGGATGATAGTGGGATGGGGTTGCTGAGACCAATGATCCGACAGGGGTAGGTCTACGTGTAAGTCACTAATCTGGCAACTTGTACATACTATGGTGCATACATGTTCGTAGCCTGTAGATAGACGCGATACCTAGGCTAATGTGGGGAGGAAGGTCAAACTGTCCGGGGTTCAAGGCAAGGAACAGGGTCACCGTAGCTACGGTACATGTATATAGTGATGTGGGCGTACCCATTATAACTAGCTCATGTACCTACCCAACATACTTACATAATTTAACCACGTTAGGTAATATGGACATGACCTTATCAGGGTCGCTGCGCTGTGATCTGTGATGCCATTAAGTTTTGTTGAAGAATGCATAAAGTACATAGGGATGGGCGAGGTTTTTGCCTGGCCGAGTTATGTAAAACTTGCATAAAATTTAGACTTATCCGAAGGCTGTATGTACCTTCAATGTTGTTTAGGTACGTTGTATCATACCCCTAATTTACAACATTGAATGCAATACCGTACATCACTCGGGTCCCACTAATAAGGTACGAGATGATAAGCCGGGAGAAGCAACCGACTATGTAGTTCCCAACGTACAGGTATGTATGAGCAATGCACATGCACAATCAGCTGGATACTCATACTACGCCCAGTCTCGGGATGCTGCCTCGAGTATGCTGTGCTGTGCTGTGCTTGCTCCGCTACGCCGAGCTGAGCTGAGCTGAGCTGGAATCAGTCTTACGAAAAGACGAAACGTGCAACCGATGATGATTATATGATGTCGACGCATTCATGTGAGTTTTTATCATCCATAACTATGGCGTTACGTCATCAAACATAAACTCTGAAAGCCTCGTTCGAAAAGGGACCCCAGGAAAAAGGTACCCGCATTCAAAGAAATCCGGAGCAAAGTGGCCTTGGGGTCACAGATGAGGAATTCTAATAATTATCAAGTTATCCATATTCTTGCATATGACTTCATCACGAGATTTACTGTCATCATTGTAATCTGCTTGCCACCTGGTCGAGGCTTCCCGCGCTCAATTCTCATTTGTCATCGTGATCATAACCGCTGTTGATCTAATATGGAGGGGTCAGCTAATACATTTAGAAGGCCAAAGCCACGGGAGCAGCTTCTTCTATTCCTACATTATGGTGCGGGGGGGGGGGGGTATAGAACACTGTCTCAGCAATTGTTTTCAGCTGTCAACATCATGTTGACGGTAATATCAGATAAATTTATGACTGACATAACATGCTGTCAGCTATAACAGGGTGGCAGCCAGGTGAGATAATGTCCCGTACGTGACAGTGGTAGGAACCCATATCCATATCACGGGAATAGGATTACCACCTAATATAAGGGTATTCAAATGGATAGGACCTTCTATCTAAGAGCCTGTTCCTGCCAAGACGCATTCGGTAACCCTATTGCCACTAAATATCATATTTAGACCTAACATCATATTCACCTTAAGGGGCTAAGGGGCAAAGAAATAAAAGAAAAAAATATCTCGCAATACACAATTACATACAGGGCTTTAGGGAGATATTTATATTAAGTGTGTCACATAGAAGAGTCAAATATACAATACGTCACATAGAAAAGTCAGATATACAGTCACAATGCAATCACTTGAACCTAGAGCTACAGGTCTACAGGTCTACAGGTCTACGCGATTTACCACTAGGCTACGGAGGCTTATACAGTCACTGACGTAATCAGAGCTATTGGGATATATAACACGTATGCAGGCAGGTAGCTCCTGTATGGCAGGTTCAGTGTGTACGGGTAGGTTCAGTGTGTATGGGCAGGTGGCAGGTGCAACGCGTACAGGTAGGTGCAACGCGTATAGGTAGGCGCAGTGTGTATAGCTGCAATAGCTGCAGCGTGTTGGATAGGTGCAGTCTGTATAGCTGCAATACCCTGACGGTCTGAACAGACGTGTGTGTGTATAGCTGCAACAGGCTCGTGTGTATATAGCTTCAATTGGCTCGTGTATATACAGCCGCAACGTGTATATACAGCTGCAACGTGTATATACAGCTATATACCCCAACAGTCTGTTAGGTCTGAACATGATATTCTAAGGCAACATGGTATCGTATAAAGGAGACCACGATGGACCTAACAGGGCTCCACAACCATGTTCAACCTGACACACTGGTCCTGTGGATACAGCTTTACCTAATTTAGAAATGTTCATACAGAGATTCTAATAGCAACGCTGTTGACGATTTAAAAGTGTGTTCAAAAGAGGCAATCGCGTTTATGGCTAAGACTGCTGCTGACATAATGTTGATAGACCCCCCCCTCCCAGTAATGTACCTAATGTACATAGTTTCTATTTCTAGAGTCGTTGTTTCTCGGTAACGGTAAGGTGTGCATACATGTAGGTACATACCCTCTACGCAGGTATTTGCGTTTTAGGTCTTAGGTAGGTACTATGTACCTCAGATAATAAACTCAAGGTTTCCATCATGACAAAAGTCATATTATTGCACCATCTCGAGATCCGATTAACAATGCATCAGACAAATGTCCTATCCGCAACTATCAGTCAATACAATAAGTATATCATTTAATTCAATTACAAATAGGTAGGTACATTAGGAGAATCGAACAAGCGTATGGGGCGGGGATTAAAATGGACGAGGATGCAAGAGGATGCAAGAGAAAAAGCAGTAGCGGTAAAGCTGGGTAAACATCTGCTCTTACAAAACTCGTCTATGTAAATAGACCTGATACAACTTATACTTTAGCTTGCCATCGTCCTCCTCCAACACCGCGCGGCCCGCCCACGATACCGCCTGCCGCTCCCCATTCTTTGTGACCATATCAAGAGAACCATGAAGCATATACTCGGCAGCAATCGCTTCACTACCATCAGTCGCTCCAAAGGAAGCCGGAAACACTTTCTCTGGCTTATGCCTCCGCGTTTCTACTTGCTCCCACATGCCCTGGCGCAGCCGTCGGATGTCTGGTAACATTAGGGTCAGCTCCTCATAGAAAGCTACGGGGGTCTTATTCATGCCATACTCTCAGTTCCTTTAGCCGACTTGTCGCCAATAATAACCACGGCATCAGGTGAGAAGTAGCCCACCCACTCCTCGTTTTTTGACGGGTCATCGGACGTCGCATAGAATCTCGCTATGAAGTTCTTAACTCTTTCCTGTACTGCGCAATCAGATGGAAATTCGGCCACGTAGCTATTAGAGGAGGCCATCCTGAATGTTCATGTGCTGGTAGAAATCGTAGAAATCGTGGTTCTTTATAGCCTAAGGATGAGGGAGGATAGGTAAAGGCGCCCGCCCGCGACGCAGAGAATAAAACGAAAGTTTTGTGGCGTTCGGGTTTAACTTCGAATGTTCAAGTTAACGTGAATTACTTTTCAGTAGAACTGTGGAGCTGCTGCATAGGTAGGTAATCAATATGCTACCTACCACGCGAATATGAATGTAGTCCAAACGAAACGCGACGAAAATCACTTTCAATATCTAACAGTTTTCTGCGATCAGGTAAGGGAAGGTCAAGCGATTCCACAGAAATATTTCCCAGAATATCAGTATAAAAACAATTAGCAAGACCATTCATTGGAGTCAACATATGTATTAATAATGCAAGAATTGAATTATCGGGAGATGCGTGTAGTACCACGCCTATACATGAGAATTCGTCCAGCAAACAGCTATACATGATGACAACCCTACCACAACCATAATGTGATCTTTCTTTGGGGACTTTTCCCCTAGTTTGGCATTCCCGAAAGAAGAACCGTCCTTGATGTTGCGCTATCGACTTGGCCATATCGGGAAAAAGGAAACCGCATGGCAATATGCTCCCAGATTCTCAGCTAAGATAGGCCTTTGGACCAAGTAACCCACCCTTTCACCCTCATTTCCGGTCAATTACCGAAATACTTTAGCTACTTCCTAGTCCCAAGCCACCGTAACTCTCGAGCTATAGTAGATAAGTCGCAGAATTTATTGTAGAGAAAACGGACTTAATCATAAGCTAAGGTCGGACGCGTTGGAAGGGGGCGGGTTTCTGATTCGTAACAAATAACGCAGAAGTGGGCATTAACGTAGAGACCTTAAACATTCTCAAATTCGCAAAGGGCAATGCTATAGCATGGGTCCTCCTGAATCTCCCACCCTTAAAGGATCCTATACCGACCTCTGGGGCAGGAATCGGGCTAGGGTTATCTTTATTCTAGACTCGAAAGTTTCTAGACTAGTGCCTAGATATGTCAAGGAGTATTGAATCAACAATCGCACAAGTAGCGATCCATGACCAAGGCAAGACCCGGATGAATCAGATCAAGCGTTAGTAGAGTGGAAGGTGTATCATATCAAAGCAGAGGTGGGTGAGGGAGGGAACAAGGCTGAGCCATTGTATGACCTAGTATAGATGGTTGGCCATCACATCTTGATGCCCCGGGAATTCACCTCCCCTCTTCCTCCGATATTCAGCAAGACACGGCATTCAGGGCAGTACCACTTCGTCGTGCGTGCCGGTATCTCAGAAAGTCCCACACATTCGAGATGGAACCATTCTTGCTTGCAGTTCTGTACGTGGGGCGTGGTTAGTTTCTTAACGCGTGCTCTCTTGACATCACGTGCTGGGGTTGCAGTAGTCTTCGTTGCGCTCACATCAACATTATCGCACTGTATCATAGTGCCGAAGCTAACTCTGTTGCAAAGACAATATCGCGGCTCCTCGGGATCGATGACATTTCCGTCATCGTCCACCTCCACCTCAACTTCCATTTCAGCTTGTTGGCTTGCGCCTCTCTCCTTCTTAGGATTGCCGCGAGCTTTCTTGCGTGGTGCTGCCTTGCGTTTTCCTATAGCGCTGGTGCCGCCCGAATTTGTGGTCACGACACCCGGAGCAGGTCGCTTGGTGCGTTTACTAGGCTGGCGCAGTTCCGGAGCTGGGGTATTTCGAGCAGTGCTCGCGCGTCGGGGCCGTTCAACCGCAAGAGTCGGGACGGGTTCTTGGCTTGCAGCTTTACCACGCGATGTGGGCCGACGAGAAGGTGCTGGTTGTGGTTCTGGTGCAGGAGTGGCTGTTGGAGTATTGCTCCGAGAGCTGGACTGCCGAGGGTTAGCTGGAGCGGGGGCAGGGGTTGGTTGCAAGTTCTGTCTGGTTTCTCGCTTGGGTATCTCCCGAACTGGAGGGGGAATAGGAGTCGTTGAGGTCTTGATGGGCGGTAGAACAGGGGTCTCCGCAGGTGGCTTGACAGGCACCGTCGTCGTAACGCTAGAGGGTGGTGCCGGGCTTGTTGTCGACGAAGAAGCAGCCGACCTAGTGGTCACCATGGAGGTATCGGAAGAAACTGGGACAGGTATTGGTACCGGTGTCTTCGACGCAGTAGAAATCTGAGGGATCTTGCCTAATTGTGGGATGGGAACGGGGGTCTCCGTAGGTGCAGCAGGTGTGGATGGCACAGTAAGTGGTGGAGGCGGAGGCGGCACCGACGGAGGCCGAGTGAGTTGTGGTAGGGGGATGGGAGTCTCAGTTTTAGTCCGCTTTAGCTGCGGCTTCTCAGGCTGGCTGGGCGACGGATTTGCGGGTAGGCTCTGAGCTCCCTCGGGTTTTTCTGCAACAGGGGTCTCCGACATCGAGTTGCGCTTTCGCTTCCTCGTCTTAGACTTATTAGCATTGGCCTTGCCTTGGCTCTGATTTGATTCAGGCGGTCTCTCGTGGCCTCCAGTGACAGATGGAGAAGCTTCATGGCCCCAGAAGACGCGAGCAGCTTCCATCATCTTCCTAGCTGATTCTTCTGCTTCCTCGGCGGCTATTCTTGCCAGGGATTCACGTTTCAGCTTCTTGGCCTCATTTAACTTCATGCCGCGGTTGCTTAACTGTACCTCGTCTGCTGTCAGAGCTTCAGCACTAATGGCACCTTCGGGAGGATGCTGAGTGCCAGATTCAGCGTCAACCACCGGGGCCGGAAGGGCTGGTTCAAAAGGCTTTCCCTCCTCTTCGGCTCTCTTCTGAGCAGCCCTATAGGCTTCAACGCCACGGCCCAAGTTTTTGAGTTCTCGAGCTATCATGGTGTCGCTCGGATTCCATACTGCATTCTTCTTCATGCGCTTGCGCAATTTCGCAAGCTCGTATGGCGTCAGTTGGAGCCATGGAGCGTCAGCGCTACCCGGAACCGCGTTCTCAGGTGGTGGTTTGAGTTGTGCCAATGCACTGCTGGTAGACATCATGGGTATGGCATTATCAGACCTATTTGTAGATGCCCGAGGAGGTCGCGGTGGCTTGGGGATCTTCTGCTTGAGAGGCTTGGGGGATTTCGGGGGTTTGACCACTTTAATGCGAGCTGATGGTGTCGTAACACGCCTAGGAGGGGACACAGGTATCTCTTCATCCTCTTCGTCGTCTGAGCTTTCGTCACTCAAGGAACTATATGCATTAAAATCGATTTCGTAAGGCGCGAGTACCTCGCCGGGGACTGTGATTCGAGGTGGTCTCTGGATTTTCTGTCCATTGCTGTCAAGCCGGAGAGTGATCTTAGGAGTGCGAACCATCTGCGGGGACTTAACCTGGGAGGGACTCTTCTGTTCCTCTGCAGTAGGGAAATTATCGCGCATAGCTTGAAGTTTCGCATGGATGGCCTTCGCTCTATTGTAGTGCCTGATTACATTTTCATGAATGCGGACAGCTTCAGCGTGTGAAAAGACGCGAGAACTGACGGCGCGATTCAGATTCTCAGATATCTCTCGGCGTAGCTTGACAGGCACGGGACGCTGGTCGGCGGGTAAAGTTGGAAGCTTCCCCCATGTAGCAGTGAGGTCATTCACGGTTGCTGAAGCCTCGAGGTAGGCTTTGTCAAGCTTTCCGATGAGGGTAAGAGATCGCATCATGTCGGACGGGAGGTATTCGGTGAAATCGAGGAAATCGGTAACGGTAGCTTGAGCATCTGGGTCGGCGCGCATATTGAGCGATTCAAGGCTATTGTTGGGAGCAACCAATGACGGCATGGTCTGAGGTAAGGCGCCGGCGTCCTTGTTACTCGGCGAGATACCCCCATCGAGCTCCCCACCTTTATCGCCGTTTGCTTCTACTGCAGTCGCCATGGCCGCGACGCAGATTACAAGAGTTGATTGACAAGTCTTCAGATGAAGACCGTACGAGACACTTTATTGAATAAGAATGATGAAGATGATGGAGAAGAATGATTGATGGTCGATGATGTGGTGAAGCTTATGGGGGGCGTTACGCGAAAGTGGTTGAAGTTGAAATGTGATGGGAAGTTGTCGCGTCAAGGTTAGGGGTCCGAGCTCTTGGATTTCCGCTTGGCGTTGTGGGTGTGGCTGCTGTATTGGTCGCACAGTAAAAGGTGGGGAACGCCTGGAGTATGTACCTGTCGGTAAAATATGTACCTATCGGATGGGGTGGGGGTACCTTATACAACAATACACGCAGAGGTCATATGCGGTTGGCTATATGTACCTACATAGGTAGGCACTCAACAATGTATACCTAAGAGGTAATGCTTCCTCCCTCCCTACGCCAAATATCCCATAGTTTCTAAGGTACATTTAGCTTTTATTGAGAATTTCAACAGGTACACATCGCCGGCATCATTGTTGCATACGTACCTATAGGTATATCTCCAAAGTTATATATATTTACCTGTATGTATACATATATCTTGTTTTACATATGGCTCTCAAATATCAGGATCATTTCCACTGAATGATTTCTTTTACGAAATGCTTTCTACCAGTATATCCATACCCCTTGACTTTTTATGAAGCACTTAGTACCCCGAATTCCAAGAGACTGGGGTTGCAGCTGTCGGCGGCTGAATGAACACCAACTCGAATGAGTCGACCAAAATCCCGTAGTGATGCCCCTATTAGCCAGTCCGTACTTATTAATCTCCAAATTGAATATAATACGACGCCCCGGCAATTATTCAAATGATACGAGCCCAAGTCCTATGGAATATTGAAATAATGCATGTTCCGTCTCTCTCATATAGCTGACTATCATCAGCATATGCATACAGGTAGCTTCTGGGTATTGAACATCAAAGATGGTGGCCATCACTGCGTTTCTTACGCTCCTATTGCCAGTAGTGGGAGGCGTAGCCTCTAGAAATAAGGAATCTAGGAAACGTCCAATAATTCTAGACAAATCTGGCGGATTCACAGTTGGGGGCAAAATCATTAGCAGCCCCATCTTTCCTAACAACACGCTCTCATGCGATCATGGGTACATGGAATACTTCATTCCTTGGAGGCCACGAAAGACGAGTCTTGTAATGTGGCACAGCGCAACGACCCAGGCCTTCCAGAATCGTTGGGACGGCGGCGAAGGTTACAAGGACATGTTCTTGCGCCGCCGCTATCCCGTCTACCTTTGGGACGGACCGCGTGTTGGCCGGGCTAACTGGGCTTGCGAACCATATCTTTACACACCCCTCTACCGAGATCAAGGAAATTTTGTGGCCTGGAATTTCGGCCCATCGTATCCAAATTTCTGGCCGGGCGTGCAGTTCCCAACGTGGGACCACGAGGCATGGCAGCAAGCAACTAGTTCTCGCTATGTCGAATTTGACTCGAACAAGAATGTGCACTTGGAATCGGAAGCGGCTGCCGTTGCAGCGGACTCCGGCCGACTTGGCGATAGCGTCGTGTATCTAACCAACTCGGCTTCCGGTCTCCGCGCTCAGATGACAGTAGTTAAAAGTAATTCGACAAATATCAAAGGCATTGTTGCCTATGAGTCTTATGGTTACGTGTTCCCCGACACAGCTAATATCACAGCCGGGGAGCCGTTTGGACCCATGATTGTTCCCCTCGAGGACTTTAAGAAGCTGGCAAAGCTGCCGGCTATTCAATTTGTATGGGGCGATCACAGAGACGACACCTTTCCATTCGTCCGCCAGGCCAGACAAGCGGCCAAGCTGATTAATCAGTATGGTGGGAATGCGAAGCTCTTCTTCCTACCAAAGGATGCAGGGCTGAAGGGGAACACTCACAGCGCGTTCGCGGACATGAATAACGACGAGGTGGCTGATCTTCTAGACGACTTCCTCGAGGAATACGACCTAGATGGCTATAATGCAGATATAGATGACGATATCGACGATTCGCTTCAGGAATGGCTGAAAGCAGGATATTAAATGACCGAGAGCCCGCTTCTATACGGGTGTTGCTCTACGCAAATTAGTTGTATTTCAGAATATTTTAAAATGACACAGTAAAATCACAAGTCGCAGGCTAAGCGCTTAAGCCAATACATGGCGCCTATGTAGATATAAGTGCATAATAGAAGCCTCATCTACAGTAGTGTAACCCATTTAGCAAGTCAAAATAGGATAAAATCTATCGTCTTGCTGCAGAGCTCCGCTACAAAGCTCTTCTGGGATTCAGGGTATAAAGCGATAGTAACGACTCGAGTCATCAACGCAGCCTCGGGATAATAGAGGGATCGACACACCATCCAGACAATTCCAAGATGTATACCTATGAATGCAGATATCTTAGGTACTCAGGTAGCCTGACTGCCTACCGCCTACCCTGGTAATTCGTTTGAATATCTATATTGCCTTTTCCTTTACCGTGGCAGCCCGTGGATAGTAGGTTGCGAAATGGATCTTGGGCGAAGATAGACGTACCTAGGTAGACCAATCATGGGTCAGGTGAATTACCAGTTGCGGTAATATGCTGTACGGCCTAGGCGAACCACGCAATTGGGTCGGTATCTCTTTACCGGGTAAGGCCAGTATTGATGGGATCCCGCAAAGAGAGCGAGAGGATGACAGCGTTAACTTAACAAAGTACTGAATAATTTCTTCTATTTCTCTGCCAATGACGAGTTAACCGGGTACTGGAATCTATTCTTGGCGGAGATCGCGGCGCTTATTCTATGGACTGGTAATCAGGGCGAACAGCTAACTTTATAATAGCTCTTCACGGCGATGTTCCCCCCTTACTATACAATATAGTGCCTATCAATATAGAGCTCGTGTACTCTGGTGTCTAATAAAATGATATATTACCTAAGGATGTATTCCGGTCTTGTATCAGAAGCGAACATGACCCTTTAACCCCCACCCCAATCACTTGTGGTCTTACCAGTAAACCACCTTTCCTATAATCCCTGCGCCTATCAAGCCCATCGTATTCTTTCCGCTGTGGAATCTATTATATACCTAAGGTACCTTTTTTCAGACTAGCCAGACGCCATATTTGCGATTAAAAAAAAACTCAAGAAAAAGGATAGAGTATAGCATGTTTTGTCCACACATCCAGCTCCGCAAATACGACACGACACACCTTATCCCGAGATACGCCTCTCCCTAACCGTTTCCCCATTGAAGACCATTGAAGTATGTCCCACTGCTTCCGCTCTTTGCTTTCGATCCTCTCTTATACTATACCGCATTTCAAACAATAAACTACCTGATTCCACTCGCATCGACAGTCAAGAGCTATCTCCCTAGCCACTTCCAACAGCACCAAGCCCCAGCCCCGTCACGGCCGCAGCCAGCACCCAGACGCTACTCCAAGCCGCTGCGCCCGGCGTCTCAACGCCCTCAATCGTGAACCGTGTCTGCAGGAAGGTATTCGTTCCCGTGACCAGCATCAGTAATGCAGTGCGCTGGATAACGACTTTGGTCGGCGGGGTCCAGCCCCAGAAGTTCCAGCGCACCGTCTCCTTCAGACTGGCATTTACCGGGTCGAACTTTTCCGCGTCTCCCTTCGCGGGTGTGGGCGTCGCTTCGGCGGGCGTAAACACAAACGCGCGCGCCGCAAAACCGAGGACTAGCGTCACGGGGAGCAGACCGACGTATGTGGCCTCATGCGCGGAGGCGATAGACGGCAGGCTGGTGAAGTGCACTACGAGGTATGAGGGGAGATACGTGGCGTATGCGAAGAAAAGCGTGACACTATAAATGGCGCCGGCGAGGAGAGTGGTGAGCAGCGTGATGGAACGGTCGGTCACGATGTCGGCATTAGGTGCGTGTTTCGGGTCGGCGTGCGCTGTAGATAGCGGGCGGAGAAGCCGAAAGGGGAGGTATGTTGCGAGGGTCTCGATAGTAAGTGTTAAGAGGAGAGCGCTAGGTGGTGCTTCATAGAAGGCATAGAGTAGGTAAAGCTGTAATAGGTGTTAGTCCTGTTGCTCGGTCCCGTGAAAACTAAAGCATGGAGCTAAAGGTGAGGTCTCTGGTGCAATTCATTGTAACTTACAAGAGGGCCATGAGACAAGAGGTTCAATGCCGTAATATCGTAGCCGTCGTAGTTACCGAACCACCCCAGCGCAAGTTCGAATCTGCGGACAATTAAAAAGGCATAGTTAGTTACGTCATAAACATCCGAAGCCGCGCGCACACGCGCAAGCTCAAATGCCCAATGTATGAGAAGCAACTCACATCCTCCAACCCACGATTAGTCCCCAATCGCTCCAGGCATTCAGAACTCTCGCGTGTGGAACTAACGGGCCTTTGGTGTAGTGCCAAGTCAACGTGTATCCCAGGGCTGTGAGCGACAAGCTCAGGAAAGCGACGAGCGGGAACTGGATCAGTTGCGGCAGCTTTGAGTGAGTGCTACCGGATTGAGCACCGGCTCGTTTCAAAGGCGAGATCGTTGGGCCCTCGTTCTTGGTGATGGTCACGACGGTCGCCGTGGGTTGTGTAGACGGCGTAGGTTCCGCGCTCTCCTCCGCGCGCGTCTGTTTTCTGGTTCGCATCTTGCCTGCTTGCTTCTTGCTTTCTTGCTTGCTAGTGCCGTATGATCTGCAACTACGTAATTGATAATGAGTATGAATCCCCTGGGAGTAAAAGGGGTACCCGATATACTATAATGTGATAATTGATGGGTTAAAATGGATGTTTAGTAGTTAATTTGTAGGCTTGATGCGCCCGCGTGCTGCCTAAGCCTAGAATTAATGTTGATGAGAAATTGTTGTGATGGATGGATGGATTGATTGATTGATTGGGAAAGTAGCTAGGCTGCTAGGTACGGTAAGCTTAAAATGGGATCTTCAGCTTCAGAGTTCATACATCACTGTGGATAGCGGGGATGAGTTTGGGGAATTGGTACCTAGGCTGCTAGGCTGCTAGGTAACAACCTAAGCTTAGAAGCTCTAGCTGCTCCTTTCCTTCTTTCTTTTTTTTTCGTATGTGGGGAAGTGCAGCTAGCACCGGTGACGTCTCTGTCTACTCGTCTCTCAAGCCGCCTTACCAACAAACCCCACTGTCTGGCTGATCGACAACAAACCTCGCTTCTCAAAAGGACGCCCGGTTCCTCGATTCTCGGCCTGCTTGTGTTCTCTGTTTTCTAGTTCTTGTCTTCCTCCCCTATCTCGTGCAACGTTTTCAACTCCAGATGGTTATCCTTGAATATTCCCTGTATACTATTCGTTGACCTAACGTGCTGCCCTGTTTGCAGCCATTTATACAAACGTGCAGCCACATGCAGATCATCAGTTCACTGGCATCATAACTCCACAGCTCCGTTACCTACGTGCAGAACGGGCGAGTCCGGCAAAGAAAATCTCGGTAATCTCAGTAACCTCAGTTTCTTGGAACTCCCGAATTAGTAGACGGCCCTATCATTCAGCCAGCATTCAAATATGTATTAGAGGCAACCTGGCAAAACATCTTCATCTTCTAGTAAGTCAAGAGAAGTTCATCTTACTCGGCTTTCATTTGTAAAGAACAAATGGGTGTTTTTGGTCCTATTATCAGACATCACACTCTCTTTGCCCCCCATGAAACCCGTCCTGGCCTCGCCCTAGAATTTCGACTGGTCGGGTGTTCGCTCGACGCTCCCTCCGATCCTCACTTTAACCTCTTGGAGACTGCCCTATGGTATCTTTTCCTAGAGAACCCCATTCTTCGGTGCTGAGATTTCGGCTGCGGAGCAAACCACCCCGTTTACAGAAGTTGATATATGTGACACAAAGGAAATAACAACAATACCCATGATTCATTTCCTGTCGTCTCGAGCGAGCGATCCTGAGTTCAATCCTCCATACGGCCAAACATCATATCATCGTCCTCCTCGCTGCTACGCGCTCTAGAGCGTCGATCTCCCTCGTCGTCATCCATGATACTACTCTCGCTGTCTTCCATCTTCACGTCCTCAATGTGCCGGAGTTCGCCTCGAGTGAAGCTCTCTGGCATTTGTCCCGATGGGAAGCTGTTTATGAAACTTGTGCTGGCAAAGGCTGCGTGATCGAGGTACTGGGCAGGTAGTGGTGGCACAGGAGGAGCATCCTGGGGTAACCTGACATCTCGAGCCCCTCCGTTACTACCGATACTGCAGCTGAGCAACTCGACAGCAGCTGCGAGATCACGGTCGTCTTGACCAGTGCTATTCATGCCCGATGAAGGAGGGCGTCGGTCCGTACTTGCATGTCGAGAGTGACCGAACCCATTCCCGTTTGCCAGACTACCTGGAAAGAAAGATCCCGACGCAGCCGATTGGAAAGAACGCGAATAGGCGCTTCCGTTGCTGTTCCTCTTGGGCGCGGAACGATAAGCGAGAGTATTAGTCATACCGAAGGCCTCCGGTTGCGGTGGTGGAGTGGTATCAGCTGAACTACGACCATCGTGAAGTTCCGAATAACCTGACGCGGTAGGAGAAGCAGATTCGGGATCGCTTGCGAAATCCTTGGCAGAGTCCGGAGGAGTGGTTGCGTCGTTGTTGTTCATGGCGACCAGTACAGAGGCGGCTTCGAGCAGTTGGACTTGTTGATGCTTGGATATAAGGAGTTTGGACGTGAGAGACCATTCGGGAGTATGTTCCCACCTAACAAGCAATTCGTCAACACATGTTCAAGCTCAATTATCCGGGGCTTGGGTTTTTTTTTCGGCCAATCCATCCTTATCTCTAAGACAGAAGGATACGCTATCCAGCGGCCTAGGCAAGTGAATGCAAGACAGAGGCAGTGGGTAAGAAAATGGGCACGAACAAATGCTTAGTCAAGCAGCTGCTATGCTTGTATCCTTTCCCGCACTTATCACAGCGGAGTTCAATCCGGCTGCTCTTCTTGCCCTCTTTTGTCAGGGGCTGACCGTCGCTCGCCC
Source organism: Hypoxylon sp. NC0597 (assembly GCA_022432515.1). Taxonomy (NCBI): domain Eukaryota; kingdom Fungi; phylum Ascomycota; class Sordariomycetes; order Xylariales; family Hypoxylaceae; genus Hypoxylon; species Hypoxylon sp. NC0597. The sequence continues at coordinate 70,581 of JAJKLA010000064.1, read as the reverse complement.
GCCTAATGCGAGCTTTCTGAGGCCCCGCGTCTCCCTCATCAGCCGACATATCGTTCGAGTCGTCGTCGATGGCATTCTCTGGGCCTGGGGACTTCATGTTCATCGAGAACCTGTGTGTCGGCAGGCTCGCGGGCGGGGAGGGCAAGCTACCCACGATAGAGGATCGCGCCGCGGCGGGCTTGGACATGGTGCCGCGGCGGGAGTTGATGGCAATGGGAAGCGGACCGACCTTGTCACCAGCTTCTTCGAGGGCGGCTGCAACGGCTGCAACGTTGGCGGCGGTGCCAGTCATACTCTTCCGACGTGTTACGCGATGGTTGGCATTGAGGGCGCCGGACAAAGCGGAGTAGTTGTGAGAATTATTGCGGGAATGGGACAATGGTCTCGCAGCGCCCAAGGAAGACACCGAGCCCGAGGAGATAGATTGACGGTGTTGGGTCAATGGCCTCGTTGATGTTTGCATTTCCTATCGTGTAGACACTGGTGATCAGCATGACTCCTCTACGCTAGAATGCGAGCCGAGCGGGATCGGGACAAGGTAGGTTAATGCAACTTGTTCATTACCTTGGAAGAGGCCATTGCCGAACACGTAAATAGTAGAACGACAAAATAATCGATTTGAAGATGAATATACTCTTTACTACGGCTTTTGTCTCACTTGGTCGTTGAAGAATGGAGCAAAAAAAACGGGCAAGCAAATGGAAGCAAAAAAAGCAAAGCAAGAGATGTTCGTCTGCGATGGTGGGTGGATTATGATATGTATTGGCTAGAGCAAGATGGTGGTAGTGGAGGGCGGGCGTTGGGAAGAGAAAAGCCGTCCGAAGATCGATAATAATATTTTTTTTCTTTAACCCTTGAGGAATTGAAGGAAACAACAAAGGTCAGTCAATTGCACAAAAATAATTTTTATGGATTCAAGTACGAATAGCTACCGGTATGTAAGTTTAGGCAGGTACAGAGTATGTAGACGGGTACAGAGAGGGAGGGTACGGAGGGCAGTACAAGTACACAGATACATATAGGTATACATCCTGTCGTCAGGTGGTCAAAACACGACCTGAATAATAGTGGCATTGGCTTTAGACTCCGCCTTCGTCTTAGCTGCTTATTACCTCTCTGACCTTACACTATTCTCAATCCAATGTATCATGGTGTGCAGTACATACATGTATGTATCCCCAAGGTAGGCTAGATGGAAGCTACTAGGTGCTAGGCACTTAAGGGGGAAGCATTAAAAAGGTGAATATCCATGTGGGCATGTGGTGCGTTGTGTGGTGTGTGTGGTATGTGGTGTGGTAGTCATGTTCATGTTGGATTCAATCGTTCTTGGGTCAACTTTGGGTCTCTGGTCTTGCTCAATTATGTACCTAGGTACTGTACCTACTATTTTCCCCTTCCCCCATTCATTCGCGGCCCCCCCATTTCTTCCCCCGTCCTATTATCTGGGTGGAATCCACCAGACCGCATTAGAAACTACAGTAGAAAGATACTATTATATGTACAGCGCACGCGCTGCACGTCAAGTGGTGCTGCCCCTGTATCTTAGGTAGGTACGAGGTACCTTGGCAGTGCTAAGTGGACTAAGTTTTAGTCTACTCAGTCCTAAGGTCAGGGTTCAAGTCAGGCACAACTTCGAACTTGGAACATTCAATCGAAGAGGCATAAAAAAGGGTACAAGGCAACAAACCTGCTTGACCATTTTCTTAGTCAGGGTTATAGCCGTCATTGGATAAGAGTGCTACTCATCAGGAAAAGATCATGTTGGGACGGAAAATTGTAGTAGTGTACAAAGTAAGTTCTTTAGAAAGATAAAAATAAAAAGTTTAATCGTTACAACCAAATTTGTATCGATGAATCAGGAGATATGTAGCAGGTTAAAACCTTCCTAGTGACTATGAAAAAGAGAACAACTGTCGCTTGGCAAGGTGCAATTGGGGAATATCTTATGAATTACTTATTTATTAATCCAGACTATTCAGACGGAACGTGTAACAAACTTGACTTGCGGTTATTCGGCCATAATGCCCTTGGCCAGCTTTCACATGACATTATGAATCAGCAACATAAAAATGACCCGATTACAAGAGGCAACCCACTTCGGACAGATCTAATCCACCTATTTGAAAGATGAAGAGAAGGAACTCAACCGTCTACATTCCTATGGTACGTGTATTGCCTTCCAAGGTTATTCCTGATCCTAATCGGTAATTGGTAAAGATCGCGGAGCCGGACAAATAGTATGCTGTCTCGAATTTACATCGGAGCCTTGAATAGACACGTTGGGAGGACTAGACGAGCTACCTGTTTTGTAGCTGAAATATTTTATGCTTAAGCTACTATATCCATGTGGGATATGTGATTCCGTATGCATAACTTGCCTATCATATGAAGACAAAGCAATTCGCTATGCACATCTTAATTGACAAGTGGCAGTATAACGTGGCATATTATTGATGTTATTCGCGAATAACTCTCTGCATAGAAGTCTTTAATACCTATGTAGTATCATTCATTCGCCCGAATTGGATAATGACAATAATGTTGGAGTAATTCCTTGTCAACTTTGGTTTAAAGAGGGTGTACGCGTAAAAAGGAGGAGGAGGAAGAAGAGGGGAACAAGGGGTAACTACATACATACATATATATGTACTTACTGTGGCACAATACCACCAGGGGAATTATACTTGAAGCCGTAAAGAATTCATGGGTATACTTTACATAAGCGGTATAGACGACATCTATTAGCTTTTAATAAATGAATGCATTAAACGTACTGTACTTGGGTATATTACGTATATATACCAGGTGTTGGAAGTGTCTTTCGACAAATGGCTACGTTGTGGTCTTCTTTGAATGCTCCTCTTCTCCATATACATGCGGACCTCTTTCAGGCTAGGTAACAAACCTTGTGACCGGGTCGGGTCTATAAATTGATTAAGGACTATCGATTTCGACCCCGGACTACGCGGATCAACGCTACGATCGTAGGTAAGCGCGTCACCTGGCGGGTAGGGTTTACCCCTGATAATACCCAGCTAGCTAGTAGCTACTAAGAATATCTTGTTACACGGTATTTCGCCGCCTAACTGCTTAGTTTCAAAGAATCCTTTTCGTTTCTTTCGGCTTACCAGTCCAAATACTACCTGCCGTACTCACTTGAAAACTTATACGCAAAAAATACAATACACAATTGGATAAGGATCCTTAAGAGCTCTGGGGAATAATTGAAGTTGGAGGGGATTCATATGAAGGAAAATAGCGGAGACACCGGCCATCTGACGGTACAATAGGTACAAAGAGGTAGCCAATTGGTCTCCGAGTCAGCTGCTTTACGGACCTACGGTAACAGAAAGACGCACTATTTATCTTTGAAACAGCTGACAAGAGAGTTCCGTAGACTGCCAAATACCAATCCCTCAACAACTTCAATTATTTCTAATCGGAACCTCTAAACTTCTTCCAACTGTATACCGTATTTGGTCTTTTAATAGGCAGTCACCTACTACTGTACTAACTTGATAGTAAAAAAAAAAAGAACACCATGTTTGCTCTGGTCACGGACTCAGTCCTGGTGGTAACACCGGATTCTCAATTATTATCTATGTATTTAAACCAATACGTCTGGCAACAGAAAATTACAAAGGATCAGCAGGCCGCTTGACCTTTCCGGATGCCGCAGGTACTTTCGTGCATGAGCTCCCACTTGCACGCTGGTAGGTAGCAGAAGTTGGAGAAACCACTATTATCCTCACACCTCAAGTATTCTCCTCTTATGCCATCCTACTTAGCCTCCTTCATTGGACAGTCGTGACCAAACTACTACATACACGTATCCAGATTGGGGTATTTCAACGAATGCCACCCCTCCCCCCTCCATTCTATGCTGCCTATCAGATCAACCTCCCGTTCGATTTACCCAAGCTCTTCTATGAGCTTCGAGCAACGCTGGTCGAATGAGACATTGTTGAGCAATTGATAATGCTGTCCAACATGGATGAAGCAAGGGAACACTCGGAGTTCTCATAGCGGAACTGACCTCTCTCAATTCAGTGTCATGCGCCTCGAGGGTCCAGAACCCAAAATCCATTCCATGCTGATTATTTCGCCAGTTCCCTTTGACACAAGTGGCCAAGGAATCGAGTGGTCCAGACCACTCCGTACATAGGGACGCATGCCAAACATGTTATAATTTTCTTTTGTGAGGTTTGAGAAGTCCGCGGCTTTCCAGATCATGGCTCGTTTCTTCCTTCCCAAGTGAACCATAGCGCCATCGCCGCCGTCGCCGCCACCGCGATAATTTGGTCATTTCGCTTTAAGCAAATTGGCGTGGGTTTAGAAATCAGCTATTTACCATCTGAACCCTCCTTGCCACGAGATTAGCCCGTTGAAAAGGGTATCATAGCAAGGGTCACGGGATAAGGAATCGGCATTGGTCATTATTCTCTCCCATTATATTCTCCGGCATACATGATTCGCCGCCTTTATTACTATGGTACCTACCTAGTCCATGATAATCTCACCATTGGCGAATGAGGTATCGTACCCTAATATGACTGATAAGCCTGGGGTCCTTCTTTGCCAAGACAACCGTTCGTTCAATTGGCTGGTACCTTTTCCTCGAGGGTTCCAAGGTTCTATTAAAGCCTCGTCCATCGAGATTGGCTTCTTTTACATAGTACGTGCAAGCTATCTTTTGACAGTTCGATATGATTGGGGTTGGCAAGGAGCACGCTTAGAAATGCGGTCACATATATTACTTAATTATTTAACGCGGTGAGATTTCAATGCACCGGTCCCTGTTTGATCATCATATCTGCCGGCATTGACACGGTTGAATGGGTAAGCTTTTGTCACATTACACAAATCCCTTCAATTTGGGATTTTAAAAAAATACCTATATATCTTTTAAGCCCGGGAAGTTAAACACAAACACCTAGCGCTGCCAGTGCTGCCCGGGAACAGTCATAGCACAATCCGAGCGAGTTCGAATTGACTTCTATGTTCCGTTTTCGCCCGGGTCTCACCGTGTTAACTTTTGACATCTCGTAACTTGTCCCACTAGCTCAGGACCCCCGTCACGTCGAATGTCTACCCCTAAAGGGAGATACATTTAAAATGATAATGGTACTATCATAATGTCCCCAATCGGATTGAATGAGTATCCTTTGACTAGTTTACGGGTTCTGCCTGTTTTCTAACACCACTAGTAGTAGGAATGTAATGCCAACTAAGCATGATCATGCGGCAACATCACCGCAGACCTTAGAAATCAAGTGACTCCACGATTCATACTATTCCTCATCAGGATGACGCAAGAGCAACAGCTGACAACAGGCTCGCGAGTTGTCGCGTTTTGCCTGCTAAGGTCCCTAGCGATTGTCTTCCCTTCCCTTCCCTTTGCAAACTCACCGCTGAGGAAACACGAACATTATCCTCAATAAACAGGAAATTTCGCGGCGGACTATTCCACAATTCCAAGTTTCTCAAACCTATAATCCAAGGACAAAATCCCGGACCCAGAGTATCGACAAGGGCAATACGGAATGTACGGTAGTATGTAGTGCTGCCGCTTTGAATAACAAAAGCGGGTGCTCGAAGGATCAACACTGCCCTACCCGCACTACCCGGCTGCGTATCACCTTACTAAAAATCGACGTCGGTAGTCAATCTGCCAATGGAGCTACTTGAGTTTGTTGTCACGCTGTCCTCCTACATGGTATTTCTACTAGATACACGCCAAGGCTAAGAGAATCTTGACTTAAAGTACTGAGAAAGTACTCGACCGGATCGCAGAGCCGCGTAATGAGCCCCGTTCCCCTACTGACCACTCAAGGTTTGCTCAGCCAAATAGAATCGGTGTGAAGCTCCCAGAAGTCTGGGTTCAGGGCCCTTTAGGTTTGGTACACTCCTACATTTTGCAAGTCCTAGTTACCGCTTTGTTCAGGGTGACGCAGGTACGAGCATGTTTTTTTTCCCCCGGACGCTTCGGCGGAGATTGTAAGGCATGGTACCTGGATCCTAGATTACCTACTTTTTGAGGCGCAGGGGTTTCATGGCGGTATCTTCTGTGGCTACCTTATCATAGTATCAAGGCTTTTCATCTGTGTTATGTATCATCTCATATATCATTTATGAATACTGACATAACACTGAAGACGGAATTGATGGGGTAATCTATTTCTCAATGGAAAAATATGCGTGGTATGACACCAGGTCGCTTCCTACATATGTACAATACAGTTTGCCCTTATATCAACACATACCTCGGTATACGTAGACAAAAATTACTTGCTCATTATATATTTGTTTATTTATTGATATTCTTAACATCTAAAAGATCAGGCCTGAACAGCTCCGATATACCTTTTCCGTTCTTTTTCTTCGTATAAGTGCAGGTGCCTAATGCAAGTCTATGCGTCTGTGCAGTGAACTCGGAGAATAAAGTTGCAAAGCCCCTCAGTGACGTCGTTACGCACCGGAACTTCAATTAGGCAGGTTTCACATCTCATAGTGTCACAAAGCAGGCAGCCGCTCCCAGTAGGCTGGATCTCTTCGTAACCGTAAATTTACCTAGTTGAGAAGTTAATTCGCATGTTAGAAAAAAAAAAGCATCGAGTCGATTTAAACGGGTTGTTCATTCACGATTTTAATGCTTGCAGGTCTATACATCTTAATCGTAGAGTTGAATCCCTACATATTAGCCGCGCAGCCCTTTAATTGCTACCACCCTATTGTCCATTTACGCGCGCGGTCGTATTTTACCTAAGTTAATTATATTAGATGCCTGCCACCCGGCGTCTAAGCATTAAGAGCTCCTATTAGCCAATCTCTTCCCAGATCCAGGCTTGATCCCCAAGGGCTTTGATTAACAGACAGACCAGCGCTTCAACAACTGTAGATGTAACACTTTCGCAAAAGAGCGTAAATCGGACCATACACACGAGGTACACACCGTAACTATCCACATACACGCGAAATATACCGACGTACCAAGCTCTACGCACCACAATATGGCCGACGTATACCGCCGAAGTGGGCGAGGCGGGGCAGGAAACTTCTATTCGCAGAAGGACATCGAAGAGGTCACAAATAAGGAGGCCGGGTCCAAGGTTCGTAGGCTTTCCCAATCACTTAAAATCGAGATCGAGATCGAGATTGCAATGCCTAACGAGTAACTCCACAGGACCTAGAAGCGCAAAAACCGCAACACTTCCCCGACGACGAACCACTAACGGATCCAGCAGACGTCCCGTCGCAAGCTGCTCCCCAAATCGCCAGTGCAGCAAGTAGCGGGACATATGCGCGCTCCGGCCGCGGCGGTGCGGGAAACTTTGTTGACCCAGCAAGTATCTCAGAGGGATCTCCCCTACCTACCTCGTCCATAATAACTACTGCATCAAAATCACACCAGTCTCCACCGACCGCTCCCCGAAGCGGGCTCTCAGGCCGGGGCGGTGCAGGGAACTGGACGTCGACGGAGGAGACCAAGGAAGAAGTGTACGACCCGGAACAAGAGCACAAGCGCCGAGAGGCTCTCGACGCGAATATCCTAAAAGGTATCCGGGAGTCACTGCCGCAGCCGCCTAAGATCCACTATATGCATGGTCCGGGACGGGGGCGGAAGCCTGAGACGCTGCCTACCTCGTAACTCGAAGATTATATGTTTTTTAATAGTCGAGGGGTAGTTATCTGTGATAGTCTTGGTAAAGGTGAGCAACGTACTTACGATATGGATAATGTTAGTTAGTGAGCGGTAGCTAGGTAGCGAGGCGTCTACTAGAGCATGGGCATATACCACCTCAAGAACCAAATCATATACATCCTGCAGATAATCATAGTTTTGAATGTGTGGCACTATAGAAGAGATCTCGATCGGGGTTGGGCAAGTCAAAAGTGATTCGCATTGCGGAAAGGAATCAGATATATATAGAAATCCACCAACGCCAGGACATGCAGAAATAAAGAAATTCGAACATGAACGCCGCAACCTGTAGTCTTTTGGCGTCCCCGTCGTATGAACCTCGGTAGTTTTCCTTGCTTCGCCGTCGCATGTCTCTTCACTTCCAATGTGATCATCTCGGTTAATCGGAATCCACATCCATGCCACTCCCTTCCCCGTCGTCGCCACCCTCGCCCATAACCTCGACACCGCCATCGACACGAACTCTCTGGCGCAGCTTCTCCTTTCCGAACACGCGGCTCTTCTTCTCGGCAACAGCCATGGTCTGCTCCAGCTCCTCGATCTCCTCGGCGTTGAGCCCCTCTTCCATAGCGAGTCTCCTCTTCTCCGATCCGCGCATCTTGGGTAGCAAGTGACCGTGGGTCTCGACCAGCTTTCGGTCGGCAGCCAGCTCTCTAGCCCTCTTTCCAGCCAGTCGTCTCTTGGCGAAAACGCGCTCGCGTTTAGCGCGGATCTCGGTCACGCGCTCCATGGCCTTGAGGGTCTTGGCCACGAGCTCCCGGTTGTAGCGGACGGGGACATTGCGGCGGGCTGCGAACTGGAGCGTCGAGTCCACGGTCATCTCCTTGCCGGCTGCCTTGCGGAAGGCCTTAGTCCACTTGAGCTTTCGCGGGTTGCGCTTCATGACGAAGTTCTTGTGGCATTTGGAGCGGCAAAAGCGAAATTGCTTAGCATCATTGCGGCAGAATGTCTGTTTAGATGGAGGTTAGAAATAATGCTTTCTAGTAGGAGAGAACTCCGGAAGAGGGAGATGGAAAGCTCACTATTCCCTTGCCTGGATAAGCAGGCCTGCTGCAGAAGTAGCACGTCTCTATCCTAAAAAGAACTCAGTTAGTGAATGTTTTCGCTGCAACCCAATTGTGAACAGAGAAATCAGGTTCCAAGCTCCTAATGACTTGTCTTGAAATTTGGTTGTCCGACACGGTACCGGCTTCCATGGTCATGACCCCTCTAGGAGCTTCAAAACAATAGACAGGCCCCGATGGTAAGAATCCGTTCAGAACTCACCTCATCTTGACGAGGCGCTCGGCTCAAGGTCAAGTAACGGCGAAGACGATGTTGTATGTTGGTTGAATCGTGACAATTCATTCCGCCCCTCCAAAAACTTCACACCGATAATTTTGGTGGGTCTTCGGCTTTATCTTTTTGATATGTACGGATAAACTTTTTCTTAGCCCAGCTCGCCTCTCTTATCGATAAACTTTCAACGGACACCCACTGGGCCACGGTGCCACTCGAGGGGCCCGTGCACACAGAAAAGAATCGCTGTTCGATCATTTGCGATTGACTTCATACTCAAACCACCTTAACTTCCAGACAGAAAATCTTCTCAACGTCCGAAATGGCCTCAGCCCTTGCTATCGGAACCGGTGTTGCAGTCGCTGCCTTCCTCGTACGTCTACCTTACCCCTTCTACACCAATATCCCTCGACTAACACGAAATACAGGGCCGCGCAGGACTTGTCGCATGGCGGCGATCCCGGGGAGGTGTCGGAGCGCTAGGCAAAGCATTTTACAAAGGCGGCTTCGAGCCACGAATGACCAAGAAAGAGGCCGCGCTGATCCTATCTCTCAAGTACGAACCCATGGTCCTGTAACACAACTAAATTTGCTAACTAATTTATATTAGTGAACGAGCCATCACCAAAGACAAAGTCCGAAAAGCCCACCGAACACTCATGCTCCTAAACCATCCCGATCGAGGCGGAAGTCCCTATCTAGCCACGAAAGTCAACGAAGCGAAGGAATTCTTGGAAAAGAACAGTTAACGCCTATGAAATGCACCATTTAGAAGCTGGCGATGTTAACGCCCTATCTATAAAATGTACTATACGTTAGCATCATGGAGCGATGGCGTTCAGGGCATGATTTTGATGGGATTCATTGCATTGGGCCATGAATTGGCTGTGTATTCTGACAAATACAAATGCGGCCCCATTTCAGGGGCCAAGTCTCTTCTCGAATTCATAGTTTCATCGCAGCATGGAAGTGAGAACTTGGAAGAAAAGTCTAGAGCTGTCATATATCTTCTGTTATTGCAGGAATTCAAAAGGCAAACTCATCGTTCGAAGGGTTACATTGCAGAACTATGAATGTAGCCCAGGTCGAAAAATTCGAAAGCATAAAGCCTAGATGCATTTATAGCTCAGGATTTTCACCATTCTGAGGTTCGGGTTGTCGAAGCTACCGGACGTATGTTAGCCCCGTTCAAAGCAATGCCTAAAACTAATTACTTACCAGGTCTTTTAGGAGGCTTCGGGATGGGCTCCAATGATACCAGGGGGAGTCCTCCGTCGTCTATTGAGCCATCGCTCCATTCATCAATCCTACATGTATTAATTAATCACCATTTGAATAATAAAAGGTCGAAAGGAAATATGAACTTACTCTAATTCACCGACATCATTCTCCTGTCTTTCAGGACTCTTCACCATCTGCTTCACCGCCATGACAATCATAGCACGTAACGTGTATGTTGCATCGTTGCCCGCGTTATGGAAGTTCTGGCCTGGTATGCCTAATTCATCGCAAACAGTTGCGAGGCCACGGCCATTAGATGACTTCTGCAGACGTTGGAACATCGACTTGGTGTCGATTTCGTCCACGAAATGTGGTACACGCCAGACGTTAAACCCGACTTTCTGGAGGTAATTCAAGTCTTGGCGAATATCATGCCCAACCATGACAACTGGTCTTTCATCATCCGACTCATTATCTCCGATGATAGTGCCGATCCGCCTACTAATGTCTCTAGAGTATACGAATTCAGAATTACTAAGAAATGTAAGTATTAGTATTTGTTATGGGGGAAGATCTTACCCGAAGTTGAATAGGTGAGGACAACCATGGAGGTATCTGCAGTTAACCTTGTTGATATGCTCTCGAATTATGAAATGGTATGACCTTATCAATGGGAACCAATCCCGGCCATCTGTGCCAGGCGGGACATTCAAAATATCGTGCGTGTCGAGAACTGCCAATCCCACTTCTGTGATGTCGTGCATCCCTCTTTCCCATGCCTCGACATCAACGCAGATAAATCGAGCAGATTCCTTAGTCCTGAAGGGCACTAGCATATTCACGTGCCAACCTTCCATCGAGCTGTCTTGAGAAATAGTTAGCCTTGTACAAGTGGTTGTTCATGCAATAGAGGAAGCTAACTAGAGTCAAAGTTGAATACGGTGGGATTTCGAAGTCCAAGGTATCTCTGCGTCCGTTTAATCATTCGTCCGCAACTCTTCTGACGCTCAATTCTCTTCCTCCTAACCACTTCCAGATCCCTCTTGTTCTTCTTTGACTTGCATGAATTATATACCCTGTCCATCTTATCCTTGTAACTCTGGAGAGTGGTGGCGCTTAGGCTCTTCAGATCATCGATGGGAAGCCTGTGGATTTGGGATTTGAGCGCCTCAAGAGCTTCGTCGCTATCAGCATGATCCAGGAAGCGAGGACGAGGCGTATGCCCATCTCCGAAAGTAACGTAGAATTCCGCACACGCCCGTCCCTTAGGAATTGAGAGTCGCACTATTAGGTGCGAATTTATTTCATCAAGAAATTCCTCAAATTGGGCACTAGGGACTAGAAGGAGAGGATCCCTCCCGTTTTCTCCTGGGTCCAACAGGCAATAGCTATTATGAAGTTAACACATTAGAAATGTTCAAGGACCCCATCTAATATGAGTAGAACACTCACAAGTCCCAGACACGACCGTCGAACAACATTGCCTTGAAGAACCCCGCGACCTAAAGCCAAATAAGTAGCTGTTCTCCCATAGCTTTAGAGGGTATGCTCACATCGTCCTGGTCTTGTTTTCCAACGTGTCTATGTGGAAAATTTCGGATGAGCTTCCAAGGGCAGAATAACAAACCCATCTCAGATTCATCGCCCATCTCCATATCTCTGCTTTGGGATGGGCTACGGATAGGCGCTTGAGCTGTTCCACTCAGAGCGAATTCTGATACGTCTTCAGATCCTAAGAGATAAGTGTCAGCATAATCTGTCGGCAACGAACCTCAAATATCAACAGTTACAAAGAGGGCACGGAGAATTAGCTATTTCAATATAAACCTTGTTTGTCTATTTCTCTTCGTCTTTAGGTGTGTTTAGTTAGGAAACAATATGCGCTATCTGAACTTAGTTAGTTACCTCCGCTGAATGGTACGAAGCCTCCGTAGGCTACCATTGTATTGATCTTGAAGATGAGGCCGTTTTGCTACGGTTGTCGGTGCACGCCTGTGACTTTGATACTAGACGCCGTCACTAGGAAAGCGAGCTTTGAACTAGAGGTTCAGGGATGTATTATAAATTCAGTAGACAGGATGAAATGTAACGTTGTTCGAAACTAATGATCTGTGTAAGGCTCTGGTAGACATTTTTCGTATGAGTGGGTGTTATCAACCATCGGAGGATCCGATTAGGAAGAGCTGACGTACGTTGGTTGTCTCGATGTTTCACGGGACGGCAGTGTCAGGTCAGCTCGGATAAACAATCAGGCCATTCAAAGGGGAAAGAGCTATCCATGGATAGATTGAAAAAAAAAGAGTCGAGTGGTGACTGCCTTACACAATGTCCACCCGCTTTTCCCAATACGTCGTTGACTGAAAGTGTGAGCATATCCACGTGCCTGCCTACGTTAGGTACGCATGTAAATACTACATGTATACCTAGGTACATATATAAACACCTGGAACATATTTGAAGTCGCTGCCGGCACTAGAAAGAAACTCAAAACTCAATATGCATTAAATACTATCGTTTATGGTGGGTAGCTACCTGGGTTGGGGGTCGCCCTTTTGTGTCTTAGGGTTAGTATCTTGTTTCTGTTTCTTGATTGATGGCACCGAGGCATAATGTCCGCGAACTCTTGATTATAATGGGAGATAGGTGATTGCTGGTTCTGTGACAGACATAAGTTGTGAATACAAGAAACCGAGCCCTGGCAACGAGGTTCATGAGATTTAGTCCAAGATCGTAGACCTCATTCGCATGGAGATATTCTCAGCACGCTTATTTGAAAGCTCTTTGTGGCATGCTAACCCTTGGCTTTAACAGGGGTTGAATTTACCGTGATTAAGCTACAGGAACTCGAAAATTATGAATCCAGGCAAGCTGTGTAGCGCCCCGTCTCCTGGTATCTCTTCTCGCTTATATGGCTAGTACTAGTCTTTCTCTATATATCCCCTTAAGTCGAACCGAAAGTCGCCTCTGAAAGGGCAAGGAACCTGTGACCGGCCAATGATGCGCCTGGAGAATTCCAGTAAGAGACCATGCGGAAGCCGTTGCATGACCTCATCTATTTTACTTTGATCATAACTACTGATTCCGCGGCAGAACAGACTGACTAGAAACGGACGCAGTCTGGTCTCCGGAGGAAGGCGATTCCAGTTTACAATGATTGCGTCAAGTTCAACTTGCTGTATGAATATCACACCAATGACGCAGTTTCGGAACCCAGTCGCTTGGATATAGTCACCGAAGAGCCAACATTCTATTTCGTCTTGGTAAGTTAAGCCGTTCAGGAACTTTTCGCTCTGAGAGCTTCCGTCGGGACTAAGAGTAGCGCTTCGTCCGTAGATCCATTCGATGAATGCTGGCACAGTCGCTTCTGTGGCCCACTCTGACATATCAAAATTGTGCGTCGTAGCTTCTTTGAATGGACTGTTTAATGCACGACGAAAGTACTCGGAATGGTGAGCGAGCAGGTGTGCATGCGCCGAAAACTTCCTTCCTGAAGGAATGGTAATTGTGATGAAATCGCTACCATCACTGAAAACAGAATTAGTTTGGAAGATAATGCACTGAAAGGGCTTTTATACCTAGCTCTGGGCTCGACTGCCTCTCTTTTATATGGCGGGGCCATCATGATGATCGCGATTATTCGGTTGTGGATAATAGTAGAGGTAAAGAGGGATGGGCTGCCCCAAAAGCTGTATTGATGAATGACATCGGTGGCGGGCGGCTTTCGATTAAATGGACACTGATGGAATGCCTCGGGCCCTACCCGGGCCCGAAATATCAATTACCTATCTATCACGAATTGAGGTGACGGTGAAGTTGACAGCTGCGAAAAGTCGACGGAGTCGAAATCCTAAGTAGACCAACATCATTAGTGAGAGGAAATCTAACCAAGTCAATTGGCATTCTATATTGTTGAGGCCTCAATCTTTGATCTTGAATAGGCATGTACAGCCCAGCCACGCAAAGCTCGTTTCCGTGTTGTACACGTGCTTTGAGCAGCCCCTCTACACTGCCACCGTCATGACTCTCTGCCAATTATTCAAAGCTATCAAAGAGGCAAGGGGTCAAGAATTTCCTCCGAAATTCTAGCATCTATATTAGAACCAAATGGTGCCTTTCTTCACCTTGATCTTGCTGATTTAGGTTCTTGGTAAAATTAAGGGAGCTTTCCCTGTGTTATGGTGCTCCCGGCTTCCCCTTTCGCCGTTGATAAAGAGCTCGTTCCGGGCATTTCATGATATTATAATATATAAAGCGGCTGAGCCCTGGGCCAATACAATACATATTACTTTCTGAAGAACTGGCTAAGACGTTAGCAACATATTGGTCAATATTTTGAAGTGGCACATACCTCGGCAGCCTCCTCGGGGGTCACGTCAGCATGCTCAAATACACTTTTATCAATGAGGCCCAGCGTGGCCTTAGCTCCCCTCATCTGCCACCACAGCTCTCTCCTATCGCCGCCTAACTCGCCTGAGAGTAAGCGTTTCTTGAGGTCCCTCAGAAACGAGTTGTACAAGGCCGGTATCTCCATTTTTTCCATCGTATCTCTCAACACACCTATATTTTCGATAGCCCGGTCATACCCACTATCTCCAAGGCTATCTGTGATAAGTGAGCGAATGATAGCGCCCATCTGCTTCGCGGCATCCTCGATTTCATGTTCTTCGTCAGCGTATTCCACTATCTGCTTGAAACTGGGTATAACATTTCCGGGGTCAATCTTCTTGCGCTTGTTCTGGGGTTGGCTTAGAAGCGCATCGACATCGAGACCTGAGATTGGCTCGGGTTTATGACCCTTTTCTCTTCTGCCTTTGGCCTTGGGCGGCACTTCGTGAAAATTAGCTTAAAAGTCCATGTCACTTTGACCTAAGGGTTGAAATTACCTTTCTTGACTCTTGCTTCCTCTATCAGATCTTCAAGCTTCGTTTTAGCCTTGATTACTAGATCCTCGGGTGGGTTTGAGTATTTGAGTAAAATTGGGGCAACCGGAGGGAGTGGTTGATCCGGATAGATAGCTCGGTGTCGAACGACTTGATTGATACGATGGAGTGGAGGACAAAAAACATCCTCAACTGCGGCATACTCCTGAGTGCGATTCCTTGATTAGGTTAGCTCCAATGCATCGTCCCTCTCAAATACGGCACACTTACCCTTCTTCATCTTTTGCCCAGGTAGAGATATCCATGGCGTCGACGTAGTCGTCCATAGCCTCTGAAAGTTCCTTGCTGGGCAGTAGTCGATGGTCTTCGTATTTTACGTTACCAGTCACTGTGATCACTTTGTCTAGGGGAGGGAATTGATAGTTTCTAACATCTTCTGCAAAGGGTAGCGGAACATCATAGAGACACTCAAAGTCAGGCTCGATGTGGGGTGCAAGGAGTATGAGAGCAGGGTCTTTACCATCCTTCGTTACGATCCTTGCCACGGCGTATGATCCAAGCTCCTGAAGGGAGTGTATGAAGGATGAGAGTTTAAGTGCAGCTGCCTCGTTGAACTTCTGTGGAACTGTCTGACAGGCCTCTCCCATATTAAAGAATGGTTCATACTATATGGGTCAGCATGTAAAGGGGCTAGAGGATAGGAAGATGATCACCTTTTCTTGATGTATGAACCCTAAGATGGTGAAACTCTTCGTGGTCTCAATCTTGGTAATGTTGTATTCCGACTCGCTGATATGAACGGCGGTCCTTCCGTACTCGAATCCCTTTGCTAATGATTCGAATTCAACGTCGCGTTTTCCTCCCGGCGCCTCAGGGTCATTGACCTTGTAGGTCCGCGCATTTTTCACGGCAGCAAATTGGCCGGTGTGTTCCACGCCCTCCATTGCATCGCCTTCAGCGGCCTGAGAATGGCCGGGTTCAGTCGAGAGTACCACTCGGCTAGCCGGTGGTACGGTCGCCTTATGTGTCTTGAAATACCGTTCTACACTGATGCTCATAGCATCCTTGTGCTCTTGCGGGTTTCCAAGAGTGAGCTCCCCTTCATATGTCTTGTATGGCCTAAAGGGTTTTATTCTTGGCGTCTCAAGTTCGGAAATAGCCTCAGCCATGGTGCCATATAATCCATCACACTTATCAACAAGTTTTTTCAAGAGCCCCTCATTCGTTCTCTTTCGGGTTGACTTGTCTTCTTCCTTGAAGCCGAACTCGGCATCGTCGAAATCCACGCCTCTTATCATAGAAGGCATCAGTAGACGTCTATGAATCGATATGTGAATAACTTACAAGACCACAAGCTCGATACCACAGTCCTTGATTTGCGCTGATATCTCGTCAATGTCGTCCGGGTCAATAGGTGCCTCACCATCGGTAACTAAGATGATTTTTCGCTTGTACTTGAGCTTCTTCGTATATCTCTCGATCATATCCACGGCAATTACTATAGCCGAGATAGAATCGCCAGTTTCGGTGTCGCTAGGCTTTATGAGGGCTTGTAGGTTGCGCAAGCTAGTCAGATTCATTGGTCCAAGTTCCTGCAAGACCGATATGTGCTCATAACCTTCCCCCTTCTCTTGCAAGGGATTGTCTGTCTCATCGGTCCTCACTCCAAGGACTCCGACGGTCCATGTCTTCCGCGATGCAGCAACGGTTGTTGTTATCTTGTCCCATACGTAGCGCATACTCCAGTCAAGATCTGATTCAGTCCTGCCATTATGACAGTCGCCCATCGACGATCCAAGGTCGACGATGTATACTGTAGCCTCCTTATCCGCCATCGTTGCAGGGGTTGTGCTGATGAAGAGATGGAATGAGTGTGAGTACAAGGCAAGGAAACAGGCAGAAGAAAATCAGGTCATTGTACCATTTCTTTTAGTAAAGAAGGACTCGTGTCACAAATACGTTAAAATGCCATTTGAATTGACCTATGAGACACTGGAAAGCTCTGCCTAGAAGATGTATGTAGGTACGAGTTAAAAGTTACAAGTTCCTTGTATCTCGAACTGGGGCATTGATACCTACCTAATCATCACTGCGGCGCGCGTCGTTTTTCAACAGGCAGGCGCGCAGGCACCTGACCGCGTTCTCATGCGCCTAATGGCCCAAGACCAATCAACGCCTTGACTTGGTCCAAGCTCCTCCGACTAGGATTGCCGTGGGATGGCACGATCGAGGGACCCATAACGCACCACACCTTCGAACGTCATCGTAGTTCGTCTTCTATACAAAGTCTATTAAATTGCCCAAGTTTCCTGGTTGAAGCTTGCGAATTCTCTAACGTTGATTTAATCTTTGATTTTCATCCAAAAAAAATTGTTGGTTCTGGTTCGTATCGTATTCATCGCACAGCAATCTTCAATATGGCCGATCGTTCAATCCTCTTCTCCTTAGCACCATACCATGTCTTGTCGTAAGTTCAGTGTTATATAACTAGGTAGAAAGCGATACTGTCAAGAAGCTTGAAGACTGACTGTGCTGCAGCTATGGCACACTGCTCGGGACACAAGTTTTCCACGTAAGTACCCAAGCTCGACGCTCGAATTATCTACATTCTCCGATCAATCTACGAGTTCCTCGATCGCACTTCGCAGCAAATCAATAGATCGAATTAAACCACCTAACTCTCAATGATTAGACTTTTATCAACTCCGTAACCTCCTTCAGAGTCCTCGAGCGGCCGCAATTCGCGATTCTACAGCGCGAGCTCTTCCCCGTATACTTCGGCATTCAGACTGTCGGCCCCGTCATCCTCGCCCTAACATACCCAGGCAGTAGGAGCTCTCTGTTTGGCATCCCCTCCAGTTTCGCAGGCGTTTTCCACGAGTCAAGTCGCTGGGGCGTACTAGTGCCGCTCGGTACTATATTCGCGACGGGACTTTTGAACTTGGCGTACTTACTCCCCGAGACGAACAAGATCACCGCCTTGAGGCGACAGCAAGGTAAGATATACAACGAGAATTATTGGGTAGAGCTTTTGTTAATGCAACTTAACCGTATAGAGAAGAAGGATGGCAAAGCGAGTTACGATCCCGCGCCTCACTCAAAGGAAATGACCGCGTTGAACAAGCAATTCGGAAAGATCCACGGCATTTCCTCGCTGGCCAATCTCGTCACTCTCCTCGCGACCGTCGTCTACGGTATCCATCTATCCACTCGACTTGAGTAATGTGCCTACATATCTACATATCTACGTGTAATGAATCACGTGTACATGAGGGAATGTGAAACATCGGACCTTGTCAATTTAAAGTCAGGCGTTGCAAATCAAACTGTCAATTTTATTAAAACTATCTAACCTAACTTATCCAACCCAATTCAACAACCTTGAAGTCTGCCGTAAAAGCACTGAGAGCTTTATCGAGGTTTAGCCGGAATTCCCAGTAGAATCTGTATCGAATCTCCACTGCCCGGTCAGTACGCCGCCCAAAACACTCCGAAACAGTAAGCGTATCCAGTACGCCCGAAAATTCCCAGGGTATAATGCATACAAAGGGGACAGCCAGCCAATGCGATGTTGAAACTTTGCCCCTAGTTTCCCAAACAAATGGAAAAAAAATCCGAGAAAATCTTTTTTTTTAAGGAAAGGAAAGAATCTCCTAAATTTTCTTTGTTCGGCGGCTTTAAATTTGGCCGGCGAGGGCGAGTAGTTGCCTCTTAGCGTCGGCTAGCTTCCTTGCCCTAGTCTCCTCGTCGTCAACAGGCTTCTTTGGAGAAATGGTAGCCGCGCGCTGGAGCGAGCTGTGCAGAGAGCGCGGCAGAGGTTTCATGGCCAGCTGCCGAGCGACGTCTAGCTCCTCAGTGGGCGGTGCGTACTGCCGTTCCAGCGGCGGGATGGGATAGCTGGCGCCGATCATCTGGTTGATCTTAGTGACGGGTGAAGGTGTCTCATCCTCCGATTCGGACGAGGGAGACGACGCTATGGGCGAAGGTGTCCTCTCCGGGAAGTAGCTGCGGGAGGTCTCGGACGGCTGCTTAGTGACAAGCCTCCGCCCCTTCGCTGAGTGTTGAGACGATGCTCTGGGAGCCTTGGGGAACGTAACACCGCTGTCCATCCTAAAGGTGAATGTGAATGTCTCTCCGGTAGCGGACATTTTGACAAGATAACTGGGTTGTATTTCGTGAGTGAGGTATAGAAGATGGCGGTCAGACGCTTAGATAATGAAGCTGAGTTGCTTATAGTAAGCAGATGCTGCTCGAAGAAGTTATGATAAGTTGGTAGGTGTATAATCGAGATGTAGAAGACGTCTTCCTCCCGCTTCGGTAGGTACTTAGATGGATAGATAGCTAAAACTCGCTTTAAGTCTCGGACGTCAAGATGATTGGAAGGATAGAAGAAGAAAAGAATGCAGAAAAAAAAAAGGAAGAGCACGAGACATATATGCGTATGTACGCCATTGGGGATAAGCACAACATCTACTCTCCCTCCACTACGACCCCCACACCCTCTATGCTCGGAAAAGGGATCTACTGTGCTAGAAACGTATCCTCTGGGTGGACAAATGCATTCACCGCCGACTTCACCAACAGATGCGGCAAGGGTCGTCAGCGGTGAATTGGTATATTAGATACTCATTAGCTGCAGTCAGGGTCTTTCGGCCCCACTTTCCTACCGGGTCCCCCAAACACACCACTATGCATACACTAGGTAGTGTACTATCGTGAATGTAATCTGGGTACGGCGGCGCCAGTGGATAGGTGGGTAGGTGGGTAAATGGTTGGCAGCGGTGGAACCTCGGGGTGTGGAATTTCTCACCATTTTTGTAGTGTAAATCATCGCCGGTCTTGACGATCTTCTACTCTAGAAGGTTATTTAGAAGGCAGGCTGTCCTCGTGAAGGTGTTGCCGAGCGGGACAAAAAAAGATATTTGCCTGACATATGTCAGATTAAATGTGACAGGACACGTGACCCCCTCTCCAGCAGACAGCCCTCCACGCTTAGGCTAGTGGTATTAGTAGATCATTGTATCCATGGATACACCTGAGAACTCATTTGCTTAAGCGAGGCTACCAGGTATGGGCTATTCGGCCGTAGGCTGCACGGAGCCCGAATTTCTAATTTACATTCATGAGTTGTAAAGCCACTGAAGCATCGAATAATTCAAGTTGGCCACAGTGATGTGTTAAGTGTAACCTTTTGATTCTAAAGGTCCCTTCATGCAGGAGGGGTTGGTCTACAATGCCGAGACGGGTTGCCTTCCGAGTTCCTAGAGTGGAAGGGCTGGTATCAAGTTTCTTGTTGCCTGTAGTATGAATCAAAAGCAAACTTGCGTCACATTGCAGAGAACTATGCAAGGAGCCCGTATGCTGTCCCCCATCATGGTCGGCCTTAGGCTTGTCGGTCGTCCGGCGTTGGCGGGGCTGAAAGGATCGCGAGCTACATGGTAGGCCACAGATAGGGCTCTACCGGTAGCATACATAAGACACGTTACGTCTTTATCTGCATTTAAATAAAATAAGGAATTGTTGGCCACCTGCAAGCTATTTTGTTGAATAAGACATTGGCGCTTTTGCATCTATCTCAGGATCAACAGTATATCTCCCATGTATAAGGCATTCCCCGCATCTTGTAGGAACAAATAGATTTCACGATCAACATTGAAGCTTTTATTGTCCCGGGCTGGCCCGCAAACTGCGTCATACTGTAGTGGAGCTTAAACTTATACGGGTGGTGAGACCATTCCTCTGCGCGCATGTGAACGCATCTAGCCTACGCCATCCGGCCATAGGTATATCCCTCCTACTTCTGTTTTGGCTTCTGTCGCTTCGCTAGATCGCTCGTCCGAATCACCTTTGGTGTCGCAGATGGCGCCCTGTACGGAGTTAAGCTAGGTATATGAGCCCCGACTTGCTTCTGGTAGAACTTGTACTCCGGATACTTTCCGGATGTGATTAATTCTGTGAGCCAGGTTGACCCCTGGAAAATCATGAGTAGAGATAGAGCACCCAAGCCCGCCCAATTGTAGAAGGTTTTGCTCGCGTAGCAACTCCATTGGTATAGAAGGATCCAGATTGTTTGTTCGGCCGCGAAATTCGGATGCCTGCAGTACGCCCACAAGCCGGAAGTGATGAAGCCTCGATCAAGGTCTTCCTGTGTGAACCCGCATCCCCGTGGTACCTTTGCGGTCTTCTGGTATTCCTTCTTTGCTGTTTGGTAGTCTAGAACGGCCGTCAGCAATGGCTTACATAGGCGCTGTGAGACTGCTAACCCCATTGTTGTTGGTCACTAAACCATTCCGACAGAATAAGTCCAAGCTCGACCGCGGCAAATCCTAGATCCGCTGCTGTGATCTCTTGTTCGTGGTTCGAAGCTAGTAAGATAATATATGTCGGCGCCGCGAGGAGGAAGAGCAAGACGCTTTGTATGAAGGAGATAAAAGTGACGTTGAATATAAAAAAGAACGCAGGGGGTACTTTGCCGCGAATGATTTCCCTGCGTTTCCATTAGATGGCTTCGTTAGAACCGAGGAAGTAGAATAGCATACCATCTATAGTCTTCCGACCCAATGCTATATCCACCCTTTCGCCAGTAATTGAAGGTCAATCGAGCCTTGGAAACATTAGTTACAAACAGCTGAGCAAGTTGGCTGCTGTTTATCTTCACGTACACTCCATATCACACTCCAAAATAGTACAAGATCCACCCTTTGACTTGGTAGACCATTTAGATGAGACCAAATAGCAAAATGGGCATTATATATTGTAGGCAGCAGACTCCAGGCGCGGTCAACCTGGGAGTAGTTACGGTTGACCTCGGACGCGACTAGAAAGATGGCGCCGAGAAATATGGAAAATCCCAGCCCGGATACGAAGGGGTTGGTGTTCTTGTATAACTCGACGAGTGAATCGTGGTTCGACAGGGTATCGATTACTTTGCCGGGGAGTTCGTAGAGTTGCGGTAGGGATGGCTTAACTACTTGGGAGTAGTCTGCACAATCTTCAAGCGTCTTCACCCACGGCAACGCCATTTTTGATTGCTGGCGTCTTCGTACGTGTCGTGATGTTGGCGAAGGGGAGAAGGAAATATCTACATATGTAGGTACTATCAATTGTCGTAACACGTCATGACTTTTTTTTGTTTCCGCCCGAATAAGTTGACCTTCGGCGTTGGGACTTCAAACCTTAGTGTAAGGCTCGATTTAACAGCACAGGCCACTTTAGCTCCTAACTACGGGTACCCGTCTGAAACAGAGCCAGCTGCATGGGGGGCAGGGGTAGTAACATCATAGCGCTAACCTTAACCTCTAGCTCTACTACCGTATGTAACCAATCAAATTTGTCTGTTTAGGCCAGGATGATCGACTGAGAAGCTCCAACCCGAGCTGCCTAGAAATTAAAAAGGCGTGAATGAACACGATGATGATATTAACAACTGGAGATTCAAACTGGCAAATTTTCCACCACAGTTATCATACATAACTCATCCGAGAAATCACCCAAAATATTTTGATAATGGAATAGTCATGGAACGTGTTATTTCATGTAGTTATTTGCTGTTCTCTATTACGAGTAACGGCGTTGTCAATGAGGCGCTTCCCCAGCTGGTTGTGTCGTACAGACAGGACCCGTGAAGTGGCAGCGTTCAAGTCTCGCACCGCTAGTTTTTATATACGACGTCAATCAATGAGGGTTCTCTGCGTTGCGGAGAAACCTTCTATTGCCAAAGCCGTCGCAGGACATCTCTCAGGCGGCCGAGCCCAAAGTGTTAGTCGTCACCTAAGTCAGCCTGGTGGCCGAACATCAATTTGCTGACTTCCATCTAGCACAACACGCCAGAAAAGTATATCAAAAACTATGTTTTTGATTACGACTTCGGACCGCCTTGGGGCCATTGCCAGGTCACCATGACCTCTGTACTCGGCCATCTTACTTCAGCTGTTTTCCCTGCCGAGTACAAGAGCTGGAGTTACCCACCGCCGGAGCGCTTATTTGATGCGCCCGTCAATATAATCATCTCCGAGGTGCGCATTACGATTTCAAAAGCCAAATGCTATTCAGTTAACCAAGACATATTGCAGGACAAGACGAAGGTTGCCGAAAATATCGAGAAACAGGCTCGCTACGCCAATGCCTTATGCATTTGGACAGACTGTGATCGAGAAGGCGAGCACATAGGCTATGAAATATGCGAGGCCGCTAGGAAAGGCAACAAAATTCTAGATATTAAGAGGGCCAAGTTCAGCAACATCGAGAGAGCGTCAGTCGTCCATCTCACCTCTCCTGACCGAATGCTTACCGAATGACATTTAGGCATATTTTAAACGCCTCTCGCAACCTCATCCATCTTGACCAAAAGCAAGTCAATGCTGTAGCTTCTCGTATTGAACTGGACCTCAGAATAGGCTATGCATTTACCCGATTCCTGACTACGAATATAAGGACACTGGGAGGGCCTCTTCAGAATCTTGTTATAAGCTATGGTTTGTCAGATTGAAGTCCATTTAATGGTGCCATGCTAACTTTGCAGGATCTTGCCAATTCCCAACGTTGGGCTTTGTGGTAGACAGATATTTCAGGGTGAGGAATTTCAAGCCAGAACCGTTCTGGGGCATCAACGTCACGCACAGGCGAGAGGGCATGGACGTCTATTTCAACTGGTCGAGATCTCGTCTTTTTGACAGGGCATCAGTCGTGATTCTCTACGAGAGATGTCTTACAGCGAAGATGGCCAAGGTTATCAAGGTCGAGGAGAAGCCCACGAAGAAATGGAAGCCGCTACCCTTGACCACAGTCGAGTTGCAGAAAATGGCTACGATGTTTCTGCATATGACTGGACAGCAGGCAATGGAGGCCGCAGAAAGTCTCTACAACAAGGGGTTCATCAGCTATCCCAGAACGGAAACAGATCGTTTCGACTCTGGGATGAATTTACGCGCACTGGTCCAAAAGCAAACACAATCTGCCTCCTGGGGCGAATTTGCGCAGAATCTAGTTAACGGCAGGTTCCAGCAGCCGCGACAAGGGCGCAATGACGATAAAGCACATCCTCCTATCCACCCCATCACATTTGCGGCCCCGTCAGTGCTTAACGAAAGAGAAAAAAAGGTTTATGAATTTGTTGCTAGGCGATTCCTAGCCTGCTGTTCGGATGATGCCAAAGGTGTAGCCACAGACATCGACATCCTGTATGGAGAAGAATATTTCCACGCTCACGGCGTCGTCGTGCTAGAGCAAAACTACTTGGAAGTGTACGTGTATGATAAGTGGACCGGGACTGCGCAGCTACCAAAATTCACGGTTGGAGAGGTCTTCGAGCCTACCGAAGCTCTTATGACGGAGGGCAAGACTGCGGCTCCTGGGTACTTGACTGAAGCAGATCTGATCGCTCTTATGGATGCCAACGGTATTGGAACAGACGCTACGATGGCCGAGCATATCCAGAAGATTCAAGAAAGAGAGTACGTCAGTACTGTACCTCGAGGATCACGGCAAGTAGATGACGGTGACGACGAGGGGGGTGCAGCTGCCACACGGGGGCGGGGTGGCCGTGGCGGCCGTGGTAGTCGTGGACGAGGGGGTCGAGGTGGAGGATCTGCAGCCGGGGGCCGAGGAGGGGTGATGGAATTTATCCCAACTCAACTAGGCGTGGCTTTGATCGAGGGCTTCGATAGAATGAATTTTGAGACCAGTCTTGGGAAGCCATTTCTACGAAAGGAGATGGAATTGAAGATGAAAGCCATCTGCGAAGGTCGAACCACCAAAGAGGCCGTCCTAAGCGAAAGCATTCGGCAGTATCGTCAAGTCTACATGCAATCACAGGAAAAGTTGGCAGTCCTCAAAGCAGTAAGTTTGCATTTAAGTATCATTCAAGGACGAAGTACTAATCGGAGGAATAAAGGCCTGCCGGCAGTATATCTTCCAACAAAACGGCGGCTGAAATGGACGGACAAGTTAGTTGTGTCGGCTGGTATAGCCAAGGTAGTATTGGATGCTGCAAAAGAATCTCAAAGAATACCTATGAAAGCTCGCTTGTCCTACCATGAGGTAGTAACACGGACGCATTACAGCACAAGATTTTCGCGGACCGACTCCCTCTGGAAGATGACGGTTGATCGAAGTGAACATACTTAACTGCAGAGCTTTAGGATAAGGTATCTCCGAGTACCGGCCCTTCAGTTACTCAGACGATGACGCTCGGTCTGGGAAATACATACTTCAGGCAAAACGGATCACAGCGACGGGCTGAACTATCTATAGTCTCAAACGCGTGCGAAGCATCGATTCGCGAATTGGATGAAACTCGAATGCAGGACCCAGTGACCCAATTCCTCGAATCGTGCCTATACGGTCCATCTGCACTCTAAGGCGAATGTACTGCGAAATTACGGAGCACGACATACATAGATACCTAGGTAGGTACCTAGACCTTAGCTATGATGCCGGCTCGTCCCCACCATTGAAGCTAAGAGCATCTCTTCGGATCGCGTTATCCCAAAACGTGGGGGAATGATACTGGATGATGGGTTGCCCTGGCGAAACTCACTAGCGGGGTAGTTTGAACTCTTACCATGTTACTCTACTATGTACGAACACTGGCGTTGAGACGCAGATTGCAGATGCGACGTGCGACACAACCCCTCTTCAGATGCGACCATTCACGATCGTGTACTACCCGACCTGAGTACCTTGCTCTAGGCTCTATCACACCTCTGGCTACCGGCTCACCGTGCTCAGATCTATCCATCATCTACCCATCATCTTCCCTCATTAACGGTTAAACTGCTGACTAAGAGGACCAATTGGCTTATGTCTGATTATCACGAAATAATTATATGTGGTTATGCCAATATTGATACCGACTCAGAACCACCGCAAAGCTATGTGTCTAGTACTATGTTCGAGTCCCTCATGTCGGGAGATAATTCATCGGAATGCGCCATGGCCCCGTTATTCCGTCGCGGTCTTTCGTCACCGGCTAGCACTGCGGCTAGCTGAGTATTGGTGGGATGGGGCACCAAAGTCGCGCATCACGATGCTTATTTTGGGCCAATCAGAGCTGAGCGCATGCGCAACGTGAAGAATTCCCGGGTCCTGGCCTTTTGAAATTCGGAAATCATGTGGTACCGTATTCAACCTATCTGGTCGCGCGGCCTCGAATTCAATTACTTCGGCTTGGAAGGGGTGTTCACCGTTGACAGTCAGCAAAGTTAGCAAGTAACACAGACATTCGAATCCATTTTACATGTAGGTACACGAAGTATCCATCATGGCCGATGAACAGGCGATGTTGAGGCTGCACACGATTGACATTCTTTTGGTGTATCGTCTCTCAACTCGATTGACAGGAATGGAATCCTCAAGCCTTCTTCCCACCCTACCCATATCGCTTTCATAGTCATTGGTTCGAAAATGATGTGACGCGAAGTGTACCTATCTAGGACCTGCGGGAGATTTGTCCGCATGCTGATAACGCGGGTCTTCTAGTCTCGGCTGGGCCACAAGATGTACCTTCTGATGCAGGACCCCAATAACTTGTTGGATAGAGATAGTGGCATTCCATCCCATCCCTTGACATGCAAGATAACCGGGGGCCAAAGGATGATAGCATTCCTACCTTCGGCTCAATAGCGGTTTTTAGTATCAAGCCATTTCCAAAGCAGGCTGGCATAAACCCCGCGGGTTTCCTCAGGGTACCCCAAAGATGAGGATTAAGATGGGGATATCCAGGGACCTTCATTCTTATATTCTTTCCCTACCTTACTGCATCTATCCATGCTTGTAGTATACGTTTTGTATGGGAAAGCAGAGCTAGGGCAATCCAAAAACATATAGACCACATCATGTTGATTGGCGTTCATAATGCACGTCTTTAGTTTAGGGATTAAGCTACATGGTTCGGGAATATACTGATAGTCCCATAACGGCAAACAAGTTAGGTACCAGAAGAAAGACAACAAAAATATACGGGAAGGCTGCATGCCTCACTTTTAGGTAAGTCCGTACTTGTTGAATCTATCTTGTGTGTTAATTGGCAAGACACACATCATCAAATGAGTCAAGTATCGTTGTCCAGTCAAGAGGTTGACAGACCGAATTGATTAGATCGTACCTATCATAACCCTGTCTGACACAAGACCACTCGCCACAACACAACCATTCAACCACACCAAGTTTTTTGTTATATTAGGTATTACTACATAGCCTAGAGGCAATGCCCGGGTCAGGTTGGGTGGTGATGTCGATGTTGGCGTACGTAAGTCTCCCAGGACTCAGGAGGGCTATGACGAAGTGTACCTCGGAAGTATCTGTTTTCAATAATAATCATCCATATCCGGGTTATTATTAATAGAAGATATACATACATACGTAGATGTAGTTAGGTACGGTACGTTTATGCTTTGCTTTGCTTTGCTTGGGGAATGTAGTGTATAGATTGGATTTCATGTTGGATTCTTTGTTATTAAAGGTCTACTACATGTGTATATACATACATATGTATGTACATGTACCAATGATGTATTTACCTATATGTACCCACGCACATGCACGTGCATAGGTACATGTATTAATTGAAGGTCTACAATTTTAGACGCACCACTCCTAATTTGCTAGGACCACACGCCGCGGCTGCTGTTGTTGAGCAATCAGGTTCGTGCGTCGCTCCCTGTGCGCTGTGCGACACCTGCTGACCTGGACAACACCCCCCTGGCTCAAGAGCCCGGTATAGTAGGTAGAACCTTCTGTGTTTCCCGTTCGTTGTTAGTGAGCGATTACATTAGTAGGTCGCAGCCGTCGCTCGCTTTTCCACGTTGATCTTTCCTTTCGTCAAGGAACATCAACAACAACAGAAATCAACATCACGCAATCTTTTTGCACCCAAGAGTCATCTTTTGTCACAGTCAAGATAATCGCGTCAGCCCTGCCATTTCGCCTATAATTGAGTTTTTGTTTTCGCTTCACAGCTGAAAACAAAATTAATCAATCTGTTCGCCATTACCGCAAGCCCCCTACTTCGGACCTGGCTTTGTAAGTGACTCACCGTACTACTACCACTACTACTAAGCATCATCAACCCGCCCAATTTTCAACGCCCACGCCAATTTTACTCGTTCAATTCAGTCAAATTCTGTGTCGCTTACACTTGTAGACACGTCTTGAAGTATCAAACACCGAAAATGGCAACCATGGCATCGGCTACAGCTGCTCGCGATATCCCGAAGACCTCCCATCTCAGCCGAGACAACTTAACTGCTGTAGCGGCTGCTCGGAGCGTCCCTGTGACACGAACTCATTCCCTCCCGACTCCCCCAAACTCCATATCACCTACGCTACCACCCCATGGCCTGAAGGCACACCTGCAAAGGGCTAAGCTCGACACTGTCGACTCAGACCTGGACCTTCACGAAGGTGCCGACCACAGTCCTATCGGTTCACCAGCATTCGAGTCTGCAGGGACCATTACTCCGGCTCTACTAGCTAAATTTCATCTTCCGGAGATCCTGCTGAACCACGGACCCTTGGCCATTCGCTATATCATGGGTTACCTAACAACTTCGGTCCCTGGCTTCGCCGGAATTCCTCCGCCAAAGGCACGAAGGCTAGTTGTGGCAGCATTGGAAGGACGTGGACAGGGACATGGCGTCGAAGGTGGAGGAGTTCATGGTGACGTGGAATTCCAAAAGGTTGGATGGGGCAGATGGGACGCTAAGCGACGTGGACAACCCACTCGAGATGCGGTGTCTCGACAATCTGTCGGTGAAGGCGTTCCCGGCTCCTATCCGACCAGTATACCAATTTCAAAGGGCGCAGGGTGGAAGGCTGACCGCTCCCGATTGAACGCGCGCGCGACTAGCAACGGGAATTCGGCAGCCTTCTCTCATGATGATCGGGATGTCAACATGATGGAGAACGAGGCCGATAAGATGTCTCTCGACTCTCTAGATGGGCCTGCCTCGGCCTCCTGCTCCTCGGCACCCGATAACGAAGACATGATCATGAATGACGACCCCGAGGACGCCACAGACGATGAAGACTGGGCAGCTGTCGGAGCTGCGGCACTACGAGCTAACTCGTACTCAAGCCCAACCGAGGCTCGCCAGGGTACAAATTATCTTTCTTCCCGTGTATATAACTCTTGTGGATTCCGGTCCTTCTCCGGAAATACCGGCATGCTTCGGGAGCCACGTCTCGACAACATCGACCTAGACGCATTGGCAGCTTCGTCAGATGCGCAAGAGCGCGAGGCCATCCAGGCGCTTTTACAACTTGGTTCTGTATAAATAATCTAGCATTTGCGGCGTTTTAAGGGACAATCTCGGCTCAGACGGGAGTTGATTTTGAATTGGTTGGCTGGACTGGCTGGGCTGGTTATCGTGCTATTTATTGGTCAAGGTGTGGCTCTCGTCTTGATCATCACTATTATCATCCGGCATCTTTTCCTCTTTTTCCCCCCGACATCCGGCGTCTCTGGCTTTCTCGAGGGCAATCAGGGATACTTCACATAATTTCCGCTCTGAAGGGATCACAGGGTTAGAACATTTTCCCCTGTTGATGGTACACTTGCATGGCATTTTCTCTCAACCCTGGAGGTGGGGCACAGCATCTCCGCGGTTGTGAGCGGTTCGGAGTTTTTGTCTTTTTCCTCTTATTTCATTTTTCCTTGTTGCTACACGATTCACGAATCCCACCGGGAGGTTCATGATACAGCCTTTATCAGCATCTCATCGGTGTCAGCTCAAGGCGATCTATTACCTTGAGCCTGTGGGCAACTCTCGTGCGCTCGGTTCCGGACGCCTTTGACAAAGTCTTCACTTGCACATTATACCCCATTGCGACGTACATACTCGATTTTAATACCACATTTTCCGCTGGCAGAAAATATCCCAGCTTCAACAACATCCGCGGGGAGCAGAACACGGCATCTCGGTACTGAGCGGATACCGAAAGAGCATGCTTGCATCACATTGCAAGAACACAGTTTGAGATATTTAATTAACGAGCGATTTGACTCTCGTCAAGAGGATTCGGAGCGAGAAGAGAAGTGGTAGAGTTGATATTTTACCTGGATAGACGCAGAATTGCCAGTCAAATTGATGGTCAGCTGGTGATATGAGGAGTAGGGCGTAGTTATCACCCAGCGCTTGTGTGTACCAACGACGGTCTTCATATGTTAATGGACACAAGTGGAATACACGCTATAACAGTGAGAAGTGAGAAGGAGAGAAGTGATATTTTTGGAGGATAAACGGGTTAGCAGCTTTCTAGCTCTTCAGTATCACCACTCAAAAAGAATGAAAGCACTAATCGTCCAACCCAAACGTACTCTGTCCCATGTAATAATGAGGTTTCTGAAACGCCAAGGCGTATGCTGTCGACTATGTCTGGGTGCCTAATTGCTTCCACACGCTATTTCTCCTGATATCTATGAACGCCGCTAGGAAATAGAATGGAAACTCTGTTTTTAGCGCTGCTGTTCTGATGCCCAACATCATTAAGGTGCTATGTCTAAGGGAGATACCGGTCAGCGGAGTCGATTCGCCGGTAAATCGTTGATACCGGAGCATAGGCGCTGGATATGAAGGACTTGCCAGGCTTTTACGAGCTCAAGTTGAGGGGAGAACTGCTTTGGAGGTATGTTTCGACGTCGTATGTAGTCATTTAATTAGTAAATCTTGAATCCCTGGTGGTTTCATAAGCTCGCTACGCGCATAGCAGATGATAATTATGATTATAATTACTTTAGTATGAAGTGGCCGACTCATCACCGATTGTGAGGAAGCAAGGACAGGAGAAAAGAGCTAGCATGCTCTCAAGATGCTAGACTCGGTAGAGAAGACATATGGCTGGAGTATAGCGATCAAAGCTCATATTTCCGAGTCGGTATATGAGAGAAACCATTTTGGTGGTTTCAATCCCCGAGAGCAGGGAAGAGGAAATCATGGTTTTCGTGATAATGTTGGCAGACATAGACGCTTATTGTACATCATCCCGTAGCGAAATGAACCAAGAAGCCATATATATCCCACACTCCCACTAATTCGTCGCAGACATGGCTCCGTCGCCTTCTAAGGTGCCTTTTTAATATAGAATCGTGTTTTGATCGCTTGTTCCTAACATGTTCCTAGGCATATTATTGTATTATGCCGCTAGTTTTTGCTAAGAAGATAGTAATATCCTAGCTAAGCGCATCCCTTCAAAGCCCTCGAATAACACTTCAGAGCCGATGAATCCCGATTCGATATTGGCTAGAAGTGAGAAAAAACTGATAACATTCAGTCACTCCCTTTCACCCATTTTATGTGCATATTACCAATGAAATCAACATCAAGCTACGACATACGCTTGCCCTAAAAATAAAGATGGCATCGGGTTTGCGGCATACAAGTACTTGAGAAACTAAGCATTTTCAGCTTCTATCTAATTAGGGGTCTCCTTTTTATTGATGTGGGGTAGATAAAGTGTGTATAGCTTTAGCCATGTAAAAACACCGTCTACGCTGCTTCAGTCCCGAGCATGATAAGATAATTAACGCATAAGGCATGTCGGCTCTACGGGCTAGATACTCGACTGGACTAGTGGGCAAATCCATAACCTTGAACGAGAACCTAACGTTATTCTACCTTTGTAAGAGAGATAGGTCAATGCCTGCCGCAGAATCTTGAGCCAGCCATGCGCGAGTCATGGCACGTCAATGGATTGTAATGCTTTCCGCCACCTATTAGGGACACCGCCGGGGAGCCAAGATGCCAAGGTCGACTACTTGAAAATTGAAAGTAGGTAGGAATCGATTACCCCGTCTTCATGCGGACCTTTACAAGATTCATTAGCGACAATAGTAATTTTTCGGTGTAGATTGAAGTTAGGCACCTTACTTTGGATACTTGCATTAAGTACATATGATCGTCGTAATTAGCTGTCTGATGCCTTACGCCAGTGCGTGCGCAAAACACAATGATTCCAGGAAGCATTAATAAACTCCTCATAATGCTGACAGAGCTTACTAGATTAATAGTGTAAGAATTATAGGCATATAGGATAATGGCGAACACTATACTGATCCGTAGGCTATTATATCATTATAAGAAGCATTTGGTTGGAAGACTCGTAGGACGCATAACATGTATGGACGTATTGATATCGCCTAAAGTGCAGCTGACTCAGATCTGGAGGCAAAATACTAGGTAGATCTGGGGAGAGAAAGGCTGTCATGTTACGCCAAGTAAAGCTGGTCGTAAGAAAGGACAATAGCAATTGATGTGAGAGCTTCACCGACTGTCGAATGAAAGCACAATTGACTAGATACTAGTCTTTCGGGCGGCAGCAGTCCGCGGACTCGATGCCAAACACAGAAAGAGACAAATCTAGCTGGTGTATCGTGTCGTCGATGATTTGGTCGACATGTCCTATTTCGGGCATTTGAGAGACAGCTGCAACAGAATCTTCAGCTTCTATGGGTAGATAGGTGCATGTACCTTGCTAGGACTTCTAGCAGGTTGAATCATCTGATAGGGTGGCAACGACGCTGAGCACGAGACTATAGGTACTTTCTCGAGGCGCTGAAGAAATAGGCGTCTGACAAGTTGCTTACCCGTACTCCGTACCGTCGTTGCCGACATGAGAAAGATAGTTGACGAATGCATGGCCAAGAACTTGGCGGGCGGAGAGGAAGACCAAGGCTTGGCCACCGGCGGAGCGTCAACTCCTTCTTTAATGTGAACACCTTGCTAGTTATACCAAGAGTTACCAAGACATCCTTCCGCTAACACAATATTGACAATACCTTGTAAGTGTGGTGGTTTATAACGCCGGGAGAATGGAAGTTCAAAGTTGACGAGATGGAGTTGGATAGATAGGCATAATTATTGTTTCTTCTCAATCCGTTCTAACATCCTTGTAACATGTGTGACTTGGGGAAAATTAAGAAAACGAGAAAATCGGTAAAGAAGGGATAGATAATTAAGGAGATTGGAAGAGTCCCGAGGTCACGGATAAAGAGCCGACTTAGGTTAGGAAGTTAGGAGGTTAGGCAAAAGTTAAGCAAAAAGTAGTAGGGAACTGCGATTCAACACCGCTTAGCAACTTTCCATTTTTCCATTTTTCCTTTTCAGATCACTTGAGAAAAACTTATTAGGTAGTTGCATGGTGTATGTAGTACTTAAGCACGTAATAAGGTAATGATCACTGACTTACGATTACTCTGTAAGAAAATGAGAAGGAACAATCCGATGCGAAAAACACAAGAGGTTGCTACCTAGGTAAGAAAGTGGGCGCAGTCGAGTCTCGGCGCAGGAGGAACCGGCGGCCAAGGTTTTTTCCAAGCAACCACAAAGCATTTCTGGTCAGATATGTCGAGACAATCATCAAATGCCAAGAGCCGCCAAGTTCTTGGCAGTATCTTGGCACGGAAGTCACTACTGAGGAGGGGTGACTCGACTGTAGTAGTATCTGCCCACTGAATAGTGAGTCACTCTCGGCCTAGAGTACTTGGCTCGTTTGCCCCCATTTCATCGCAACCAATCACCAACCGTTGACCGCAACACCCAAGACCCATTGCCAAGACTTTCCGCCTCGATATCGCCAAGGTCAAACGTCCATAATAAGGAGCAAGCACGACGCTCGATTTACATAAACTGGTCATTCCTCTCCTCGAAAGAAAAATTTAATTGCTTTCTTAAAACCTTTGCTCCTTTGGGAATCGAATCTCCTGTATTGCTGTTGCTCGAACTCGAAGAGTCACAGTTTTATGCTCTATTATTCACAGAAGGCCGAGACCTTTCCTGTTTTAGTACATTATTCGAAATCCACTACATATAGTCACATGTTGGTGAGCTTGGGCCGCCCAGGTCGTACCTAGGTACCACACACAGCCAAGAGAATCCAAATTCGGAAATTTAACCCAGAATTTCCCACTCGCATCAATCTTCTTCCCCTTCCGCTTTTACATTCACGTGACACTTCCGTATTCTCATCATCACGTGCACATTATCATCACGTGATACCAACTCCCTGAACCCCGTTCTCGAACCTCGAGGTTGCAGCCATGTCAGCGGCACCCGAGTCCAACCCGATTCAATCGGGCGGCGAAAGCTCTGCTTCAAACGGCACCACCCCGGCGCCCTCAACTGCAACCACTGCAACTTCACAGTCTAGCGCTCCAGCGCAAGATGACTCTCTCCAATGCCGCTGGACTGGCTGCAGCGAGAAGTTCAACTCGGCAGAGACTCTCTATGTATGCATCATCATTTTTCTGTAGAGGGCTCATATTATAAATTAGAACTAACACTTGGGTCTAGGAGCACATCTGCGAGAAGCATGTCGGCCGCAAGAGCACTAATAACCTCAACCTGACCTGTCAGTGGAATCAGTGCAAGACCACGACGGTCAAGCGTGATCACATCACCTCGCACATTCGTGTGCATGTCCCCCTTAAGCCGCACAAGTGCGACTTCTGTGGCAAGTCCTTCAAGCGCCCTCAGGATTTGAAGAAGCATGTTAAAGTATGAAACATCGCATCCTCTCTTGGTTTTACCTTATGTTAACTTCGGAACCGCAGACTCATGCTGATGACTCTGTCTTGGTACGCTCGCCGGATCAGCACGGCACTATCAACGGCGGCTACCGCCCTCAGGGCAAAGGTACGTCTCTCCGCTTGGTTGGATCCAACCGTTTCCTCACTTAGAGGCTAATTTGCCTCATAGCTCCATCTAGTTATTATGATCACAATGGTCAGATTCGTACTAACTCGGCCGCCTTCGGTCAGCCCCCTCATCCTACTGGTCATCCCAGTAGTTATTACCAACATCACCCAGGGACCTCCTTCGGAGGCCCTATGTACTACCAGCCCATGGGAGGTCGTGGAGATCATATGGGCTACCAGGCTGCACCGGAGTACGATAACCGTAAGCGCACATACGATGTGCTGAACGAGTTCTTCGGTGACGCCAAGCGCCGCCAGCTCGACCCAGGCTCGTATGCTCAGGTTGGACAGAGACTCTTGCCTCTGCACGGCGTTCTGCCGATTCACTCTGGCTCTCTTGGCGCAGAGTATCTCCCGGCTCCGGGAGTCATGGCTGTTGACGGCCCTGGTCACGGTCCTTACCAACAACATTACTCTCTGCCTCCCA
This sequence comes from Hypoxylon sp. NC0597, assembly GCA_022432515.1. Classification (NCBI taxonomy): domain Eukaryota; kingdom Fungi; phylum Ascomycota; class Sordariomycetes; order Xylariales; family Hypoxylaceae; genus Hypoxylon; species Hypoxylon sp. NC0597. Next base: position 35,383 of record JAJKLA010000064.1, on the reverse strand, counting down.
TGCCGAATCTCCGCACCAAGAGTGATCTGATCCAGGTTGACCAGCTTCTCGAGCAGATGCAGAGCACCGTTTATGAGAACTCGAACTCTGCCGCTGCCGCCGGAATCCACCAACCTGGTTCTCACTACTTACCGTTGACCTTCCGTCACAGCCAGAGCCCCCCTCACTCCGGGACTCAGCAGTCCGCCATGGCTAATGGCGCCTATTCGGCGGCTCATGTGGCATCGCCCCTAACGGCCGTGTCTTCGACACACTCAAACGGCACTCCTGCCGTGACACCCCCGTCCTCTTCGATGTCCTATACTTCGGGACATTCGCCTAGCGCCTCTTCGTCAGGTCTTTCGCCCTCGACGCGACACAGCTCTACCACATCGGCACTGTACCCAACTCTGCCTGCGGTCACGTCTGGCTACCCCGGCCAGTCCGCAACTTCGACTCTGGGTCCCACGTTCGACACAGATCCGCGTCGTCGCTACTCAGGCGGCATGCTGCAGCGTGCTAGTGCTGGCCCGCGACCCCACGTCGAGCGTGAGTCGTCCACCACGCCTCGAGCTTCCGAGTCCGCCATCTCGGCCGTCAGCTCTCCTTCAGCCGAGTCCGAGGCTAGCGCCGAGGCGCGCGAGGACCAGGTTTACGAGAACTGGTTGGAGAACATTCGTGTCATCGAGTACCTGCGCGAATACGTCATCGACCGGATCAAGCGTAAGGAGTACGAGGAGGACAGTCCCGGCTCTAGTGACATGGATGTTGACTCTCCTCCGCGTCCGCCTTCGCAGCCGGCTTACCCTGCTCTGCCTCTATAGGGAGAGGACAATAGCACGCCTCCGGCTTCAGGTTTCTACTCGGAAGCGGGTGATTTTCACGAGATGGAGGATTTGGCAGACCCTGGCTCCTACAGCGACGTTGACGACTTCATCCTATCTCAGTGGGCTGAGTATAACCCCCTATAAAAAGTTATTCTGAGGGATGAACTAAGGGAAGTGATGTACATAAGGGACAGGTTACGGCGTTGATGCGAAATGATGACCACGGGGGTTTTCTTCTGTTCTTTCTGCTTTGTTTACTTTCGGCACTCTACTTTTTCCTTTGGGGAAAAACACGATAGGTATGACGCCATTTTCAGGGCTCGGAAGTGACTGGGGCTTGTTAGCAGTAGGCGGTCGTGCAGTCCATAGTCAGTTGGTCGGGATCGAGTTTGCATGTTGCATTGACTAAGAGACTCGTTTGCAATGATAGTTCGTACCTAGGTGGCTTCACTGCTACTAATTACATAGTCACGAATCCGCCAACGGAAATGGCATAGGAAAATCCTAAAAACACTCCATTAAATGAAAGGCTTGTATGCTTTTAAGTAGAAAAATCTTTCTAATTCTTATACTTGGCGTCGGAGAGCCCTGAGACCTTCGTGTTAATTAGTGATAAGGGCAAAACTTGGAGCTGCTCTTGGTATTGAGCTAGACGTCTCGATTAACGGACGTAGCTTGGCAACTGCTGACGTGGGATACAAGCTCGTTATGTTGCCGCCTCACAATTATTACCAGATTCTTCATCCACTCGACCCCTAAATAAGGGCCGTTATAATTATTTACTATGTAAGTTGAACGGGTCACCGACAGCACTGCCACAAGTTGAGGACATTCATGATGAGCTATTATAGACTCTACGTCAATCAAGCGCTTAGATAGAATTACATAGATCCTATGACATATCTAGAATTATTTTCTATTTTTATCATTGGTATCATTCGTTTACTGGCTCAGAAAACGGCGACTATATTACGCTTAGTCTTTGAAATCCAGCGCTTCCTTCGTTTACTAATGCTCGATGCCCTTCTATATGGTGATATTCGCGAGCTGGCTAGGGCGGCTTTGGATAATCAGATACAATCGTGTACGGAAGGAAAAGGAGTAAATAAAGTTTTGAAAGAGCAAAGATCTTAAAGAGATGACGTATGTGGTGATTTCGCATCACGTCCTACTTCGAATGCCTTGCTACAAGGTCCTGCGGATTCATGGGTTAGGCATGGGAGCCCGTGTTCATCTAAGAGGGGCAATAATTGGGATCAGACTAGTCAGCCTAACCCGGATCGTCTTCGGTCTACATCTTCTCCCTTGATCCCGGACGTTGTAGATGTGTAGGAAGGGACCGGAAGTATGCTCGTTCCGAGTAGCAAGGCGCTTCCAAGAGGAGTGATGAGAATTACCGAGTCGGCAATCATGACACGTGTATAATCATGAAAGAGCCGGACTCACCGCCGCAGAATACGAGTCGTTCAAAATCCGGTCGGAGAGGGGTTAAAGTGACATCCAGAACGATTATCCAGGAGAGTTATTCTGGGAGCCGGAAGCTTCTTCGCGACATCGACGGCACATGCACCACCCGCCAAGACTACCACGTGCCCACTCCCTACGTTGTTGCACGGGTAAGTCTACATCGCAGTAGTGATTGAGAATCTCCTCTCCAGCTTTGATGCCGCCTGGCGCATTGTTGACGATTCTTCTCTCGCGCGCCTTCAATACCATTCGACCACCCCATTCCCAGGTGACATTGGGGTCGCAGTCATGGTTGGCTAGACACCAGAAAGGGTGGACGGCGGCAACGTCGGGCCGCCCGTCCCTTGGATTTTGGCGGGCGGATGCAGTGCCACGAAACTTGCTATAGAGCGTGTTGAATACCCATATATCGTATTTCGCGAGGGAGGCATATATATCGATGTCCATCTTCTCGAGAATGTGAAGAGGCGTCTCGATGTTGTAAGTAAAGGAGAAGGGAAGAGTCCAATCAGGAGGCGGACCCGCTTTGGGGGACAAATCGATTTCATTGGTCTTGGAGGAAACAAAGTCACCCCAGATGTACTTGATTTGGTTGACGTCAAGCGGGTGGATTTCTTGATGGGCCGCCATGGCTAGAACACGCGCGAGTAGTAAGAGATGAAGTGTCTCGTCGGCTTCTTTCGCATCCGGATCTTTGGCGATCGAATCGACGTCCTTTTCGCAGACAGCCGGATGATAAAGTGCATGGGCTTGCTCGAAGCAGTACTGAGTGCAAAACACCGTGTCGTAGCATTCCGGACAGTTGACAGCAGTCGACTGGCTTCCCAAGGGTGGGAGCTCACCGCTACAGGCATCACAGACTGGCTCCTTTAGGCGATTGTTGGCTGTTACCAATGAATACTCTACAAGAACCACTTCTCCCGGCGCTATATCTTCCTTAGCGAATACACCGAGTTGCTTGCATGTCGGAATGATGTCGTAGCCATCTGTGCGGCTCGGATACCCGAGCAATATAGGCAACTCTGCGACTTTGACAGTACACTTGGGTGCTATCTCAGCTAAACCAGCGTTAAGAACAGCTAAGGACTCCTCCGAAAACCGGTCGGGCTCGTAACTATTCCAAGGATAAACTTCCCTGCGCACCATGCCCCAATCTGGAAGATCATTGACGTTGGAAATCGACTTGCGCGTTCTGCGCTCGGCGACAGTTTGAATATAACCTCGGGTGTTCAGAAGCTCCTTGTTATCCGGCGCAATAGCGAGCCCACGCTCACAAAAGTTGCAAGCACTCTTCAGACAGCCACATAGCAGGAGGCTCAAGGATAATATCTGATAACAACGGATGGACGAAAGTGAGGCGAGAGCCGAAATATCCTTTATGCCGCCCTCCAAGTTCGGTAGACGGGACTGACTTCCCGCTAAAGAACCATGGTCTAGGAAATCTAACGGACCGTCCGCATACGCCGTGAGGGCTTCAAGCGCTTGATCATGGTACTCGAAGCTGTCATCACGGACCTCATCAGTCAATAACAACGCTCGATATGCGTCACCGGCGGCTAAGTCCGGATATGCTAGGTCCGAATATACCAGGGCGCGCTTTATGTAAAGGACAAGGTCGTATGGACTCGCTAGAATATCATCTGTCAAAGATTGGCGCTGGCGCAGGAGCGACTCGATCCGAGTGTCGACCTCTTCTTCGGACTCGTCCATTACTCAGGCACCGTCAGTGCTTTTTATACGTAGGTAGGGATAGGGAATCGAGATTGGTACCGTAGGGAAAAAACTGAGCAACACTGTGGGTGGGGGATGGACCGCACTTCTGATCAAGGGCACGTCATGCTTAGATTGTCCGTCGATGAGTTCGTACCCTGTTGAAATAGTAGCTGGCTACGGATCAGCGCGGGCAAGCACAAGGTGCGACGTTCGTTCAAACCTCGAATCAAGATTTTAGTACAGCCGTGTTTCTGCGGGTTGTTCACTGATCGTCGGCGCGTTCTCGTTCTCGGGTTAGTTCCCGTTCCCCCGTCTGTCGGTTGCGTATCCAACTCGTCAGAGGAATCGTCAGAAGGGATCCGCCAAACGTAGCGAATATTTGTCGGTTGATATAATAGGTATGCTAGGTATGCTATGTATGCTCGAGAGGGAATCGGGTTAGAGGTTAGGGTAGTCTAGAAACCGAATTTGGGAGGACTAGAGTTCCTTAGAGGATATTCTGGTAACCACAAAATGTCGTACAGGACCAACAAGACCCCTCCAAGTTGTGTGCCCAAACTAGCGTTAGAATGTGGCACGACCCTTTGGGGTGGAGCAAAGCGTTGGAAAATCTGGATGGAACGATCAACGAAGGACCCTTGGTGCTTCTAAATTCAGGGTCCACTGGATACCGGTCGCATCGGTCGGTAGGTACCTAGCACATGCAACTTGTTGATTACCTAGGTACCTAGGTACATATTGACGACCCGGGCATTGCGGGGCTTACATGTACCTTAGAAGGGAGGCGTCGGATGCACAGTGTAGGTACTTGAATAGGTACTTATATTTGAATCAAACTTCCAAGATTCCCAAGTCTGCTTGTGGCTTGGTGTTATAATATCAGGTGCTCGATTGAATACATGTATGTAGATCATTCTGGAATGCTGTGGCTGAATATTGCCATAATTTCTGAGTCTAATGCATATATTTTTTTTGCCATAATTACACGAGACTAGTCTTGTGACTTCTAGACCATGGTAGAAATTACAAGTGTGAAGCACATCCGATTCTAAAAGGCCATATGCAGGTATGGGGGAAGAAAAGTGTTTTTTTTCCCCCTTCAACCCCGGCCATTCCGGTGAACTAGCAATCCTTATCCAGGGCCTTCAAAGTTAACAGTGAGTGGTGTGATCTTAGCTACTGCGGATGCTCCCTGCAATGCAACTCTGGGTCATGACATTGCTAGTAGGCCCCACCTCAGTATGTTTCTTCCTCTTATCGTGTGAGGCTCTAATGTGCCTAAATGGCCGAAAAAAGGTGTAAAACAATGATACTCATTAACAACAGATAGTCTTATTATGGGGTTTAAAATGTATTAGGTAATGGGAGTTATTACTGTCAAACTTGAATGGCTTAGTAGATAAGGCAGCGTTTAAGAATGAGAGAAAATAAAAAGAGTTATACTTAATGTATTCAAGGTTGCAGTGAAAAAGAAAAGCCACCCCCATCAAGTCCCACTTAGAGCTCCCGTTCTCAGGGGGAAGACTACACGTACCTAGGTAGCTATTCGACCCCGTACATGTAGGTAGCTATCTTTTTACACAAGCACCTTAGGCTACAAAGGTCACCTATATGAGTCTAAGCAATCGTTCATTAATTCCATAGTACCTCTGCCCAACGTACATATATGCTGCATTTAGTAGGTTTTAAGCCCGAGCCTATTCTAAATCTGAACGTCATAATGTACATAGAGAACAGCACAAAGGTCTTGGTGCCTCTTTTCGAATCTTGCAATAATTCCTCGTAACTACTACGTATATCCTACGTCTTTTAAGTTGAAACAATTTAACTAGTGGACATTTGTCGTTGAAATCCCTCAAGGCCATTAGCCCTTGGTAGCTACGTCTACTCTGGTTTCTTGCTGGCGGCTCCCTCTTTAACCATGCCCTCGCAGCCTGTGATCTCGCCCAATTTCTGTTCAGTTTTACCGAATCCGTGTGATGGATCGCGATTCTCACTAGCAGCTTTCATCGCATCTACGGCATGGGCCTTAGCTTGCTCTCCGGAGCTAGTCCAGGCCTGCGAACCTGTCACGCTGCCAATAGTAGACTGCTTATTGTCAGTAAGCCTAGAAGCCACTTGAACTAGCTGAGAACTTCAATGTTTTCACTGACCTCTGTGGCCCCCTTTATGTACTCGGCGTGCCCGCCGAGGAGAGATGGTTGTTTCTGGTTGTTTTGCGAAGACATAATGTAAATGTTTATAGAGTGGTGATGCGACTACTGCTTCGGATTTGTAGTATATATGGTACCGGTAGCTCAGGTATTAAAATGATGGGATTTCTCTCGCAATAAGCACTGGACAGTCCAAAGGAATCATCTTTATAATAAGTACCAATCCAATATCTACATACTTACGAATGGTTCAAGTTAGTGACGTCAGTGGGTTAATGACACAATTGCGTTACACACGGGAATATCTTGCCTTAAGTGTGGGGTCTATTTTGAATCTGGGGGAGATCCGAAGAAGTCATCGACGCCGGGAAATGTCTTGGCATCGGGGATCCATGCAGCCAATAGTTCCGCTGCATTTGATCCAAAGTGGAAAGCACGGTGGTGTAATAATTCCAGGCACGGAGATACTTTCAACTAACATTTAGGGCCTTTTTAACGCTATTCCCCTGATAAACAGGAAGCAATGTGTAGACTCTGAAGCTGGCGATTACCAAATAAAAAGGAGTCCTAGTACCTCTAGCAGATCTAAGTGCCGAACTCAGCGAGCACAAGTTGCGTATGATTTATGCGTGGGGTTAACGAGATACGGTCGTTTCAGAAGAACCGAATGGGCAGCTGAGCGAATAGCGATGTCAAGGAACGAAACGAGATGGAAAAGAGGTCCCTCCCCTTCAATCATTAACTCCATCTTCTGGTAAACTCTACTTCTTCCTTGATTTCGATAAACCTCTTTGAAACCTACCTATGTAGATTTCTCGCCGTTTCGTAGACACTCAGCTCGTCGTTCCATCGTTTAGCATGTCGACCGCGATTGGACTCTCTACGCCGGTGCTTGCACCTCTCTTGCGTATGTTCTCATTAGATTTATCCGAGTCCGACACCTGGGTGAACTAACGTTTGCCAATATAACGATAGCGATAAGTGGCACCTTCGCCCTCCCATTCTCCGCATACTTCACTCTTCTAAGCTACCGCGTTGTCCACTATCGCCTCAGGGACAAACAATATCTTGGCGACAACTCGTCGAAGAATGCCGATCCGAATAATGAACTTTATCTGGCTACCCGGTGCCACCAGAATTTTATTGAGAACGTACCACTTGGTCTCACCCTAGCAGCATTTGCTGAGCTGAATGGCGGGAACCGAAGAGCCCTTACCGCTGCTCTGAGTGCTCTCTTGACCTTCCGCATTTTGCACGTGGAGCTAGGTCTTATTAACGGAATGGGTATTGGTAGGCCAATTGGTTATTGGGGGACTTTTGGTACTATTGCAAGTCTGGGTGTTTACGCCTCGTATCTCGTGAAGGGCTATTGGGGTCTTTGAGGCATGACCCAAGATGAAGTTCAAAATGCTGAGAGGATTCATATGGCAAATCTTACTACAGTGATAGAGAACTGACGTTGAATAAGCCGAACCTTGAACCATCAAATTTCCAGGTACAAACTTTTACGACCTCGATGAATTAATTCAATGCAAGTATAATGGATTGCGAATTGACCAGAGGTTACCTAATGTAAGAAGAGAGATGAGATTAGGTACCCCCAATAATCCTTAGCGTGATTAGTACTTAGGTACCTGTAGATAAGCTGGAGTTAATGGTCAAAGCTTCTAAATTTCTCGGCTTTCAACGGGTCGCTCTACCGTCACCAAAGCATGTTGGAAATCAATGTGCATTTTGTACTTTAATCACATTTTTGTCGCGCAAACACAAGTCAATTTACGCACTACGCGTCGCTTCGAATCATGTCACAAGAACCTCTTATAGACAAAGACTATGCCTCCGATGAAGACTCCGATTTCGCGCCCGATGCGGCACCGTTGCAAGGTGGTTCTGACGCTTCGGAATCGGAAGATGACGAAGTTCAACTAGTCGCGGTGCCCAGCAGGAAACGTAGCGCTGATGCGGACGGCGGCGATTTCGAAAACTCGGGCGACGAGGCGATAATACAAAGGGGGAAGAAGCGGCAAAAGAAAGGGAAGCGAAAAGATGGCGACCTTGAAGACGATGAAGGTGGCGAAGGTGGTCTCATCAAGACCCGGAGTATGCGAGCAGTCGAGAAAGCAGAGAAGAAGTCGCGCACGGCTACCAGCCCGGTCACGATTGATGTCGATGACTTATGGGCTAAGATGACGGCTGGTCCGGTGATACCCTCTAAGGCGGATGCGGATACTGAAAAGGAAAACCAACGACCGGCTCAAGAAGATGGCACAGATGGGCTGTCGAAAGGCACAAGGGATAAATCGCAAACAGATAAGCTTGGGGAGGATGATCCGTCGGCGATGATCAAGATTAAGCGCACGTACAACTTTGCTGGCAAAGTACATACAGAAGAGAAATTGGTGCCTCGAGATTCGGCCGAAGCAAAATTGTATCTCGCGTCCCAAGACGCAAAGACTGTCCAGGACGCGGAAACCGATGACGACCAAACTAAACGAAAACCTCGAAAGGCCTTCCGATCGATTTTCGAGCCTGTGGTTGAAGGTTTGACACAACGCGCAGATCTGAATCTCGGCATGAATGCAAGGCTACAATTACGCGAGCAAGCAAAGGCCAAGAAACTGAACGTGGTTGAGAAGAGTCGTATGGACTGGGCTGGCTTTGTCGACAAGGAGGGTATCAAGGACGAACTCGAATTGGCTGGAAAGTCGAAGGAGTCTTATGTCAATCGACAAGACTTCTTAGACCGCGTCGCGGCACATAGGGAGGAAGAAGCGAGGAGAGCTAGGATTGCTAACCGAGTTTGAGGGACTTGCGAACAGCATCATATTTATCAACCCACCTCGGTATTTTTTATATAAAAGCTTGGCTTGAGGGATCTCAACAGCCGTAAAAGCTTTAAAAAGGAAAGAATCTTCGACAGAAGTCATCATGCACAAGGTAGTACACATTGGGGCCTTACAGCGATCTTTAAATATATCGCTACCCAACCGATCCTTATGTACGCAGGTAGATGTAGCCTCTGTTGCTCGATCTACAGTGGCAGCTGTGCCAAGTTAGGCTGAGGATGCCGGATATTTACCTATACAGGAGCTTGGTATGGTTACTTCCCTATTCTAGGCTCTATTCTTGAGGCTTATACACCATGCTTTGTCCGTTCAGCTAGCAGTATTGCTCTACTCGGGGGATTATTGCATATGGCTGGTGAGCGGCAAAGTCCAAGGTATCTATATGTGCTTAGGTAAGACTGCTATCCATGAACATGTCCCGGATATGGATATCTGTGTTGTACACTAGGAACAATGGTCCTGTGTAGGGGAGATTACACACTTAATGAGGACGATGAGAACGTAGCGTTTTATGTACGTACGCAATTGTGTCGACGATTAATGTTATGATGTACCATTGTCAGGAGATCCTGATATTTGATGTGGGTAGAAAACTAAGTATTATATCTACATGTACGGTACGGTAGGCTAGATCTCAAGTTTACCTAGCAGTATATTCAAGGTATATTTACGGGTAGTATTCAAGATATGATGCCTGTTACGTCATCGAGACAGTCTTAATGCATGCACCTTCTAGCGACCACAATTGGGAGGCGCCAGCTTATTGAACTTTAGATTGAGTTCGAAGCTAGCGCGTCCCTACCAATTTCTACCCTATCCATGGTAGGAGCTTGGACCAACACCGGTACCTTAGCACTTAGGTACATACCTACATGTATTTCAAACGCCTCCAAGCCCCTCCAAGCCCCTAAGCTCTAATTCGTCAGATGTTGAGAGAACATCATCGTCAAGGCCATTGCCGTTCTCGAAGGTATGGATCAAAACAACACACCTCCCGATTTGACAGAATCGGTGCTGCGTACAATACCCTTGGTACTGAAATCTCACGTATTAGAAATATTGAACCAGCTCAGCCATTTCAAACCCCCCACCAACCTTATCCAGCAATTTCAGTAAACTTGTCCAAGAGACCCGGGACGAGGTACGGCGAGACATTACAGAACTTCGAGAAGACGTTACGGATATCCGGCAAGATATTACAAAGGCTCAGCAATCTTAGCGGTCCCTTGATCGTCATTTTATCACTATAGAGAACACTACAACTCAATATAGAAACGAACAGATCTTCTAGGCTGATCCCGGAGGTCACATCCTCCTGCTTTGAGATCTCGCGACTGGGGAGACTATACCGAGCTATCCTAGCACTGTTGACCAGACACAAACCTTAAGTTCGGCGAAAGAAATCCGTATTCTTCGAGCTCTTCAAGTGCCTATACCTTCTAGGGGTGTACAAGCCAAGAGGAGGGCGGCTCGACGGGAATTCCTCTAAACATTAGAAATCATTGAATGTATAGGTAGCAAGTAAGGAATTGGTACCTATACAGACCCAAATTAATTTCTACAGTAACGCACACCCCAAAATGGCGGCACATATAACCTCACCAATCGAGCCGTTTCCTCGACCGGATCACATCTCGCAGGCGACCACATCACACCGGCAAGGGAACTTTGTCATCTCATCGCGCAGGCTACCTATCTCCAAGGCTGGGCCAATCGACGCCATGGAGCATTCGCTTGGGATTCCCGTCCCGGAGATGATCTTCGGAGATAACATTGTCTCCATAGAACACAAGCCCACGGGCTGGAAAATCGAGTTCAATGCTTACGATGCGCTCGATGCCGTCGACAAGACCGATAAGAACATGCTGCAGGTAGCGTACGCAAAAAGCTGGTCTGCGAGTAGAGAGCAGACGAGCGCGGGGATCAAAGATGTGGTGAAGCCATACGATTGGAGTTATAGCACGACATATAAAGGTACTGTTTCCACGCCAGCATCGGCGATGTCAGCGTCTACTCCTCTCGCTCCCCCGCCTCCCCCTACTACAACAAATACACCAGGAAATGAAGACGCGACCAAGGATACAACAGAGGAAAAGAGCCAAAGGTTAAGATTCACCCCGACGGACAAACCAATCCCCATTGAACTCCTAAAACGGCGTGACCCGATCCTGTTTTTCGACGAGGTGATGCTATATGAGAGCGAGCTGGACGACAACGGCATTAGCGTGCTAAGCGTGAAGGTGCGCGTCCACGAGCAGCGCATGCTACTTCTTGCTCGGCTGTTCATGCGCCTGGACAATGTCGTCGTGCGGATTCGCGACACGCGGGTTTATGTTGACTTCGTTGCCGAGGAGGTCACGCGGGAATACACAGCCAAGGAGTCCGGATTCGAGGATGTTAAGAGGGTAAGTTTCTACCGCTCGTTCCCATTGTCTTAGATTCGGGATAGAAGATGAAGAGAGTGAAATTTGTTTGCTGACTTGTACAGAAACTCTTGATGACGGGACTGGTGCCTGATGCTGTGACGGTGGCATTGCGTGACGCGAATAAGATCGCCGACTTGCTCCCAACGGTCGAGCGGGTTTTAGAGAGTGTTTCGTTGAAATTGTAAGGGATACTATTGGGGCGCTGAGAGATGCCTTAAAAATATATTCCTCAAACGAAGGACGGTTAGGGGTTACAGGCAGTGTAAGAGTAGTGAGGCTGGTCCGCTTGTTGTTTTACGAGTACCATGATACGGATGAACGGGCGTTTATTCGGTTGGTATGACTAAAGTTCGGCTTTTCAGAGCGGTGGGCGATCCCATACATGATTGTAGGTCACAAAAAAGGAAATCGCGTAATAGACAATTCATCGTGTACAGCAAACTAGATGGCTAGTATTGATCAAGGTATCGAAGCGCCATTCAACCCGAAGCGCATGTCATCCCTACTACCGTCGTCAGTTTTCCTAGCTAGTGTTTTCAACCACCCAGCGTCCATCCTTTGACTGCAAAACGCCAGCCAACTCAGCAAATATGCGTGTAAAATGTCATGAGTCATGAATAAGCGCGTTGCCACCCTATTTTCTCGCCAACCTCCCGAGATAGCAACTCCGAATTCCCAATTCAACGGACCTAACGAGCATCCCGTGGAGAACTACTCTGCGTCATCTCCTCGTAATCCAGCTGCCACTTATCCACTTCCTGAAACTTGCGCGCCGCATTCTTCAACTCCTCGCCCATCCTCGAGACCATGGCCTGACTGCTCTCCTCGTCGCCCTGGCCGGCACACGTCGGTCCCAGGGTATCGCCATCGCCGTCATCCGCAGAACTACTCTCATCCTCGCCGTGGTTCTCATTCTCCTTATCTGAGGTCCGGCTATATGTTATCGTGGCTCGTCTGCTGGAGCTACGAGTCTGCTTGGCCTTGCCGCGCGAGGCTGGGCGTCCTCGAGTGCCAACGTTCTGATTCTGATTCCTCGAATTTCCCGCTCGGGAGCCTGGTCGCGCTGGGTGCCGCCGCGCGCGCACGTCCAGATGCGACAGCTCGTCGTCGTCGTCTCCTAGCCCTGAGATGTCTACTTCGTCATCGGAGTCGTCTTCGGCTCTGGCGTTCCTGCGGCGTCGGCGCGGCAGCAAACTCGCTAGATCTGCCGTCGTAACTTTGGATTCTGCCTTGGAAGCGGCGGCTCTACGCTTGGTCTTTGCTGCCTGTCTTGGTGGCGGAGACGGCTCGCGATAGTTGGGGGAGTAGGTGAGAGATGGTGGTGATGACATGTCGGAGATACTGTCGTTGGGAACTGGGGTCCTTCGGCGTGCGGAGGCTGGACGTCTTGGACGGTGTCGCGCGAGCGATTGGAGTGGAGGCCAGATCTCCGAGTCTGGGGAGGAACCGCTGCTCATCGGAGGAGCCATGACTTCTTCATCCATGATAGGAGTCACTGGTCTGCTGCTAAGTTGTCGACCCGGGGGAGTAGATGGGGGAGGTGAGAGCTCCGATCCTGACTGCTGCACTACTGAGCTCTCAATCGGCTCATTCTCATCGGATGGGGAGGAACGAGCACGGCGTTCGTGACTTTCTGTAGATTTACGCTTGCGAGGATTTACGCTTGGCGAGGGTTGCGGTGGCGTCCGTTCGACCTCAATCTCAGTCTCCGCAGATCGTCTCTTAGAGCGCTTAAGCGGAGTTGATTCAGCCTCAGGCGCAAATCCATCTTCACCACCGGCTTCCTCTCCATCTTCTTCCTCGGATTCTGGCTCTGGATCAGGCTCTATCCTCTGGGGGCGTGGCTTTTGTGCGGTGCCAAGGATACTAGGCTCTCGGGCTCTCCTCTTGAACATTCCAATGTTGAATGTTGAGCTGACACCAGGCGTATTGGGGCCTGTCCGACTGCTTGGTCGAATGTAGCCTTCCTCCCTGCTAAGAAAGCTTCCCGCACGAGGCCGTCGCTTGAATAAACTGGTAGAAAATGAAGATGTTTCGGCTGATCGCTGCGCGCTTGCTGGGCCTGCAGTGTCAAAGGTAGTGTTCAAGTCATCAAAGTCGCTATCGTCCAAGTCTAGGCCAGACATATCCGCCATTCTCCTATGCTGCGGGGTGCCAGCGGCTTTGCGCCCAAGCTCAATTGAGACATCCGATTGTTCGTTGGACTCATCTACTTGGTTGTTCGATGTGGATGTCATATTCTCTAGTCGATCCATTGCAGAATCACGTCTGTGTCGCGCAGTCTCTAATGCCTTGGTTTGTTGCGTAGTAGTTGTTGATCGTACACGCGTAGTAGAAGTAGTGTCGCGCATTGACCCTCGCTTCTGCTTGGCCTTTTCTTTTTCGCGGTCGCTCACGTCGTAGATATCAGAACTTGGCTCGGCGGATTGTTCTGGCGCAGTGAGAGGTTCTGGGCTTGTCGCTTTTGCGACTGCTCTAGTCGTAGTGGACGCGACGCGAGTCCTCTTAGGTCGCGGCATGGTGTTGGTAAGTTGATAATTGCAGTGATACGTTATGCGATTGACCGAGAAATAAGGTGTTTTATGTCGCTATTCGGTCACGGCATGGCAGATAGAGTAGTGAATCTAGGATAAGATGCTGGGAATTTATTTGTTAAGAGAGGTTGGGGGAGAGTGGGTGGGAAGAGAAGAGTGGGAAAGAATGAGCTTGACGCGTCGGGGCGTGTTTTGGGGGCAGATAGGGGCAGTAGGGCCTCCCGACCCACCAAAATGTCCATAAAGCCCCACAAAATTCAACATCTAACCATAAATGATATAAATGATGACTTCAACACCGCACTTCACCCCCCTACTCTTCTCTTCTCTTCTATACAAGCGTACAATTATGTATATTCTCATATATCCTCATCTTCTCTATCCGTTCTTGACATGACCACCTAGCTTTTTCTCAATCTTCAAGGGGCACGAGAGCAAATACGTGTAAGATAAGTTCACGTCATTTCAAGATTATCATGGGAGACGAAGTGTTGCCAATCAATGAATTGACGCGGTAGTGAATGAACTGGTTAACAACAGCACATATATACCCTCAACACCGCGGGAAATATGACACTCTATTCACAAGTCTATCACTAAACTACTTCTCGACATATCCCTGCCAGTTACCGATAGAATGTCCCCTTTTTCTCTAAATCAGAAAATATTTTCATTCCCAGGCGTCATCGTGTATGTAATCACTCCACGGAATATCGTCATTGTGCTGGTTCTGTGGTGGATAATAGTAGTAGCCCTGCTGTTGAATAGAACTAGACGATGGTCCTGCCTGTGAAGAGTTGCTGCTTCCATACTGGCCCATGTCCCTGGGTCTGTGTTGGCTGTAGCCTGACCCATAGGAGCCGGTCACCTGGTTAGGAGCAAGGTGTGTGGTTCCAGCTGATGGAGCTGCGATCCCAGAATACGGACCAGAGTTTGGTTCGTATGTAGAGACTCTTGCCGTTGTGTGGGTATAGGCATTTTGATTTCCATGGGTGGGATTGCTAACGACTTGCTGAGCTTGTCTCTGGATCTTTTTCTCTTCCCTTGCTCTTTGTCTTCCCTCCTTGCGACGCCTAGTGTAATCCTGCATTTGGGCGGCATGGGTTTTGCAGAGTATATTATCTTCCGGGGCCAACTTGTTGGGGCATCTTACACAACATCTTTCCTGTCGTTTTTTCTCGTAGTTCTCACGATACCACCGTAACTTTTCGTTGAGATGGTGCTCGCACATGTCCCTACCGGCCTTTGGCGGATTGGAACAACGTGGATGTGTACACATTCCATTAACTCGTCTCTCTTCGGCAATCGCTTTACGTCTGCAGTAACTGCATTTTTGGGGGTCGTCGCAGCGGTGGGCTGCCCGTGGGCCTCGTCGATGGGAGGAACCCTGGTCATGAGTCCGTTGACTTGACATTCTGGATATAAACGTTAAAGATAAATACTAGAACGAATCTATCCGAAGGAATGATGGGAAAAAGAAGTTGTACATCTTTAAGCTTAAACATCTTTGAATATATATTAAATTAGTAGATAATTTGCTTGAACCTGAACCACCAACGCGGTAAATGCGCATCAGGACTTGGGTGAGATTCGTTGTATTATAACTAAGCGATCAAGTGCCAATGCATAAGTCACATGTCATGTAAGGTATATCACTTTACATGCTAATCAGTTCTCGAAACCTGTTAGTTTGTAGCTACGAAGACATCAGAATGAGTGTTCACTAGATTATATTTTACATGACCAAAGGGAAATCCCGAAAATGGTGTCTGGAGTTTCATGTTATAGAAAAACGCAAGATTCTTTTCTAAGTCGTGTTATCTTCATTTTTTTATTATACTAGAATTTGAGGTCTTTCCATTATCATTAATTTTGAAACATTGATAATTATGAGTTCAGGGGTTAACAGTCACGTATGATCTAATCATAACCGAACACTCCAAGACGGGTTTTAGATCATGTTAAAAGCTACAGGTTCTTGAAGAGTCGTCGGCAATGCCGTCACCCAAGGAATGTATTCATCACGGCTAATTATACTGGGAAGTATACAGTACGGCATCGTAGGTACTTGACAGAGCCACTATTTGTTACTTAACCCAAGAAGGTTTTGTCCGATGAGAACTAGAACTGATATTGTTGAAAGGTAGCACATATATACCTTAGCAGTCTTCGAATAAGTTAGGGCAATATTACTTGTGGCATATCTTAGGTACACAGGTGCATTTACACTTTAGGAAACGCCTTATATTTAGTAGACTTCTCCCATAAAATTGCAAGACTTGTGGTAGATGTAATATCTTGTCATTAAGTCAAAAAGATGGAAGGGAAAACCCAGTTTTATGTGGTATTGATATATTGATTCCTCACTAGCTGAGTAACTGTAACTACGGAAAGGCGACAGCCAGTCGAAACTTATTTACTTTACCAATATACCCATTCTTCTACGTTCTTCCATAGGGCTGCCGTTTCATTCGAATGTAGACACCTATGGGTTGTACATGCAATAATCGCGTAGTAAAAGAACATTGGCGTAGACTCTATCATCATCGGCTTCGTCCTGGGCTTCACTCTGAACATTGTGGTGGGCGTCACCCATAGTTCCGTAGTGATCACTACCTTGTAGTTGGTACTGGTTGGCGCTTTGTACGTGGCGGCTTGATCGCTGTCGAACTGTTCCGGTTGATGGTCCCGAATATGCTCTATTCGAAGTTTCTCCCGGTGTGTGGCTAGGTCGGTGTCGGCGTCTCTGTCGGGAGGGATGAGCTGGCTGGGACATGTGATTGCCGTGAGTTGCACCAGAATCATGCGCGCGACTTTCTATACCCACCCCTGCAGTTTGCCTAGATTGATTTTCTTCTTTTTCCTTTTCCTTTCCCCTCTCCCTTTCCCTTCGCCTGCGTCTGCTTTCGCCGTCTCTGGAACGACAGCGTTCACAACGAGTTTGTCCAGGGATGCTGGGGTTAGGGCAGCACTGGCATAGTCCTAATTCGCTATGTCTCTCCTTATATGCGCGGGCCATCCCCCCGTGTTCATTGAGATGATGGGTACAATATCTGCGACTATGAGGGTCTAAGGGGTTATCACACGCATAGCACCGTCCCGCAGTAAGCTGAGCAGACGTTCTTCTGCAGTAATGGCATTTGCTTGGATCATCGCAGTGATGGCGTCGCCGTCCACTTGCTTGGCTTGACATACTGAATAGAGTGAACTCGTCCTAAGGAAAGCCTTGTAGTATGCTAGTATGCGATGAAACGCACTGGGATATGCATGAGGGAGTGGGTTAAAACGAAGCAGTCAATTTTTTAAATATTTAGGGGTGCTCTGGAAATTTCTTCCCTCTATGCCCAAGTCACATATTCATAGATTAGACCTGGCCTCACTGGAAAGCTGCAGCAGAGCTCTCCGTCATTACATGGTGAGCCTGTCTACTTGGAATCCGTTTATTGGGGCGTTTAGATATCTTATGGGCTCTGACTTCTAGGACTATCGTTTGGAGGCGAAGGTCTATTTCAAAGGATACGTTTCTTGTATCGGGCAATATTACGGCTTCCCTACTTAGTCTTGCTGATCTGGGTTAGTGATATTGAACTTTTATCACAAAAATTTGACTTGTGAATAGCTTGAATCAGGGTGGTGAAAGCTGCTCAGAAATTATTATCCTGATTACCTAATGAATAGAAGTTCCATAGGTACTGAGTTCATCGTCTTAATCTACCTAGGTGAGTAACTAACCCTAGATCGCAGATACATTCATTGACCCAAGTCTCAGCCTCTCCCTCTACACCATCTTGCTTATAATGCTATCTCGGTTGACATGTCTAGAATAACGGTTTAGGCTAGTTCTCCAAATGAATTCTTATAATCGATCTTGCCGTCAGTCCGCTCGGCCGCTGTTGCTGCTAAGCGTGCGGCTAGGGCGTTGAATTTTCTCGGCACTATCCAGAACGATATCTCGCATCCACTCTCAGCGTAACTACCTAGTATATCCGAGAGAACTCTCCAGAGATCCTGATTAGCGACCTGCTCGCCATCGGATGTATGCCAATCTCTACCGGCCCAGTCGCGTAGCCCCTCCGTTGCGCCCTTGCTCACATATTCGGAGTCGGTTGTGATGATAATACGCTCCCATCCCTCGGCCCACCAGACATGGAACTTGAGAGCAGCAATGACTGCACGAAGCTGTGCCCTATTGCTTGTGTGAGGGTGAACTTTGCCATCAGCTCCCTTTTTCTCGAGGGGTGCGGAGTGGGACCCCAACTCTGATTCGTTCCATACAAAGGCGTAGCCACCGCGTTGCGCGTGATTTGTAGAGCTGTTATTAGAACAGGCTCCATGTGTGTACATCATCATAGTCTTCAACGATGAGACATGGGGGACGAAGCGTTGACGGATGCAGAATCGCTCAAACATATGAGGGCCGCTTGAGTTGATGAGACGCATAGGGAACATGAAAGATGGGTCTTCAGCTGCTTGGAACTGAGTTGCAGTCCACACGCCATTTTGCCCCTTGCCCATGGCAGATGTTGCATGAGCCACGTCGGCTGGGTAGGGAACAGGACGAACTCCCGCCATCTTCATGCCTTTCAAGTTCATACTATTAAAGTCATGGAGCTTGAAATTTAATGGTGGATCTGTTTTGAGGAGGTAGAAGTCGCGACTGAGGTCGATAACTATCCGCGGATTGTCCTCATCCTCTGACTCATCGTATCTCCGTTTTCGTGATGGCATGATGAACGATACTGATACTGAGTTCGGTTGCCGATTTTCGCACTTTAGAAAAACTCGGGTTTAATAACACGGAGAGGAGTAAGAGAAGGAGCTTCTAGGTGTTTCCCCTTGGTGATACTCATGCTGGAAGTAATAGTGATGAATATTTCGTTTGTATGGTATGAATGGTAGCAAAGCTTGGTTTGCATAAAATAACAAATCACGAACCAATTCGACATCTCTAAAAGCTCCAATCATGTTCAAAGTGTCCTGGCTATTTGCTAGTCGGGGCAGTTACCTAGGCAGGTACGCGGTTTCTTTCTCAGTATATTAGTGGGGGATCAAACACTTATTTTATGCTTATCCATACTGGAGACACACACCAGACACACACACCGCACACATCATGGTCGTTCCTTCCAATATTCACCTATTACACGCCATTAACTTATTTATGAGATTATATGCAATTGGACAATCTCAGCGTTAAATCATGGGGACTATGGGGACTGACGCGAATATTTCAGATTTAAGATAATAGGGGGTTGACATTAGACTTCTGATTCCCCCCAAAACTTTCTTGTTGGCGTTACACCAATAAGTTAGCTTCTATTCCATCAAATCGATATCGAGAGTCATGTACCTACATGTAGTTAGGTAGGTAATCTTTGTGACTACCTATGTATACTCAGTATTTCCCATATTTATTGCCCATATGAAAAGCCGGGAGGGGGGGAAGGCCGCGAACCCCTTTTATAGATAGTCACGGAAGAACCCTAGAGCAAGTTTGTAACCCCTCTCATACTCTGCTTTCGCCTTGTCGTCCTTGAGGTTAGCGCGAGCGCTCATGAAGCCATGTACCTGATCTTCGAACATTTCGATGTGCTTCGGGACCTTGAGATTTTCTTCGTACTTCTTTACGTCTTCGGCTGTCTCCTCCTCTGATGCGAGTATCATCATCGGAATTTTCACGTTCGCCGCATCGCTCGGATCAATCATGGCCGGTGATGTCTGAACTGCAGCTTTGAAGAGGGGCCTTTCTTCGCCGGCAAGGATGCTTGCCATCTTACCGCCCCAGCAGTAGCCTATGATACCCCATGATTTAATATTAGGGTTGTGCTTCTCCGCTGCCTCAAGAAGACCTCGTACTTTGGGTAGGTGCTTTGGCCACTGTAGTAAGATAAAGTTAGTATACGTCTACTTGACATCTAGGAAAAGGAGATTGCCCTTTGTTACCAACGCCTTATAAGAATTTCGATGGGATGAAAGGCAGCGCCTATATTATAGAGAAGGGGGGGCCGAGAAAACGAGATATAATTACGTACTACAGCACCCTCGAACCATTTGCCTAATTTAGTTTTCTTTTCATCGTCTGTCGGTGGGTACCAGTCTATCTTGGCCGGACTCCCCATGAAGAAGTCGGGAATATATACCTGATATTTCTTCTCCACGTCACCCCCCGCCAGAATGTCTGCTCCCTGAATCGTTTGAGGGAAAAGGCCAAAGATATCGTAGACCGACAAGATTGCCTTTTCCAAATCTGCCGGACCAGTCATGTCTAAGTACGTATTAACATATTATTAGGATGCGCTGTTATCATTTCTAGCCCATCTCTGCTGCTTGGCACAGCCACTTACAGGTTCTGATGTCATTGAGTTGGATATATGTGCCTTTAGGCTCATAGCCTTCATTAACGACAGGAGGAATCCTACAAGGGGAGGTATATTAGTCTACCATATTTCATTAGAGGAATGAGAAGAAGACAAGTCCTACCTGCAACAAGCTTCACTGTGTTTTGACATTCTGAATAAGTGGATTATGTGTTATTAATCCCACAAAATAGTCTTAATTATCTTGCTATTAAATTAAGTTTCCTCTTTAAAGCTCAACGTGCAGGCGTTTATCCTGAAATTCCCAATAGAAAATTCGGAAAATTCGAAATGTGTCCAAGTAAAGTAGGTATTCATCCTACTCCTTAGTCTTTGGAACCCTTGTTAATATAATAGTGGAACTATGCGATATTAGAGCGATATCTCCGAGTTCGGGTAAGTCGAAAGTGGAACTTGTCCGCCCTATGTCAAACTTGGGCTACTCAGATTGCGCAGACTCACTCCTAGTAAGAAACATTCAGGTTATTAACAATTTAATGCCTTATAATACAGGCTCACAGACGCTAAACATCTTCGCTCTTCGTGGCCGTATGCACAATCCAGTCGACCACTTTCTCTGGTGCAGTAATACTAGGGCAATGTCCCGTCTTAATAGACGTGACATCAACCTTTCTTCCACTCTCTTTTTCAACTAGCTCAATGGCATCTTTCTGAATCTGCGGCGTTACGCATCGATCGTCCTCGCAGAACAAATACGATACCGGGACATCCTTGTATCCGGCGTGCGTCAACTCGTTCGAAAAACTGACAGGCGAGTGAACCTGGAATTTCTCCACCCACGCTTCTCTCTCTGCTTTGTCGGGTAGATCCGAGATTGTCACTGAGCCTGCTGTCGGTATATCGCTGATATACAACCAGCCCTTATCCTGTTGTTGAAGTGTTAAGCGATGAGTCGGTTAGTGCTAGGAAGTAAAGGGGCACGAACATCAACTGCAAGCTGAACGCGGTTTTCATTGGGTAGCTTTTCTAGGATGCTGCCGGCAGATTGTCCTATAGCTGGCACCAGTGCTGTCATGTATGCCAGCCTCACGATGCCGCCTTTTTTGCCTTGCTTTTCTCTTTCTGCCTTTGTTATGCCCTTAGTGCTCTGAGTGGCTGGGACGCCTCCATAGGAGTGTCCAATTAACACGACTATAACACCCAGAGTCAATATTTAGCTATTATTGAATGAGTTGGTAGTATTTGAAGTATTGGCTAACGTTCTGAGTGTAGATGGGGTTTAGTCCAACAGGAGTTTTCCTTGCCTGGCGAGGTATAAGAAATGGGTCGCGAGGTTTCTTACCATCCTTGCCCTCATCTGCGAGTTTCACTACCTCTTTTGCGATAAACGCTGCATCATCGTACATCGACGGCAGTTCTCCTAATCTAGGTCCAGTCTTAAGACCGACACTAGGATAGTGTAAGCCTTTGATCTCATAGCCCTTGGCTGCAACAGCGTTAAGAATGTTATCGTAGAATTCTGGGAGCGAGAAGGAGCCAGGGACGAGAACAATTGACGGCTTCGACATATTTAAATATGTATCTTGAAAAATGAATCTCTGATTTCTAGCCGGTGCGGGAAGTCAGGGTAGGTTGCAGACATTGGAATATATATGCGTCGATGAATTTCTTTGACTTGATGCGTGGATTTATAATCTTCCATGATCCTCCATTAGTTCCCCTCTCAGGTGACAGGTAGGCAGGCCAATACAGCATCATTTCTCAAGCATGGATCTTTCTATGATCAACCGTCCCATGATCTATGGACAAAAACAGGATAGCACTATTACATCCTAAGTTAGCTTCGGGTGGTTTCAGCCTTAGGCACGCAATTGGTAGCAGTATTGACTGAAATTGTCAACCGACTAAGTCCGATATAGCCAAGACGGCCATATCGGTAAGATAAATACCTCCGCAATCCTTCTGGATCCGTTTCTGCATGGATAATATCACTTTCTCCTTTAAGCCCGTCTACATTACATAGTATGTACGAGAACCCCCCTGCCTCATGCTGGACACTGCATCGCCCGTGCGTTTGGGCGATCACATAACTGATCACATAACCGGTCGGCTTCCGGGGTAACCAAGTCGACATTACGTCAAAAAGGTTGATGATTATTGGTTACCAATGAAATCTGGTAAATTGAGTAGTATTGCAGTTTTTTAGATCTTACTGATCTGCTCGTTGAAGATTTCTATTCCCTGCACTTACACAATGATATGACGACACTGTATGGACATGTATCAACAGGCAGTGAGGCCTATCATTATAAGAATGTGAACTGGTAAGGAATCTGATGGCTCCTTTGAACAGCAATTGAGGTATGAGTTTGAACTGCATGAAGAAGGTGATTTCGAATACCATCATTAAGGTAAACACTATGGCATCAACTACGGTCTTGATCAGCGGTGCAAATCGGGGCTTAGGTAAAGGACTTCTTGAACATTACCTCGCTAGACCAAACCATATCGTCATTGCAGCAAATCGCAATCCAGAGCATCCCACTTCCAAAGCTCTTGCTGAGTTACCCAAGGGTCAGGATAGTCGTCTCGTCGTTGTAAAGATCGATGCTTCGGTGGAATCAGATGCTACTGAGGGCGTGAAGCAGCTTATCGAACAGGGCATCGATCACTTGGACATCGTCATCGCCAATGCTGGTGTCTCATATGCCTGGCCCAAAGTTTCAGAAATCAAGACCTCGGAGCTGCAAGGTCATCTAACCCCTGATCTTTTTGGAGTGATATGGCTATACCAGGCTACACTTCCATTATTGAGGAAATCTACAAATCCCAAGTGGATAACCATAGGCTCGATAGCTGGAAAGCTAGAGGTTAGTGGTTTCGTCATCAACAATTAATGAATATTGGCTGACGTTAAATGTGTCTTATAGTAAGAACTATTTCTATTTTCTACCTTCAAAGCTTCAAACTAATGTGTCTAGGGAACAACCACAAGTACCTAACACCCCCTACGCAACGTCTAAGGCTGCGGCTCACTGGGTGACCAAGAGGATAAATCAGGAGGAAGATTGGCTTACTGCCTTTGTGATTCATCCCGGCTGGGTCGATACTGACATGGGACAAGCTGTTCTTAATGGCCTTGGGTTGGCGGCTAGCAACGTAAAGGTACCTGTGATAACAATAGATGAATCTTGCGACGGGATGGTGAAGTTGATCGATGTAGCCACGAAAGAGACACACGGGGGCAGATTCTGGGATTACGACGGTGGACGAGAGTCTTGGTAGATTCAATTTTGCTTAAAGAGCGTCACAAGCATACAACCCATCCATGGATATTATTGAATTGGAGTCGTGAGCTCTTTGATGTAGAGACCTTTTGACTATTGCTAAGGATGCTGAGTCTTAGCGATTGTACAGTGGCATGCACCAAGTATTACGTATGACAATCCCTTCCCACAATGGCGTTCTAGCATGCTACTTCAGGTGTGTAAACCACCATTGCAACCATTATTGTAACATAGACGTGCGTGGATTTATTTAGCAACTTATATGAACTGCCGTTTTCCTGTAGCTGAGTGGGTTGTGAGCCAAATCGTAGGTTAACCCCTTATCGTTGGTATCCAGTCAAAACATGATACCACCTAGCTACATCCAACACGTAGCTCCAACTCATCCTTCCACTATCCAGATAGGAAACCCCTTGAGATCATTGTGCTTTGAGTGAGAAATTGATCCAGCTCGCATCGCACGACGTTCAGCACATTGTTACTCCTACGAACATCCTACTCCCCATGTGTCCTCATCAAGAATGCGGATCTCATCTCACTCCAACCGGGACCGAACTTCCACGCCCAGATACTCTCTATCTCCTTCGCAACCTCCACACCAACATCGCTCCAAGTCTCTCTCTTGGTCTGTTCTTCATGCCTCGATGCGGTTGTAATGTCAAACCTATGTCCTGCCCAGACTCCCCGAAAAATATTTTCCGCCTCGCCCACCTTGACAGTGGGCGACGTCGTCCAAAAAATGCGGGACATAACAACTTCACCAAAACCTCTAACGCTAATCCTCGGGCCATGAATGAACTCCGGATTAAGGGCGATTGACTCTGAGCGGACAAATTCTTTGGTCGTCAAATTTCGTAGAATCCATCGTTCATTCTCAGGGAAGTAAGACGACTCTTTGACCTCAATCGCTGAACGCTTCAGTAGGAGTCCTTGATCCTTTTTGAGACAATAAATTGCGTTACGATGCTGGCAACGGCGGTATATATCTCGCGCATTACGCTCGATATCCATCCAGATTGGTTGCCACTTGGAGACGCTACGCAAGCCGAAATGATGAAGCGTAAATGGGAAAGGGAGATCCGGTGTCTCGTCGGAAGAATTGTCTTCGCCCTCGGTGATGTCGAAGAAGTTGTCAGTGATTGGGACCTTAGCGACTGGCACGTTGAACTTCTTGCGACCCAAATGGGCTATCTCTTGCGCTGAAAATAACTCAGGGGGGTAGTCTCCAGGCTGTACGTTTTTCCCGGCGCAAACAATGTTCTTCCCAGCCCACTGCCCAAAGAATGATGCGAAGTATTTGTCGATGTGTTCGCGACCGACCTCCCAGAAATGGCGGTTGGTTACTGCTAGGCAGACAACATCATCAATGTTCTCGGTGTGAGAGAATATAAGGTGATGTAACTCTGGGGGAAGACTGAATATGGTAATGGGATCATTGGCGCCGCTCTTATCGTTAGACTTTCTGTCTATAACTCTTGCTCGCTTCTGATGTCGCGTGAAGTGAAGAGCAGTTTCGTCGCTGGTTTTACGCTTCTCGGATCCACGAGCTGATGTCTGCTGGGGTAAGCGGCCTGTGACCGTTTGGAAAGTCTTGACATCGCGTCGAGACTGTGCCAGAGTAGATGATGTAGCGTTCGAGGTGGATGAAGGATACTTAGGTAGAACAGGGACGACGAAGAGCTTTACGACTTCTGAGGGCCAGGTATAGAAAAGTAATGTTTCAAACTTGGTCCCCATGTGTAAGGCACGGCGGTCTCGAGGTGCCATCAATTCAAATACTTGATCCATCTCGGCGATTGGCTCCCGTCTCAGATAATGTGGTTTCAGACAAAAAGAAATTATAGTGAAATGTGTTAATGCGAGGCAAACGGACAGGTGGTGGTCGAATTTGATAGTGTTGTCATGCCGTCGTGTGGCTGTCGTAAGGTGTGATGCGAAAGTGAAAAAGGTTTGCTTCTTGTTTATGGGCGAATTGTGATGGATGTCGACGAAATTGAATCTGAAGAAGAAAGTTTAAATCTTTTTTAAAAAAAATTTAAGTAGTTGCCCCTTGCTAGCCCAAGAACACGTAGGTGTTTGGAAGGTGCACCGGCTATCGCGTTGCTAGAGGACCTGATGATATGTAGGCAGGAGCACCCGGATCTGCCATTTTTACTGTGTACGTACATATGTATATAGTGTTTACTGGGCTTTCTTGAGTAAGGTAGCCCTTCCTTCGTCGCGTCCTTTTTCACTACGAAGGTTGGAAGTGGCATGTCCAGCTACATTAGGTACCTACATGTAGTTACGTACATGTGAGTGGCCACTCAAGGTGGTTTACATGTATAAGTCTGGCACCCCTTTTCACATTCGTCTTTATCGGAATGGAGTGAAAGAAACTATATGAATTTTAACATTCAAGTATGAGATTAATCCCGAGAAAAGATTCAGCTGCAACATCAGGGCTTTCCAAAATCTACCTGTGATGGTCGTATAAAAAGTCACCATCAAGATGCTGCACCGTCCAAGCCTACATACAACTTATACCTGAAGTCAGAACTAGGGTCATTGAATCTTGCCTTCTGATCCATTGTCGCGATGACTTCCATATCCTCTTCATCTAATACTATCGTCTCAGCCTCGGCATTTTCCCGGATTTGCCATTCGATAGTGCTCTTCGGAATCACGCATCTCCCATTCTGGATGCCCCACGCCAGCGCAATTTGGACAGGCGATTTCTGGTGCTTCTCGGAGATCTTGAGCAACGTAGGATGGTCGATCAACCTCGTCATCTGTGCGATTTCTTTCGCCCAACCAACGTTCCGATAAAACTGGTTCAGATTGCCGCACGGGCTGAACTGAATAATGCGAACGCCAATTTCTGTATGCCAGTCTACGAAATCTTTTTGCTGGAGATAAGGATGAAGTTCCATTTGATGGACGGCTGGTACCTAGTCAAAGTGGTTAACCCCGAAATAAATATTTATAATAGAATAGGATCTCAAGATGCTAGAGTGCTCACTATAGTACCATGATGGAGAATCTGCTCTAGCTCAATCTTGCTAAAGTTAGAAACTCCAATTGCTCTGGTCTTGCCGGTATGGAGAAGACCTTCCATCGCCTTCCATGTGTCCACGAAATGAGTCGGATCCGTGATCATCTTCCCATCTGGACCGAACGGGAGCAGATCGGGCCCGCGTTTAAACGAGCACGGGTAATGCATTAAATATAAATCTACATAGCCGGTATCAAGATCTCGCAGGGACTCATCTAGAGCGGGCTCGACGTCATTCGGATGGTGAGCATTACACCATAGCTTGGTTGTTAGGAATATCTCTTCGCGCGGAACTCCGCTGCGTTTAATACCGCCCGCTACTTTATTCTCTGTACCATAGCTATACAGCAACTCGGTCAGTACTCGAACATCTGCTGAGGAAGGAAGAACCAAAATTACTTGTGGGCGGTATCAATGTGGCGATAACCGCATTTTAATGCAGTGTAGACGGATGCTTCCTGTTCATCAGGATCCTGAAATGTGCCTAGGCCGATAGCTGGTATGCGCTGTCCCGTGTTGAGAGTGTGCGTCTTGCCCTTGTAGAGGGGAAGGTCGCCTGTTGCTGTTGACATCCTAGCTGAAGTCAGCTTTGGAGTTATCGCCGCTCCCCTAGCCCTCCGTATCCATAACGATTGAGGAGGTTGATGAAAAACTCGAATCGGATTCATCATGAAAGTGTATGTGATGGATAATTCCTTGGCCTGAGTAGATAAGATCTCGCATTTGCTGCCTCGGGGGCTCCTAATATACCTACAATGGAGGTATAGGATGTTGATTGTCTAAGGTAGTGAAATCCTGATCTATACGGTGGTTATATGCGGAGCTACCTTATGCCCAAAATACATTAACTTCGTAAACCGTTTCCTGAGTCGTACATCCCGCCTACTTTCCTGCCTACATACATGGTCGGGAGATGCTCCTACTTCGGTCTAGATGACTGATAATTCTGTTATACTCTCGCAAAATAATATAACGGATCTCTGTCTGGGTTTGGCATGATACATATGCGCTTAATAGGTAAACAAATATGCATGAATGCCCACTAAAAAGTAGCCAATTATGATTTAGTTAGGACTCAAAATATGCTCTTTACGGAATAACCCCCACCCAATAAACCAATGAAGCTTAAGGAGTATATATCTACATGCTTCCATAAGTTAAGGAGGTAAGTATCGTATAGTCTGCTTAATCGGAGCTAGGTACATGAACTTACCTAGATAAGATTTTAAACAATAAGGCGACGCAGTTGAGTACCTATTTAGAAAATTGCGGACGTCTAGGTTGAAGGCGATAAGGCCAATCTATGTCCCTAGGATAGTCACGCATACGTCCATAGTTAAGGTACTCTTTCAAGGCCCTCTCTGCATCCGTAGCCCAACAATCCATGGGTGCATGCTATCTAGAATGAGGGGTAGTTGACCGGTTATCCTCCGAAGAAAGACGATTTCGCTCGCTCCTAGCGGTCCCGAAGCAGAAGTTCCGAAGTGTCACACGAGCTCGAAGAAGCGTGGTTATAAAAACCAAATGTTATGCTTACTAAAATATTGAGATTTCGTCCATGGTAGTTTGGTCCGTCTAGCCGTCAGACAATTTCTATAAGCGGCTTGTTATATTTGATACTAATACCATAAATCATTCCTTGCCCCACATAGATCCTGCGGCTTGACTACCATAGACAGAGGGTTGCCGACCAATCTATTCAAAAGGAGGTGATATTCTGATTACCTAAGCGTGTAGATAACTATCTCGTTTTACCTTCCTAGAGCATCCATCCTAGAGCATCCATCCTAGAGCATCCATCCTAGAGCGGAGCGGTATTAACGTATTGTCACACCGGAGAAGGTGCGTAATTCTGCTTGTTAGAAATGCTGAGGAGCAAGGAATGAAAAGATTGGACATAAATAACGTGTAAAAGGGTCAAATGTCCATTCTACCTAATCATCCAACTAATGCATATTCCTTACGTAATTTCATTGCTAGATACATGGTTTACTTTTTTAGTGCATCTCTTCGCTAAACCGCGAGTTGGCATCTATTGAGTGGCTTATCTACGAAAACAGACCCACTACCCCAGTCACTTCTTATCGCTATCGATAACCCAGGAGCTCCAAAGATTTTGGTGAAATTTTGGGGGGGGGGGAAGGCGAGATTCAACTTTTACATGTTGCATCGTGTATATATCCGTCGCAATAGTGACTAGATTCGCAGGATGCGTTCCTTTCTTTCAGCGCCTATATGTCCGTCATGTCTCTTCGCCGCGAAAAGTCGACACGTCTTCCCATTTGTCTCCCGATCGTGGGCTACGCAAAGACTTATCACCGGTCAAGCGAGAGCGAGCCCCTCTAGAATGGTATTATCCGACCGTGTCTCACGCTCCCCAAACCGAGATGGGCAGGATAGTGGTAAGAGGCACTCGCGGAGGCCGGAAGGACCATTTGGCGGCATGAATCAAACATCGGCGCCCGTACGAGATCCAATGCAGAGAAAGTATCCCCGAGCTACCGAAGGTAGAGGCGGCGGAGACAAGGGTGGCAAGAAGGACGAAAGACGGATCAAAGCTATGAAAATGCAGGGCTCATTGGCGACAATATCATACGGTCATAGAACGCGGACGAAGGCGACCATCACTGAGGTAGAGTCGTTTGATCGATTCAACCTCCTACCCACGATTAGAGAAGCTATGTCCAAGGACGTCCTGAAAGGCATGGTTGACCTAAAGCCCACCCCGATCCAACGACTCGCGATTCCGGCGCTGCTAGGGCAGGATACTGGCCGGAAATCTCAATCAAAAGATACGAAAGGGAGACAAGAATTCCTCCTGGCAGCTGAGACGGGTTCTGGCAAGACTCTAGCCTACCTTTTGCCCGTGGTGGATGCCCTCAAGAGGGCTGAAGCGGCGGATCCTGCCATCGCAGCTTACCGAAAATATTTCACAAAACAGAGGGAAGCCATGAAGGAACCTGGTTATACAGGCCCCCGGGAATTTGATCCTCATCCGACTATGGCCCGACCAAAGGTTATCGTACTGGTGCCAACAGCTGAGCTGGTTGATCAAGTAGGCGGCGTTGCTAAGGCTCTGTCGCATGAGGTCAAGTTCAGAGCTAGTCTTTTCTCTGCCAACATTTCGGCCAAAGTCATAAATTCAAACATGTACTCGCCTACCGGCATCGACCTCGTTGTAGCCACCCCTCATTTGTTGGCATCAATGGCCGATTCAGACCCTAACATCCTATCTAGAGTCACTCATCTGGTTGTTGACGAGGCCGATTCCCTCTTCGACCGCAGCTTTTCACCCGTCACGACATCTATCTTGGATCGTGCATTGCCTTCTATGAAACAGCTCATTCTCTGCTCTGCCACTATTCCCAAGAGACTTGAAAGCTACCTAGCGCAAGAATTCAAAGATATGGTGCGAATCACCACGCCAAACCTTCATGCCATTCCTCGGCGAGTGCAGTTAGGGGTCATCGACGTATCCAAGGACCCTTACCGAAACAACAAGGACCTTGCTTGTGCAGACGCTATATGGACTGTCGGTAAGGACGCTGCGCGGCACGAGAGTTCGGTTCCCGGCGAAGTTGATGTCAAGCGTATCATGGTATTTGTCAACGAGCGAGAGAAAACTCAAGAGGTTGCCGACTATCTCGTCTCCAAGGGAATCGATGCCGTTGCACTGCACCGAGACACCCCTGAGCAGCGACAGTCGGAGATGTTGGAGTCATTCACGACTACTGAACCTATGAAGACTTCGGTTCAGCCATCTACCGTGCCGTCGCCCGGTAAAGGACGACGCTCGTTGCCTAATACCAAAGTCATCGTAGCTACGGACCTGGCCTCGAGAGGGATCGATACACTAGCTGTCCGACATGTAATCTTGTATGATGTACCACATAGCACTATTGATTTTATACACCGTCTGGGCCGCGCGGGCCGTATGGGTAGGAGAGGACGAGGCGTTGTTTTGGTGGACAAAAATGACCGGCGGGATATCGTGGCCGAAGTCAGGGAAAGCATGTTCTTGGGTCAGGCGCTTATATAGAGGCGGATACGTAGAGAAAGTAACGAACTTGTATAATGTATAACGAGAACCTGTATATCAACTCTACAAATATCAATCGTCCCCGGGACAATGTCTCTGCGCAAACCGTTTAAGCGACACATGTCGACTGTGAGTTTGCTATCTTGGAAGATACCTTGTTGTCGAATTGTATAATCCACCTGATGGACTTTGAGAGGCGGAAACCGACCTACCGAGTCTGCATACTCGCAAGTGACTTGCGAGTATCGATGCTGAGATAATTATAGCAACATATTTGGACTAATTTGGATGGCGAACTAGATATTAGGGGGCTTATGGAAGTGATTTATAAACTTACCGTGTTGCTTTTAAATTGGGGAGATATATATGTCTTTTGTGTATCAGGTAGAAACCAAATCAGTTTCAGAATGGGTAGACGACCATATAACAACTTCCCTTACGAGCAAATGTAGACTCTTAGCCGGAAATAAGGTGAATGGATATCGACCTAGGCAATGCACAGTATAGGGACTGCTCTAAATACCTACCTAGGCACATATAATTATCTCACAAGATTACTATTCCCAAGTAGCCTTAGAAGAAGGCAAGGAAAATCTAAGGAGAAGAGAATATTTCGACCTTACTGCTCACTAAGCACCTAACTAATGCTATTTGAAGTATCTCGATTTAAATACTTATATCTATTTATTTAGATCACCGCCTTCTACACAAGGCAAGGATATAAACACGATAGACCACATAGTAGTATTTGAACTGGAGCTACAAAAAGAAAATATTCAGTAGCGACTTTGAGGGTTTGGCTTGGACCCTTATGCAGGTTGCGAGCTATTCTTTGGGAAGATCACTGTCTCTGAAGGCTCTTCCGTAACCCGCTAACTAGGTAGTTTTAGCACCCGGGCCATTATATAGTTAAAAAGAGCATCTCCAAATGTCTCAATTAACTAAAGACGGCGTGGGCAACTCAAGTGGAACCCAATAGGGGACCCGGTCCACAGAGTTCTTATGGTTACTGATGGGGGTTTGGACCAAAGAATCCAGTTATCATCCAAACATAAATGGCGATTATACGATCAAAGATGCATGTATGTCTTGTACATCTCAACATATTCTGGGCCGTAGTAGTAGAGGGACGAAGACCGAGACATGACTGTAGGCCTGCTAACAATTCTGCATTTAATCCCTTTCAGATATGCAAGCGGCTATCCTCTGCCCTACCTAAATAGCATTGCATGTCTCAGTGCTTCTCTGCTAGACAACTTACGCATAGAATGCACGGGATTACGTCCTTTGAACCAATGGTTACGATCCCGTTTCCCGTTTGGCGATAGTAAAACCTGATGAGAAGGAGAATAGCGGTCACCATATTCAGCGATGCCGATGTGCATCAAAAGCTAGAGTGATCGCCGGAGGCTCAGACGTTTACGCTAGCCATTATGAAATATATATATTTTTTTGTCGGGGAAGTATCCTATCTACATGTACCTCCTAAGGGTAGGTACCTAGCATGTCGTAATACGAAACAGGTATTGATGATGAGCTTTGATCCTCGCTTTACTTCGCTTGCAGGCACACTTTTATCCCATGAGACCCCAACCAACTCTGACTGGCCTCTAGTTATGCAGGTAGCTAGGACTTCTTAGATTAGCAGAAACCCCATTCCAAATTTCCCAAGGTACCGGGTATCTTAGTATCGCTACCGTCTGCCCCTACCTAGACAAAAGCTGAAACTTGACCAATTAGCGAGCATTCACCGCTGACGAATAGATCCCAGCTAGTGTTTTTCAGCGCTACCTTGGGGTAGCTCACGAATAGTAGCCACTAGCACTAGCCCTCATGGTATTTCTTTTCCTATCTTAGGTAACTAATTCTTTAGCACGCAGCAAAAAATGTTAAGAAATATCACCATTGCACCTTGTGTAGTATCGTGCGTCTCCTGCATATTATATTAACCTGCAATAGGTAATTGTTCAACTGAACCGCTGTTGCCTTGCATTAGCTAAGTCGAATTTGTATAATTAGCAATTTCTGAGTATCTAATATTGCAGCTGCATTGTTGAGTTACGGAAGCGGGAACGTGATCACCGCAAATCATTCCGAACCCTGGTGTAGATCACGGTAATTCTTGACCTTTCTAAAAACCTCCTTTTGCTGAAATGGATAGAGCCTCCGAAGTCTTGTCTCATACCCTATGCTGAAACTGCTCTGCGCTTAAAATTTGATGAATGACTTGCTTCGATCCTAGAGTTGAGTGTAGGAAGACAAGATTAATAGCGATGCTTGACATTTTACTGTATACATGAAACTAGACAAGTTGATGATGTCAGATATCTTTGAGGTCAGTACACACAGTGTTCGGTGTGCGCTATTTCCCATCTCCGACACAGTGTTTACACCCACTTCATCATGATTGGGTAGGTATGTTTGGTGATCCCTAGGTTTCTCCCCATATGGTAGGGACCTAGATTGCGATGTGGATGATGTTCAAATAAGGAACAAGGTTAAAAACAAGGTTAATATTAAGCAGAGGTGTTCGCGAAGGTCTTGCCAAGACTTAGAGGTCACAGTAAAAAGGGGGGAGAAAATTATATTGACACTTCGTACGGAAATTTGGCAATTCTAACCAATGTCGAAATATTCCACCTCTGGTACCAAGTTCATCCCCCAATCAAAGATTACCATATGATTTTCTCGCTAAGATTAATCAGTGATAATCTCCGGGGTTGAACCAGAATCCAAGGATCTTGACGATGAGACTTGCTATTTTGGTAGGCTTGGCACCGCTCGTGTCAGATCGCGGGTCTGCACCCCTGGTAATTGGAGTGCTACGAACCAATCAGAGCTTGAAATGGCTGCTTCAAGCCTTTTTTCCCCATATTCTGGATGTCCCACCCTGCTTCAGATCATGCTGAAACGTCGCGAGATCCTGCCTACACCTATTTCTTTGACACTCAGAGTAAATGCCGCTAATGACCTCCACGCATTAATCGTGAAGAGGAAAAGTTCAGTACCAATAGTGTGACGGTTGCTCTGTTTTGCACCCTGTCTGTTACGAAAGAAGGCGTCTCGAGCAGCAACGCGTTGAGGTCGGGCCTCATGTCGTCACGGACTTGTTGAGAGCCTCGTCGGAGGCTGGGATGTAACATGGCTACCTAAGAAGTAGTTATGAGAAAGTGTATAAGTAGCCAAGAAACTCGCGATAAATCAATGACTTCTCTTTTCTTCTTCATTCCGTTCTGAACAATTAAACCAATTCGCCTCGTTTTCTTCATTCCATTTCCTCTGCTTCGTGTTTATTTTGGTGGCCGGTCTACCGTTTTTTAATATCACTCATTTATCTCGAATCCAGTGGAGACACTCACTTCTATTCCAATTCAGCCATTCGCCTTGTCTCAAATCAGCCAAAATGAAGTTCTTCTCCATCCTCCTTCTCGCTACTGCCGCCAGCGCCATGGTGATGCCTCGTCACCACGCTGGTCAGAAAGCCAACGGCAACAGTGAGTCGATGTCCTCTAGCGCCTCCGGTACGCCCGTACTAACACACATGTAGACAACAATGGTGTAGCAGCTGCTAACGGCAATAACAATGCCAATGGTAATGCCAATGCGAACGCCAACAATAACGCTAATGCCAACGCCAACGGCAATGCTAACGCTAACGCGAACGGCAATGCTGCTGCCGCTAACAATGCCGCCGCCTGCAACAAGTAAGTCACTTCAGCTCATATTGTTTAACGATGCTGACTATGACTTTAGCAACAATAAGCGACACCACGCTGGACAAAAAGCAAACAAGGGTGGTAATAACAATGCTGCTGCCGCCGCCGCCGCCGCCACGAACTGTATGCAGACCTTCACCTAGCTCGCGGTAGTTAAGGGAAGCTAACGCCAATTGATTTAGGCAACTAATTACCGCCTGGAAAAGTCTCCCTAGTGAAAAGTTGGAGGGTAGAGATAACCAACCTAGTCTTACTGGGGCCCTCAAGGATTCCTGGGTTGTCTAACCTAGTATTGTACAAACTCTTAGGATGTCGATAGGAAACGCATAGACTAGTGCGGATGAGTGAAGTGTAGATATACGGAATGAAGAAAATAAGCGACAATACCCGATTTTGCTGACGGTGACTTGTTCCAATGAACTGCATGAAGTAAGGTATTGTTAATTAGTGGCTGACCTAATTCCAGCTGATGGTACTGAGGCCGCTCCTCAAACTATTACTAAACGAGAAGAGTGACTAGGTTAGCTAAGTAAATTTGGACTTCGATACTGAAATGATATATCAGCTTTCTAATGGTCCCACCTTAAATGTTTTAACCAACCACCTTATCATGTGATTAATTATAAAAAGATTTTAATGGTGGTAATACTTTAATAAGATTTATAATATTATTTATAACTTATTTTATTATTTAAAAAAAAGATAAAGGGTTAATTATTATTAGCTTAAAAAAAGTTTATTAAAATTAAATTAAATAAAAAATATATAAATAAATGATTAATTATATTAAAATTATATATTAAATTAAAGGTTAAAGTATATATATACTTATTATTAAGGTTAAATTATATATAAGATTAATTAATATTAATTAATATTAATAAAAAAATAATATTTAATATTATTTAAATTAAAATATTAAAGTTAAATTAATTTAAACTTAAATAATATATTAAGTAATAATATTTAAAACTATTTTATTTAAAATATTTAAATTATTAAAGTTAACTTAATTATATAAAATATTAATTATATTTTAATTTAT
>JAJKLA010000063.1:0-124360 GCA_022432515.1 Hypoxylon sp. NC0597 | reverse complement strand
TCGTTACGAGTGCTTCCCACTTCCCAAATAATGCTTCAATCTCTTCCTTTGGGCTGGCCATCTTGAGTCGCTGGTATTCTTTAGTTGTTTAGAGAAAGTTAATGCTTGTGGATAATGGTACGATGTGCTGTGTAGTTGCTAAGATGCTCATTTTATTGTTTAGAAATGCTTATAGACGAAGCGACTGGGGTTTTCTACGAATGATGGAGCTTTTATAGATTTTCCTTTCCTTTTAAAAGTTCGTACTGGAGAACTGGCCTAGAACTGGCCTTCATCAGTGCATCCTGAGTGTATTACCCAATTCTGAGAGGTATTAAAGTCGGATGGCTCCTTGTCAAAATGGTGTCAAGTAGCGACAAGTCCATGTTACAATGGCCACCTTATCTGTCGTTACGGCATTACGCGCAGGGCGATGGCGTGAAAGGAGACTCATTGAGCTCCGTGTATAACGTGGGGCTGAGTATAAAACTTCAAGACATGAGACAAAATGCAAAGAGAAAAACAGTTTCTAGGTAGTGACGTCTGGGACATGACGTCGTACTGCTTCCAATCTATTAATCTCTTGGTACCACCTCGAATATTGATAGATGGAAGCTATACACTCTTAATGAATATTCTATGCTACATAATAGTGAGCAATATATTGTATCTAGGTAGTGACCAGTCTAGGCCACGTCATCGATATACCGTCACGATATGATGTACCTAGCCTCAGGAAATCTTGGTACCTTCCTCTCGGTCCCTATTACTCCAATTTGTCAGGAGTAGGAGGGGCCTTACTTTAAGGCCTACTTGAAAAAGAAAAGCTGACTCTATTTTGGAAGAGATTTACCTCTATGTGGGTGTTCTTGGTTATTACCCCTATTACTCCTATTTTACGACGTTCATGTGGGGTACCCCAAAGTGTGGCTGCCTGTGATTTAAGTGTACTTAGGTACATGCGTGTGCAAGGTTGGATCCACCATTAGGTAATGGATGCACAGCCACCGTTACTCGAGCCCCTCCACAACCCCCGAGCTTGTCACACCTTAACTTGCATATTGAGGAAGCTTAGATCAAACCCCACCATCCACCCATCCATCCATTCATCCCATTCATCTACCATTCTCACATTCGCGGTTCACTACCAAATCCTTTTCTTTCACTTCACGACCTGCATGAATCTTCTTTCTTCTAGCAAATGAAAATTGGTCTAGAAGTATGCCTTTGAATCTGGAGAGTTCATTGTGATTTGTTTACCTCTCCGCGTTCCTTCTCAAAGGTTAGTTTCTCCACAACGTTCCTATAACAATCTCTACACATTCTGTCCATCTTAGGCAACAGAGTACCTAAGGTGCTTACCAAAATCCGATTGATTGCTTGCTCTTGATATTGAATTTTATAGAAGAACGTCTGGATACCTCGAATGTTGTGCATCTCAATCCTTTTATGCCGTTACGTCACATTCTGAGTCGTCATCCGCAATTTCAGGGCACATCTACCAAGTTGCAGCAACCCAGGACCAAGTCCACAAGGTAGCTGGCTACCTGCCTTACAGACACCATTCCCACACATATTTATTCCCTCTCGGCGTAATACTTACGAGTGATCTTTAGGATTGCAAGCCTCATCTCAAGTTAACAACCCTCCTTACGAACCCGCCCCTCGACGAGATCTGCGTATCATCATGGCGTCCTCCGTCGTTAATAACCCGAACCCCCAAAGTATTGGTGCGCTCCTCAACAAGCTCGGCGATGCGGATCCAGACTTCCGCTTTATGTCCCTGAACGACCTACACCAGATCCTCACGAAGCAGAAGGTGGACTTCCTGATTCATGATTACAACACTTCGTCCCGCATATCCGACAACATTGTCAAGGCATTGGACGATCAAAATGGGGAGGTGCAGAATCTAGCAGTGAAATGGTATGGATGCTTTGAATCCTAGATGACTTAGGGCTAGTACTAACAACAGTATAGCATTGGCGCATTAGCTACCAAAATCCCTCTCACTGTCCTTTCCCCCATGCTTGAAAGCCTTACCTCGATGGAAATGAAGAACTCGGTCGATAATTCAATACCAGCATTAGCTCTGCGAAACGCAATTACATCGCTCCCGAAACCAGTGCGAGGCGTTGCTCCTTCTCGCGAGGTGATGGATGCCTATAGTGTTATCAGTCGCACCCTAATCCCACGCATGCTAGGCATCCCGATACATTCAAATGGCCCGAAGCAGACTACTGGCCAGCCTAATGGAATGCTGGGCAAGAACCGGAATCCCACCGCCGAATCTATTGATGTACTTATCGAGGTCGTTTGCTGCTTCGGTCCCTTGTTACAACCGCTGGAAGTTGAGACTCTGCAAGATGTGGTCGTCCAGGTATTGGAGAGGGATACAACACCTTCTCCTGTCAAGAAACGAGCAGTTGTTGCGCTTGCCATTCTTGGGCCATACTTTACACCTGCTATTCTTGAAGGGTTTGTTGCTAAACTCCAGAAGGCCCTGAGACAGCCCAAGCTTAGTCCCGTGATGCGTCGCCTCTACATTTCCATAATGGGTTCCCTTGCCCGATCGATCCCTCGTCAATTTGGTGAATACCTTCCACAACTTATCGAATTCGTTCTATCTCCTCTCAGCCAGGAAGAGCTACAGAGCCAGCTTGAAGCCCTCAGCGATGGCAACGACGAACTGTATCCTGAGTTTAACGAACTCCGCGAAACAGCTCTTGTTACGCTCGAATCATTCCTGGCATCTTGCGGTTTACAGATGCGGGATTACACGGATAAGACTATCGCGGCGTGCCTGCGTTATCTGAAGTTTGATCCTAACTATGCAGTCGACGAGGATGAAGATATGGCCGAGGACGAAGAAGACGATGGAAGCGAAGATGAAGATGAAGAGTTTGATGACGGAGCTGGGTTCGACGACGACGACGATGCAAGTTGGAAGGTTCGCAGATGTGCTGCGAAGGCGCTATATACCCTTATCTCTACGCGAAGCACAGACCTATTAGAGAAGGGGACTCTATACAACGACATTGCCCCCTCATTAGTCAAGCGGTTTGATGAGAGGGAAGAGAGTGTCCGTCTTGAGATCATAAGCACTGTAGCTCTCCTGATTCGGAAGACTGGCGAAGGTGTAATCAAACCCGCCTCAGAGAACGACGAGTTGTTACATTCTCTTGGAGATAATCGAAAACGACGTAGACAGAGCAGCGGTGGTATAACATATACCAACAAGGCCCCCTTTCTTGGAGCTACTGGTCTTACTTCTCCTACTCGCGAAACCGTTCCGCCGACCGGGCCACGCGCTGATCTCCAAAAGCTCACACCGCAGATTGTCAAGTCAGCCACGAAGCAGCTTAAAGGCAAGCAGCTCGCTACGAAGCAAGCAATTATTAATCTGTTAGATGATTTGATCGCAGTACAGCCCGGGGGTCTGTCTGATTACTTTGATCAGGTCATGCAGCCAATTATCGACGTTACGAAGGGTATAACAGGGAGCGCGGGGTCGGCGTCTACGACTTTGTCGGGTGCCGCATCTGCTACTGCTACTACACTTCGCGTGGCGGTTCTTCACTTCACAAGCGACATAGCAAAGACCCATTCCTCGAGTCACTTCCAGCGTTATCTGGAAAATATCGTTGCCGGAGTGGTATCTGCTGTTCGTGACAGGTTCTATAAGATTTCTAGTGAGGCCATTCGGACTGCGGAGGAGTTGGTCAAGGCCATCACCCCGCCCCGGGCTAGATACACAGTTCAGAAGTACAAGCCAGAGCTGCATAAGCTGTATGATATCATAATGGACCGCGCTTCTGCAAACGACGCCGACACCGAAGTGCGCCAGAAGGCAATCCAAGCACTTGGGACGTTGATCTCGAGAACTTCCTCTCCAGATGGAATCGCCCTGATTCCTGCGGATAAGCGTCAGGCTGCCTTGAACTTACTCTTGGATCGCCTACGAAACGAAACAACACGTCTACATGCAGTACGAGCAATTGACAATATTGCAGCATACTCAACGTCTGTAAGCTTAGATCCAGCCTGGATCGAGCAGGTCGCACTGGAGCTTTGCAGCCAGCTCCGAAAGGCCAACCGTGCTCTCCGAAGTGCTAGCATCCAAGCATTACAGCATCTAATCCTTAGCCCAATAACAAAGGGTCAGATCCAAGCGGGCACAGCCAGGGAGATTGTCGCGGCTATTCTACCTGTCATTGCTGCTAACGATACGTATCTGTTGAGTCCAGCTCTGCTAGTCGTTGCGCAGTTGCAGTTAGAGCACCCACAAGTAGTATCATCGCCGGCTTTCATCGAGTCACTCTGTGAACTTCTTAAGAAAAATGTTGCTGGAGTAGCGTTGGAGTCTCTTGTGACTGTTGTAACTAACGTCGGCTTGAGTGGCATGGGAAAGCCCTTAATGGAGGGTGTTCTACGTGTTGGCGTGGCGGGTGACCCGACGGTTGTCGGCAAAGTTGCTGGCGCCCTATTCGTCGCGAGTGGTGGCCAGGTTGGCGTCGATGTCGATAGTTTCACTGACGAGCTCAATAAAGCCAGCCGACTGACCCCCCCTGATACTGCTAGGCAAAGTCTCGCGTTGGCAATCTTAGGGGAGATTGGTCTACGATTGGGGGCGAAGTCTGGACTAGAACCCAACATTTTCTTAGAGCAATTCCACGATGAACCAGACAAGGTCTCAGTGTCTGCTGCAGTGGCACTGGGTCGTGCAGGTGCAGGGAATATATCTGTATTCCTGCCAATCATCCTGAATGCAATCAATCAGCCAGGAAGTCAGCAATATCTTCTTCTCCAATCGATCCGAGAGATCCTTCACCAAACGATCGCATCGTCAACCGATATCAGTTCGTATGAGAACGAAATCTGGCAGCTGCTCTTCTCGGCATCCCAGCTCGACGATAACAGGGCAATATGCGCGGAGTGTATAGGACGACTGGCTATCATGGAGCCCAAGACTTATATTCCGAAACTCCAGGTAAGTTTTCATAACCTTCATAAATTTATATAAATACTAAACTCCTTAGAAACTTATGCGAGATCCATCGCCGGTATTCCGAGGCGTGGCCGTGCAAGCACTCCGGTACACACTACCAGATAGTGACGAGTCCTTCGATCTAATGCTGAAGACGGTGCTATTCGACATGCTTTTGACCGTCTTGAAGGATGAAGATAGGGAGATCCGTCGTCTCGGCATGACGGCGCTGAATTCGGCGGCTCACAATAAACCTGACCTGATCTTACCGCATCTCGGCGAATTAATACCTTATGTTATAAACGAGTCAGTTATCAAGCCGGAGCTTATCCGTGAGGTCCAGATGGGTCCATTCAAGCATCTGGTGGACGACGGATTGGAGGTTCGCAAGGTAAGTTATCGTGGTCAGATTTAGTTCTAATGGGTAGGTTGCTAACCAGGCTATAGAGCGCCTATGAGACCCTGTACGCGCTGATGGAGACGGCATTTTCGCGCATCGGCTCTCTCGAATTTTACGATCGCATCATCGCCGGTTTGAACGACGAGAATGACATTCGGTCTCTCTGCAACCTAATGCTTAGCAAGCTGATCGTTATTGATCCTGAAGAGACGACACGGCGTCTAGACACAATAGCCGAATGCTACAGGAAGATACTGTCGACCAAACTGAGGGACGGTGCAGTGAAGCAGGAAGTTGAGAAGCAAGAGGAGGCAATCAAGAGCGTACTGCGTGTTACGCTTCTTCTTGTGGAGAAGACCAAGACGACGCTACCTGGCGCTAATGCCGGAGCTGGTGGCTTGGGTCAAGGTCAAGTTCAGCAGTCGGTGCAAAATCCCGTCTGGCAACAGTACTGGGAATGGGTCAACAAGGACTTCGAACGTCAGCTTAAGGCGCTGCGGGATGAAAACAAGGAGTTGGCTCTGTAGGAGAACACGATTCACTAATGGACATTCAGTAGGAATGACTTCATTAGTCGCTTAGATGCGTAGAGTAACTGGCGGCTAGTTGCTAGCCTCTGCCCTACCTCTTTGAGATGAACTACCTAATGCTCTGATGATGACACGAGACTATGGAGATAGCACCTAGTAATGGCTTAGGAAAAGACAAATTGCTATTACTTAGCATCGCGGTTTGATGCATCATGACAGATTTGATAATAGTGAAGATGCAGGTGGCTAAAGTTGGTAGAGCGAAGAGAGCTATGACCATCTCTCTAGATAGACCGGGATAACTGCTGCCCTACTGCGTCCTAATGACGTTGAGAAGTGGTAATAGGTAGATTAATAGAGATGCTCCCCTTTTAACCGGGGAGGGCCCCACACAAGCTCCGATGATGATGCTATGTTATGTACCTGCTAAGACATTGGTACGTGAATAATGGATGACATCGAAGGAATCGAAAATACGGAATCGTCGGTCACCGGAGCAATTGGCGCGAGAAGCTTCCAGGCAAGGCGTCTTAGACTATTGCGGGTTTCACTTTGGGTAAGGTAAGGTGAGGTGACACAGTCTAGTATTATTTAACGAATTTAAACCTCACGTTCGTCATCTTCAACATTCGATTTTTTCAATTTTTTTCCCCTTCGGAAGGTATTTCAACCAGCCTATGGTACCGCGGACCCAATACCGAGGTATTATCATTAAGTACGTAAGAAGGGAAAAGTAACGCACAGAAGGACGCCGACTTAACCTACTTACATAAGAGCTACATATTTTGCATTCCTTCCCTAGTATTACCTGCCTTACCTTCTGTGACCTTGCAAACATTTCTTCCGGACATTGGAACGCACAATAGAGGGCAATTGACCCATCCACA
The DNA here is from genome assembly GCA_022432515.1 of Hypoxylon sp. NC0597. Classification (NCBI taxonomy): domain Eukaryota; kingdom Fungi; phylum Ascomycota; class Sordariomycetes; order Xylariales; family Hypoxylaceae; genus Hypoxylon; species Hypoxylon sp. NC0597. The sequence goes on along the minus strand of JAJKLA010000063.1, from coordinate 117,577 downwards.
CCCCATTCACACCACATCTATACTCTGTTCCCTTTCTACCTCTCTTGACCTCTTATACCACAACCTGCAACTATGTCGACATCCCGTGTCCTCACATCCACCCTCCGCGCCGTCGCTAGACGAGCTGCACCGACACAACGACAGTCAATTATGAGATCAACTGCACGGAGAGGCTATTCAAGCAGCAGCAGCCACGGCGGCAGCGCGGGCGCAGAGAAGACGAGCGATCTGCCTTGGTGAGTCTTTTCTTCCTTCCATCGCCTTCTTCCCTTCCTCCATTCCTTTTTTTGCCCGCGTTCCCCGGGACGTAATTTCCGGGCGGAAGGCGAATTCGGGGACCAATTGCAATTCTTAAAGTCGAGCCAAATCTGCACAAATTGATTTTTACTTGCTCCTTTAGGTGGAAGAAAGACAAGCTAGCTAGCTAACACGCTATACCCGCGAACCACAGGCTCATCACCTCCGTCGCCATCACCGTCCCCGCCGCAGCATGGCTACTGTCCTCCGGCCCCGGCAAGAAAGCTGACTCCCACCACGACTCCCACCACTCGGCCCCCGTCCCCGACGAAGAGAAATCCCCCGCCGTCGAATCCTCATCCTCATCCTCCTCCTCATCATCAGAAGAATCTTCCTCCGACGACGACAACCCACCCACAAACCAACACCCCAACTCCGGCAACCCGTCCGCGGCGCACGAGAGCGGGCAGACGGGGCGCCAGGTACCGCCGCCGAGCGCGGACAACTCGGACGCGGCGACGGACTACGAGGGCAAGCGGGAGGCGCAGGAGCAGTACAAGGATATGATCCGCGACAAGGACACGCGGGTCGCGACCAGCAGCAGCGACGTGCCCAGCAAGAAGACGGCGGCCGAGCACCCGCGCGAGGACCCGCAGGGGGGCGAGGGCGAGGGCGTGAAGAAGGGCGGGTCGGAGTAGGTCCGTTGGTTATGTACTACTACCGTCGATATGTGATACCTTACCCTCGTTACCTTAGGTAGGTATTTATCTAGGGAACCTACCTACCTACCTACCTACTTGTCTATCTATGTAGCTACCTACCTAGGCCTAGACATCCTTCTGTTCTTACTTGTAATTATAAAGATTAGGAATGGAGAAGAGGGTGAGATGTACGATGCCGATTATATGATTCCGCGGTGCAGAAAGGGGGAAGAGTTCATGAGAGTGGATCACGGAAAGTGGATAGAGGCCAGGGGGCATGGCATGGCATGGCATGGCATAGCATAGCATCGTAGGGCTGAGACTCCAGGGGCAAAATGCATATATGTTCATGCACTAACTTGTTGTTATCTTGCAATCTGCGCATCGACGAGCTAGGTTAGGGGAAAGGAATGACACTAGAGGCATAATGAGATGAATTGAACACACAACATCCTAACTCGCGTATCTTGTCTGATAAATTGAGCATTGTACGTTGACTCAGATGAGAAGGATCTACTAATATTAGGTACGGGGAGATAACGAACTGCGAGGCAAAATATGTGCAAGAAAAGAAACAATGTATTGATTATTCACGAAGGTTAAGCCAATCGACAAACAAGAATCACTTGCTTTTCATCAGTCTTGATTTTCTTTTCTGCTACTCTCACTACCATATCGCAGTTCGTAGTAGTTTCATATATCTTCGTCCCCTCCTTCCACATCTTCTTCCTACCTTAACATCAGCTATGGCATAGAGCCATTTACAAAGATGTTTTCAAGGTTAGGATGTAAAGCCCGAAGACGTGCTCGAGGCGACAGAATAGGAACAAACGCCAACTCAAACGTAGGATGCGTGTCAGACCACTAGTAATTACACTTATACATTGTTCCCCCAGTGGTCTGTTCCTTCAAGACCTAGGAGACCTGAAAAATCAAGCGTTCAAAAGACAAAATCGGGTACAGCAGCGAGCTTCCGTATGTTGATTATCCTTGCCAAGGCAACTGATGGATCGTTTCCAGTCCTGTTTGGCAAATCCCCCTTCAACGTCGAAAGCTGATGTACTCTTTTATGCGAGACTATGTTTGCAAACCCCGGGTGCAAAATGGGATCCGTCTAGCGACGTTTCATACAAAGGAAATGTATTTAGATGCGTTCTTGGCGGTTCGGGCGGTGTTATAGTTATGGTGGCTCATCGAAAGAGTGCTTTGATATGCATTAGCATTTAATTGTTCAGCGGTTGATGAGCTTGGTTGTTGAGTCCTTAGGCCGTATGAGCGAAGGGACGAGGTTGTTACAAGCCCAAAGCTGGTTGGGATTAGTATTTTCGTAACGGCCGTTCAATATCATAAAATACGTCAGGATGATGGAATCGGTGGGATGCAATTATACTACATGTCAAATCGACATGTAGAATGGCCAGTCCAGAATAGGCCTCCAAAACGTGAGCCAAATCCGGACCTAGACTGACTGGTAGAGAAGGAGGGGTTCGCCGACATTTTCAATCTCAGGTATTGTGCACTTGAGATCGAAGGCCTTTGACAAGACGATCTTGAAGATCTGGATACGAATAATCAGCATAGCTTTTCTTTAAGATGAAAATAATGCATGTGGATGATGAGCAACAAACCTTTTGGACGTTGATGCTGTGGCTAGTGCTGCTGAAGATGAGAGCAGCGCGCATCGCTTTAGCGAATCGCTTGGCCTAGTTTGGCTGTCAGTTACGAATCCTCAATTAACTCGCGCATAAGCGGCTTACCTGATTCGAAATCTCCTCCTGATCTTCTCGAGGGAAGTTGACGAAGTGGTCGTATTTTGTTCCAACCAGGATCGGAATCGCCGTCTTGTTGAAGCCTCGTCCTTGGCGATACCACTCCTTGATACTGTTCAGCGTGCTCTTGCGCGTTAAATCGAACATGAATAGTATAGCCACAGCGTCATTGCAGACCAACGGTAGCATGTTGACGAACTCCCTCTGGCCACCCAAATCCCATATGCTGAAGGTGATTTCGGTGTTTCGTATGCTAATCGTCTTCTCCATGAAGTTGACTCCCAACGTCTGGATATAATCCTCGTCCCAGCTGCCTTCGACGTATTTCACCATCAGGGAAGTCTTGCCGATCTGCGCATCTCCTACCATGCCAACCTTGATCACGACATGATTACGGGCGTTTCGATCCGCACCGTTGCTCTCTCGCGAGGCTTGTTCATTATATTGCCGTTCGCCGGTACTAGACATGGATGATGCTGGTCTTTGCACTGGTTGCTGAGGAGGGTCGTATTGATGAGCTTCGTATTGAGCGTTCGGGTCAATGTCGTCAGGGAGAGGGGGCGCGCTGTTGGCTAGACCTTGATCGAGAGACTGCGACTGACGATGGTGCGGTTCATGACTACTGCTGGACTCGCCTGGGAGATGGCCTGGGATATGCATAGACCCTTCGATGCCGCCGATAGTATCCTCATGGACATCGTGGGGAACGGGTGTGGCTAGAGGATCCTGCTCCATCGTATCTAAAGCGTCGTGGAATTGGGCTCCAGACCCCGCTGACAACGTTGACGAATCCAGGTTGAAAGACTTGAGTGGGGAGGACAGGATAGCGGGAGTAGTCGGTGGTTATTCAGAAGCAGGAATTCGAGCAAAGTTTGGGGCGGATGATGAGAGGGTCTCAGAATAGCCCCGTGTCTAGCTTCATCGGATTGTCTTGGAATGGGTAATGAGGGTTTCGGTGAACGAGTAGGAATGTCCGGGTTGATGTCTAGACAGTCTGTGTCGTGTCAGTCTCGATGCCTATCGATACGGGGGATGGACTCGGTTGCCAGCCTGTAAAGGTTAGGCTGTCGATCCCGAGGTGCAGCTTGAGATGCTGCAGATGGTATGTAGGCATCAAACCTTAGCAAGGGAAAGGGGAGGACGAGGCCAGAAAGTTCACATGAAGAAAGTGAACATTGGTACCTGAGAAATGAACACCTAACATAGAATTGTCCCGGGAATGGAATTATTTTATGCATACATACCTTTATACCTAAGGTGGCCCGTTGAAAGGGTCTTGAAGACGGTCCAGCGATGGATTGTGGTATGTAAAGTCAAGATGGAGAGGTATCGATGCGGGATCCCGGGAGATGTGACGGGGTGGAACCTCAAGGTACGAAATACCAGCTGTACGTGATTGAGGGGCTCAGGTAAGGTGGGCTTATTACTGTCAAACCGCATGCACTAGGTACAAATGCAGTGGTGGTAGGGTGGAAGCGTCTACTCAATGACGGCAAAGCGCGACAGTACCTAGAAGCCGACATTAGCTAATTTTGGTCTCTAAAGTCCTCAATTGTACCATTGTATTATTCCATTTACGGTGCTAATAATCTACGTAGAAATGTTGATATTAAAAGTCCTACCTGTTTATTTGCACGTCACGTAATATCCTAGTTGCCAGCTCCCAATTGCCAATCTAAGGGCGGCTAAGTTTATGGATAGCGCTGACAGCAACCAACGAATAGGATGGTATGAAACAGTGAAAACTATCAACCCATTCAACGCGACGCGAAGTGTTGTTTCGCGATGGGAAACACGAAACACTCCCAGGTCATTTACTGCTCCTCTGTAGTAACATTAATTTACGGACAGCTGAATCTTCCACATGCAACGGACAAAACAGCTGAGTCTGGGACCATCTCCATCCTTGATTATCAGTTATGAATCCTCATTTCTCATTGGGAATGTTGTTGTCAGCAGACAAGTGTTGTTGACGTTGTCTGTTGTAATTGGATACTTTTAAACAAATTGTTTTTTTCTTCTGTTGTTGTTAATGCAGCTGAGGTAAACATGTACCAAAGTAACATCTTGTAACCAATCGGCAGCGCTGACAAAACCAACCAATCAATCGAAAGTGGGATGGAGATACACTATCCGCATAATGATGTCTCTTATCAATTGAGGTGCAATTGAAGCCGGAATTACATTAGGACGCGGGGCTGATTAAAGATGTATCTCATTGGCTTAATCTCTTATCGGGTTTTACCGGAAGCTGTAGAGTCGCGCACTGTATAGCTGTAGTGTTCATCTCACCAAATCATACAGTACGAATTATAATGTCGGGTAACTATTCGGCGCCAAGATCGAAATCATACCAGTCTTAACAATTTCTAGTAGTGGTATCATCGATACCGATATCAGTTGGGGCAGTTTGCACACAGCTTCGAAAGAAAAGCTTCATCGAAAGCGTCAATCTACTTCTTCCCACTTTCCACAACTCTATACCCTCCCACCACACTCAAAATGGCATCAATTGCTCGATGCCTACGGGCAGCTAGACCGTCGACCCTCTCTCGACTAACCCAAACCCCTCTCACAAGATCCAATTGGCAACCAGCGTCGCTACGAGCATTCTCTGCTTCACCGATAAGTAAGCTCTCCGATGTCGCCAGCAGCCCTATATTCCCCAAAACTGCTCAATCCAACGTTACTCATAAATTCATCGCTGACCACGAATACTCTAGGAGACATCCGAAAGTACACTAAGGACCACGAATGGATCGACCTCAACGCCGACAAGACGGCGGGCGTGATTGGCATTTCAGAGTACGCCGCTGAGGAGCTGGGCGATGTGGTGTACGTTGAGCTACCTGAGGAAGGAAAGGAATTCAACGCCGGCGATGCTATTGGCGCCGTCGAGTCCGTCAAGAGTGCCGCCGATATCAATGCGCCTATTGCCTGCAAGGTCACCGCTATCAACCTAACTCTAGAAGAGAAGCCCGGCACCATTAACCAGGTGCCCGAGGATGACTCGCATGGCGGCGGATGGATCGCGAAGGTCCAGGTCAGCGAGCAGGGCGCTAAGGACTTCGAGACTCTCATGGACCTCGAGGAGTATAAGGCTTTTACTGGCTCGGAAGAACATTAGATTCACTCACTGGAGGCTTGACGTGTAAACGAAATCAGCTGAGGGGGTTCTGGAAATTCATGAAAGGGGGGTAGGTGTTCACCGGAAATGGAAACAAGTAAATGTCATTCAACAACCGACGAGTAGGAGAGAAAACGGGCTCAACCTTGTATCATAAAACTCGTTTGGGGAATTCTCATCATCATGGCGGAAGCATCCACAGATTCTAAGGCTACATAGATGGACAATCAAAGTCTATAAAGCATCGTTCCAGCCATTCCTTTTGATCTAGCCATAGCTCTATTGTTTCAAGTCTGACATGGGAAGAGGGCTCTACGCCGGCACCCACGGCTCCGCCTTGTCCCGGTTTGCCTCCCGGTCCGCGTTTATCACGTCGAGGATCTTCTGCGCACCATTATCGGTCAGCTTCTGGGCCACTCTCTTACCAAACTCGATGGCCTCGTCTATCGTCTTGATATCCTCGGTCTCTTCGGCGTCGGCAGCTTCCGTGCCTTCGACGTTGACGACCGTCGCAGTCAATCTTAGCTTATTGTCCCCAACCCATTGCGTCTCCACGCCAATAGGAATACTGCAACCACCCTCCAGAGTCCTCATAACGCTCCTCTCCGCTTCACACGCGATCCTTACTTCCGTGCTCTCGATACCCTTCAGTAAATCCAACGTCTTCTGATCGTCCGCCCTCGCCTCAATACCCAAGCCGCCCTGGCCAACAGCGTGCAGCATGCCGCCACCCTCCGTGGTGCTATCCAGGTACTGCGAGATACGCGCATCCACCCCCATCCGTAGCAAGCCAGCCGCAGCCAGGATCAGAGCCGAGAACTCGCTGTCCTCAGCATCGAGCTTCTTGACGCGGGTATCGATGTTCCCGCGCATATCCTTGAACCGCAAGTGCGGGTACCGCCGCTTGATCTGCGCCATGCGCCTCACGCTGCTCGTGCCGACCACGGCTCCAGGCGGCAGGTCCGCCAGCGTCTTGTACTTGTCCTCGAGCCCCTTCTTGACCACGAAGACGTCGCGCGCGTCCTCGCGCGGCGGCACGCAGGCCAGGATCAGCCCGTCGGGCAGGCTCGTCGGCATGTCCTTCAGCGAGTGCACGATGATGTCGAGGGCGCCCGCCCGCAGCCCGGCCTCCAGCTCGTTCGTCCACAGGCCCTTGCCGCCGAACTTGTACAGCGCCGTCACCTTGTCCTTGTCCGCCGTCGAGTCCATGCCCCGGATCTCGAAGTCGACGGTCGGGTGCTGCTTGCGCAACTCGGATACCACGTACTCGGCTTGCTTCAGCGCGAGCGCGGATTTGCGCGTGCCGACCCGGATAACCGGCTTCGATGCCGCGGGCGTTATGACGGGTTGGGTAGCTGGTGTCGACATTGTGGTCCTGTGTATGTGTATGTGTATGCGTAGGTAGGTATGGAGGTAATGGTTTCTAGGGTTACGAATTCGGGTGTTCCGACGTGGATAGGGCAGTTAGGATGGTCGAGAGACGTCGTCTGTCTTATGAAGCACACAATTGACACGTAGTGCAAGGCACGACTTTATGTGTGCTCCTTCAATTGCAAGGAGGGACAAACTTGACAGAGGCGACACTGAAGTTTTGGCGGGGCCCAGAGCTTCGAGGGGTGGTAGCGGGGCACTTTTTTTTTATCAGCTGCAGGGTACTTTTTTAATCGCCTGTACGGTCCGCTCTACGAATACCTCCCGAATACCTCCCGAACTACCTACTACGGCTCCTGACGCATTAGGGCATTCTGCAACGGAATTGTTAGTGCAGCTAATTATAACATCTTCAAGGACCTACTTTTCCTCCCAACTTTTAAGATCTTATTCCGAAGTCAACGGCTCAGTCTAGCAGTGGCAACTCGAATCCAGTGAGACCGTCTTGAACAGTTTCGCCGGATGTCTCTCCTAATTCCCGTTTTAAACACCTCCCGAAACCCGAGAACCTGCAAACTATAACTACTAACATCAGACAAGCCGTCTAGATGAACAATAATATCCGTCAAATACAACCCTGCTAACTTTCAGGCTACTCTAATGGATCAATTCTCTATAGTGGGTGACTCTAAATCTAGATGTCTTCGTGGCACAGATCTTACAACGCTGGAATCGTGTGCCTCATCCGGCGCTACCGGATCTACGCAGCACAATAGACCCCGTACCCTACTATGAACACCTAGTCATTATTACAAGCTTCCCGTGGATAGTCGCAGAAGCCATGGCATCGATCTCCGGCTGTCACATTTAAATATGCTTAGTAGTACACGCGTGTTACCTAATTCGTCAACTCGTCCTAAACGGCAATTCTTTTCCAAGGGGGAAGTCCACGAAGTTACACTTTATCGTACACCTGTACTATGCTGCACGGGCATGCTCAGATGAATTGGGCAATCCATCTACGATATATCTTAGATAACTAATGCAGGTTCCCATAACGTTCATGCTTCGGCTTTCACTTCCATATAAGGCATTTTACCATACCACGGAGGGGTCTCACTAAGACGTGTCAAAGCCTCTTGGACGCGTCGTTCGCTACTATTCCCTATAGCTCGTAACAGTCGTCTTCATCGGCATCTACTTCTTATCCTCTACTCTAGGGTAGTCACAATGATCTAGAGACTAGGTACCTAATCTATAAAAGGTCATAAGCCATGACGTGCTCAGGCTCGTTGGGTCACCAACGGTCTCCTATTACATAGCTAGCATACAGCTTTATATATCGGAGAGTTTCCCACAATATCTCCGCATTCTACTATGAGACTTTCCATCCTTCTTTTCAACTCTGCCCTCCTTGCCGGTTCTGTCCTAGCTTGGAGGGGCCCACTTCCACGGGCTGAATCATCAGGTTATGCTCCCGCACCCCCTTCTCCACCGAGCGAATCTCCCCCACCAAGCGGAGCTGCGCCTCCAACTGCTACGACCGCCGTTCCGCCGCCTAGCGGTTCTCCGGGCACCGGTCCAAGGTGTGGCAAAGGCTATACTTACTGCGGCTACATGCTCACCTCAAACGGGCACAGTATAGACCCCAGCCAGAGGGCATTTGGCCCGAAGGAAGTTGTTCTTACTAATACACTTAGACTTCGGTTCCAACGATATCAGTAAGGCCTACTGCAGCGGCTTGCAAGAACTATGTGCCAACGGGAAGCCCAGGACGGATGTTTCCGAGGCTGTCTTCGTCTGCATGAATGAGCAGCCGTCTACTGTAGAGCTCCTGTGTGCTTGTAGTGGCAAATGCCGCAACGACGCCGAGACCAACTTCATCGCACACTGCGACAAGCCGTGCATTAACGGCTAGCCACATGTTTGGCTACAACGTGAGAGAGGGGTGGAGTGGGAGTCTGCTCAAGCACTCACTTTCATTGGGGAGGCCGTCATGTGTTTAATGCGAGCAGGAATATGTAGTAGTTTACAATGTCATTCATTTGTCTCAGTTGTCTTGAATCCTATTTTGTTCTTGACTGAGACCGCGCGTCACCTCTATTATACCCCAGCCACAGCTTTAGCCTCATTCCCCCGTCTTTTCATGGGAGTTAAACGGTATGAAGAACGTCTAGGGAGAAGAATGGAAAAATTCAAATCCAAAATCCCATAGAACTAGGTACTCGACGATTTAGTCATCTGTAACGTTACTATATTATTCTTCGACTTGACTTCTCACGTATAAACCATTATATGAAGGTGTGGCTTGAATCAAGGTGCTCGACGGATAGGTCACGCTATACCCGCCAATAAATGGCACCGTCGATAAATTAAATATTAATGATAAAAAGTTCTCGTTTAACGAAAGAGAGTAAGAATAACCTGATATGGTATCATACGCCCTCTCATGCCAGCCATCGCTATTTTAGGATACGGACGAACTGGGCAATTGTCGTCCCAATCGGGATTAGCCAGCGGCACAGAAAGCGGCGCGGTAGAGTGACCCCTCGTGATCCGGCGCTCTCAGCCTCTGAAATGCGGAATCCAGACTCTTCAACGTAACGTCAACCAATCAACCCCCCGTTACTCAACATGCTTAGGGCAAATGTATGGAGATCTATATCATTATCGGCCGCTGACAATATTCGCGGCTTCGTGTTCGCGAGCAGAGACTCGTACGGCTCGCGGTGTTCGGCTTCACGAAGAATCATGTAGAACATTGGAAGAACGATTCGATATCGCTATGGTTTATGGATCTGAGCCCGATCCTCGCCACGGAGCCCTCGGGTTGCGATCACTAGGTGTATAAATAAAGTTGCGATAGTCGCCCGATAGCAAAGAAGAGAATGTAATCCACAGACACTTCATTGAAGACTCACAAGTATACATCATAATATACATATTACTTAATATCAAATATCTCTGATATCAAGTACCCAATACGACATATCGTTACCACTACTACTTACCTACATTTACACATCATCACATCATAGAATAGAAAGATGCTCACCTCAATCACCACAATACTCAGTCTGCTCGCCCTCACCGGCGCGACGCCAGTACCGCAGACGCCCGAGCAGCTCTCACGGGCTAAGGCCTACCAACTCCAAATCCAACTCCTAGACCCGACAAAGAATCTCGACCCGCCCGTCGCAGGCCAGTTCCTATCCACGTACCACGTGGGCGCCGGGCTCAACGTCGCCGTCGTGACGAGCCTGCCCGAGGGCTACACGCCGCCGCCGTACTACACCAACGGCACGGCCGCGCTCGGCGCCGTCGACGTGCTCAACGACCTCGGCACCGCGTACCCCTGGGGCATCCGGGTCCAGGACCCGCTGTCTTTCGACTACACGTACCCCGGCGAGCACGACGTCGACGTCAACGTCGGCGGCGGCACCGACGGCATCGGGCTCGTGACGGCTAACGGGGAGGTTAAGCTGGGCGGGCTGGCGCCGGGCGATTACGCGGTTTGCAATCGGTTTATCGGGTACGCGAGGGCGAACTTGACGGTTGTCAGGTACGTGTATGAGGGCGAGACGCTGCCGGACGGGTGCGTGGGCGTGGCGTTCGTGCCCCTGTGCGCGACGCTGGTGGATTTGCCGGAGGGCTCCGAGTGGACGCATGATTTTGTCCAGGAGGTGGATTGCGTTGTTCCTGCTTAGGTCAGGGGCTTGGGAGGGGCGCGCTGGTCAGGAGAGGCGTATGAGGAGGACTAGGTGAAAAGGGGGGTTTTATTATTGAGATGTTAATAATGATGATATTTTGAGGGAGCGAGAATAATTGCATTATGAGGAAAACGCATGCCGTATGAATGAAGGAGTTGCAGGCGCACTGCCTATGGGCCCTACTAGGTTTTGAGACTGATAGATCTGTGGAGTTTTTGCTCGGTATATGTAATAATTATATGAAGAAACAATTCAAAGAATCGACATCGCCCGAGAGGAGATCAGAGCTTGAGTTGAGCTGTAGACCAGCACCCATGCCAGTAATTTCGCATTTCCCCAATTTCTGTCTGCCGATGAGGATATTCTAAGACCTCATTTCCCAGGCTGAGCTGTGCGTCTCAGCTCGGAGAGTGAAGTTAAGCTTACCTTATGGTCCCAAAATATGACGCTTACATATAAGCCGTTGACGCTTGGTCCTGTTCTCTGCATCGAAGTAATACTCAACTTAGAAGCTAAGTCATCTTCTGACTATTCCGATTGGTTATCTACGTAGCTAGCTAGCTGGTTAAGCTTAAGCTGTATGCCTACCTAATTAACTCAGTAATAACATAATCTCTCTCAATTGAAGAGTACGAGTGTGGTTAGGTAACACAAATATTGTTTCGTTACGAGGCTTATAACATCACGCTGAAAGGGATGGCGCCATCACACAGGCGCGTAACGGGCCTGTTACTCCCCTTTTAGGCTCCGATTGGAAGAATCGTAGCCTATTACTATATAATTTTTCATATCTGCTGTCATACATCTAGTTATTGGGGCTCTCAGATCGCGTGCATAGTGAAAGGTACGGACTCTTTGAGAAAGGGCTTTTGACTAGCGGTGAGCCCTATATAATACCTTAGGTATCTATGCTCAACTACTCGAGGGTGCACGTGCCCCTGGGTCGTATGGCATATGCTTGCTTGCAGGTGTAGACATCTTGGGTATCTTCATGTAATATGATATGAAATGCGCCTTGGCATCTAAGCTCTCAGAAGGTTGAGTTTTTTTTTTGTTTTTAAAGATTTTTCGAAATTCTACTAGATTAGGTTGTAAATATTATTATTAGAGATTTTGTCAGGTACCTACGGTAATAGAAGTCATTGTTACTATTCATCTTTCTCTAATGCTTGCGGATAGAGTATCATGATTGCTGTTTATTATATGAAAATTAAGTCGTCACATTTGCAGAGCAACTCAATTGAATAACAAGGAATTAGAACTCTCAATTATTCATAAACGATTCAGCCCCTGGAAACTCCGAATGAATTCAACTAATAGTTACTTATTTCGTACTGCTCGTATAAATAAGACCAATGAAATGAGTGGCCCTACGGAAACATGCTCGCTTATTGCTCACTTGAAGAACAACGCCGTCGACGTTCCCTACCTACCACTTCATGGTAGATCTCCATCCTCACTGCATTTATGCGTAAGCAGCGCTGACAACCTCTCACGTTGCCGGATAGGAGACACGCCAAGAAACAATGTAGGACTCCTCCTGGTCGTGTAACACGTAGGACATCGTCACATTGGCATCCATGCTTCATCCATTGGGCAAACTACGGTTTATTTCCACCTTTGCCTCCAACGTGGGGCTTGATGAGATCTCGTATTAGTGAAAACTGCGGCTCCTACCACGTCTAGAAGAGTCTTACTGAGTTGTCATGGTGATAGTGCCAGTGAGATCGGTCAGATGAGGTCCGTTATGGTAGAAACGACACTGAAGAGAATGGAGGAAGATGACCGCAGGGACGCCACTGTGGGATATCAGGATACAGGCCTTGAGCAGCAAAATGAATATAAATATGGGGATGTCCTCGACGTTTTGTTAAGAAGATCAACTCATTCTCATTCTCCATCTCAAGTATCAACAATAGACCACAGACAAGATACTCAACTCTTCTCTATCCTCTCTCACACTCCAACTAAATCTACAACATGCAGTTCACCAAGCTAGCTATTGTTTCCTTCCTCGCCGGCGTTGGCATGGCCGCACCTGCTGAAGGCGGGCTCGTGAAGCGTGCCAGAGAATCCGTCCATTTAGTGGACTGCGTAACCTACCAGGCGGCCGATGTAAGACTATATCGATCTCTATTCATTTTTCGTACTCGCACTGACCCGTATAGTACTACGCCGATGACAGCAAGAACAATGTTTTCCCCGGAAACAACAACGAATGTGTTGCCAGTGGGGGTTTTCACGAGGGCTCTTCGGCTAGCTGCAGATTTGGCTCCGGCGTCACCTTCTCCTGGGCTCTTTCGTCTGGAGCTCGGTCATCCCCTAACGCACTCAAAGTAGGGTAAGTCGATTAGCAACCCGCGAGCGTGAAAATGCCTTGGGAAATTAGGTGCTAATGATTCTTGGATGATACAGGACTGGTAACAACGGCTTCCACAACTTCAACTGCTTCCGCGACGACAACCATGTTCTGTACACCGATGGAAATGGCCACACTTGCAGCAGTATCTATGTGTGCTTCGATGTAAGTTTCTATTGAAGCTATTCCCATCTACTTATACTGACTAGTCATTCATCTAGGCCTAAAGATTCGGTTCCAAAATCTTCATATGGCAGATTTAATTATTATGGGAAGAGAGAGGTTGTACCTGCATAACTACTGTTCATACGCTCCTTACGAATATTCACGCCTCACCTAAATAGAAATATATTCATTCTTACAGATTGTTAAGTTGTTTATTCTTGTGTTGCTAGCAAAATATGATGTAAAACTAGTATTAGGCAGGAATTTAGAAACCACCCGATTCTACGTCATGTCGCTGTCTTCGTCATCTGTATTAATAGGGTACGGATCATAGGATTCGATGTATTCTTGTCGAGACCTGTGTCTACTAAAACCTTCAGCCGGAGCGAAATATCTCCTTGGCTCAAAGGATGTTGTGCTAGGGAGACTCGACATAGATCTGGCTCCAAACGGGGCATAGGGCCTTCTTTCTGGTGGGAGTGACACGACCCAGCTCCGTATGCCCAGTCCCATTGGATCGGCTGGATAGTTAGAGCCACAGAAATTTCTCCAAAGTTCATTATGAACTTTACCGCCAAATCCTTGTTCCAGCCACCATATCAACCCATCCAGTTTTTTATCGTATGCCGGATTGGGGCCCAGAGCATCTTCATCTGTCGGCTCGGGAGCCTTGACCCATCGAGAGCCTTTCAGCAAAAAACGCTCGTGGATGCTGAATTCGGTTGGGAAGGTCCGCACGAGGTCCTTGTATTGTCTAGTTTGAATTGCATTCGCGAGTTCCACGCGGAGGAGCCGCTGGAACTCTTGATACATAAGGGCGTCGTCTTCATCGGAACCAGCCACCTTTGACGCTATTTTTACAGTACAGGCGTTACAAGTAGACCAAAAGATACGCTCAAAGCGTATGTATTTTTTATCATAATCTCGACACCGGGATCCAAAGTGTTCTGGCGGGTGGGCCGCCTCTCCATTCACTGCTACGTCGAGCTTGTAGTCCCGGGCTACTGGGTCGCAAAGCGCCATGCAATTGCATACCTGGAGCGTATGCGGCAACGGGTGCTCGTCTTGGCAACAACAGATCTCGAGTGATAGCCAATTGCACATGACAGGAACTTGCCTATTCTTTAGACTATTCTACTAGGACAAAGACTAATAAGGGGCTTGAGGGGGAAGAGAGGGAGAACGACAGGTATTTTCTGGAGGATACAGCGCATGTGCGCTCTTCCTTATAGCGCTTAGATGAATGCTATCATATTGATTGTTAGTGCATACAACCGATAAGTGAATTATGGGCAATCTGATTGTACCGTGATGGAGCGCTTGTTTAGAGACAAGAGCATGTAGCTATCCGTGTCTGTCTTTGTAAGCCTACCTAAGCTCATGTAATTTCATCAATGAAAGGACTGTTTCACACATTATACCTGTTACTTTTCAGGTTGTATATGTGCCCCTGGGCATCCGCCTGGGGGGTCCTCATCATTGTGAATTGAAGCATTCTCAAGTTTAGATTTGTATGGGGGTTGGTATTTACCTAAATGCCTCTGTCGGAGAATATCCTGTCTCGGGTAGCAAAGGTCGATCCAGAATGCAGTCTGATCATTTGTTTTCAGGGGCAAGATAGATAATATACCTAGGGAAATCACGGAAGGATGAAGGGATACGGCAAAGCATCGTAGTTGTGTTTGCTTCTCACATCAAGAGAAACTGTGACGTCGGGTCCTTTTTAACCCCATCCAAAGTGAAATACTGTAGGAAACAATATCATTGTCACTTAGAATTTCCTAAAGATAACATGTCTGAAGTCTACCTCTTTAAATGTCCACGATTCCTTTCAACGGTTTCGCGAAGATACCAGGCCGTGCGCTTTGAAAACTGAACATCCATCGAAATATGGCTTTATTGGTTCGAATGGGTAGGTACCTACCTGTCGAGTAGTTTCTAGAACTTGATATCTGAGATGATATCTCAGTCTCGGTGCTAGACTTCTGCTAACCTGAATGCCTTAGGTAAGCACGGAGATACCGGGTTTAGGAATGTACCTGACATAATTCTTCAGGGAGCAGGGGCAGCAATCAAAGGTAAATCGGCATTCGAATATGCTGTACGAGGGGACATACGTGATTTTGAAGGGGCTATTGTAATAGAATTAGTCAACGTCGCCGGACTGCCGGGAAGCAGGATCGGCCGGGGCTTTCTTGGCTCGGCGCTGGGGTCTAACGTCTCTCGTTGGCTTAATATTCGGAAACCATCGCCTTTGATTGGCTAGATCGAAATAACTACCGGGCGTCGTGGGTCGAATCCAAACTACTGGAATGCGCCAACAATGCGGGAATGCATAGGTGAAACTTCAATGTGCAAGAAGACATAGTGTTATATCATGACTTAAATAAAATCCTCGAGGGCGCCTCCAAATTATTTGGAAGGAAATCCTCTCCTTCCTAGATCAATAGCTGTCCATCGAAATATACCAGTTGCTAATTCTCACCTCTCCATCATTGGTTACTCGTTTCGCCGTTGTACATCTGCGAATTATATTATACATCTTACTGACATAATTGGCAAAATGGGCGCCCAACTTTCCAGCACTTTAACACAAATGTTCCCCCCAAAGCCGGGGTTCACCGAGGCTAACCTGCCCGATCTTCCACGGTAAAGTGAGTAGCGCGAACGGTATCTCCCATTAGTCATAGTCCGTGACGCTCGCTTGTCCTATAAATAGGCTTATATCATCACTGGGTCGTCCACGGGAGTAGGCAAGGAACTGGCTCGGATTCTCTATTCCGAGAATGCGAAGGTGTACATCGCCGCCCGCTCCCTGAGCCGAGTAAGACTCCCCAGGGCTATGAGTACCATCTCGGAATTAACACCATCGGGACATTCGCATTCACGAAGCTTCTGACTCCTATTCTCGTCTCGACCGCCAAGACAGAAGGTACATCCCGCATTGTGTGGGTTTCTTCGTCGGGTACAGCGTTCGTTGGCGAGAAGTCGGTCGGCATCGATATGAACAATCTGGATTATCATGAGGACAAGCCATATCTCATCAAGTACAGTGTTAGCAAGATAGGCAACTGGCTTCATGGTGTCGAGTTTGCCAGGCGGTATAAGGCGGACGATGTCATCAGCATCCCGTTGAACCCTGGCAACCTTTCTTCCGAGCTATACCGCGACCAAAAGCGCCCGACGAAATTAGTCACAAGTCTCATAACATATCCTCCGATCAATGGCGCGTATACGCTCCTATATGCTGGCTTGTCACCACCTGCAGACATCACCCTCGAAAAATCTGGAAGCTGGGGTAAGTGGCTTTCAACGAAGATTTCTTCCTCTTTGGAGTTTGTATGTGTACGGGCTAATTGGGTGTCCATCAGTGATTCCATTCGGACGTATCTATCCAATTCGAAAGGACTTGGTCGAAGCGACTAAGACAGAGCAAGAAGGTGGAAATGGTACCAGAAAGAAGTTCTGAGAATGGACAGAAGAGCAGATCAAGCCATACATTTGACTGAAGACCTATCCGGAGTCAAAGATTGGAGTAGTTAACCAAATGGACGAGTTGTTAGTGAGGGCGCGTATTATACGATTTTATTCGTTCGACTACTTGGACTCATTGTTTTGATTTTTGGAAGATAATACTATGGCTTAACTATAAATTATAGCTTCCACATTTAATCTTCGCTGTTAGTTCCCCTGCATGACGATGTGATGTCATATGACAGGAAGGGTTTTCTTTACCAAAATATTTTAGAACCAATAGTCATTTAGAGATAGGAATTTTATCTTCTACCGTATTTTGTAACTTGAACTTTCATCTAACAAGACGTGGGGTGAGGAGTCTTGAGTTAGCTTCAGGGTCTCTGCTGATTGGTGCCCGCAAGCCCACCCTCTCCGCATGTCCCGCCATGGGATCTGTCCCACTTGCCTAAAGGGGGCATTCTTGGCGGGTCAAGTCTCATGGTCTTCGGTCACCCTCTCACAAGCCGCCCTGCATTCGAACGTGCATCACCTTTGTCCTACACTCCCTAACGACTTAGGCAGAATTAGCCCGAGCCCGCTCTAACTTTTTTGACGCGTCGTGTGAGGCGAACGTCCATTTAGACGCATCATATTCGTTTCCCCATCGGCTATATTTTTTATACCAGATAGAAAAGACCCTTGACTCCGTGATTGGCGCGTTTGGTTTCATCCGCTGTCCAGACGGTCCAGATGATCCAGACTACGAGATCAAATACTGCAGGCATCCAGGGGCTGGTTCTCCTTGGAAGCGGGGGACCATGGCAAGTCGAGTGGAGTGGCGGAAGGGAGCTCAGGCGTCAACCGTTCCATTGTTCTTGAACCTAACGTTTAACTATTTTTATTTGTCCCCCCCCTTCGTTGCCGCTCTTATCCGTCTTGGTCGCATGGCATGAAAACATCTTGTTCTTTGAACATTGTGTTTCCGTCCCTTACGACACGTCACCTTTCTCCTTCTCAGTAATGCATCGGATACCTAAGGATCTTGTAGGGAGGCATCACGAATGAGCGAATGACGAATGAGACTTGAATTCTTCTCTGCATGGCAGACGGTTATTGCGCCTCGTCAATATGATGTCTTGGTCGTTGCTTCGGCCGGCGCTGGTCGCCAATCACGCTTCATCTCGTGCGACGGAGGGACTCGCTCGTCGCGCTGCATCCCATGTCTTAGGTTCGTTGTAATGCAAGAAATCTGAATGGGGGGTGTCGAGGCATCTTCCCATTCAACACCTGAGAGATAATAGGTGCTAAGAAAACGCCATGCATAGACTGGACGCTACAACCCAGCGGGGTTGCTGTGAGCTGTAGACGACAATGGAACAGCACACATGCGAAGCAGCCCACCGTCCTGCCGGCTCTACCAAAGAGGACATTTGATAGCAACCGGACCGTTGCAAAGCCAGTAATTCCTGTAACAGCGTACTCGACCGTTGTAGAGCCGCCATCTACGCCTTACTCGGAACTTACTGTAGGTGTACCCCGTGAGACCTTTCCTAATGAGCGACGTGTGGCAATCTCGCCTCAGAATGTTGCCCTTCTCAAGAAGAAGGGATTTCGTAATGTTCTAGTCGAACGTGGCGCCGGTGTGCAAGCCGACTTCTTGGATGAGGCTTACGAGAAGGCCGGCGCCACCTTGGTTGATACGGATGGTGTCTGGAGCCAAGCCGACATCATCTTGAAAGTCCGGGGACCTAATGTCAACGAGATTGACCGCCTTAAAGAAGGCGCAACTATCATCTCGATGCTCCAGCCGGCGCAGAACAAGGATCTAGTTGAGCGTCTCGCTGCTCGTAAAGCAACCTCTTTCGCTATGGACATGATTCCCCGTATCTCTCGTGCTCAAGTCTTTGACGCTCTCAGCTCGATGGCAAATATCGCTGGTTACAAGGCGGTATTGGAAGCGTCTAACAACTTTGGTCGTTTCTTAACTGGTCAAGTCACTGCAGCTGGTAAGATCCCGCCTTGTAAGGTCCTTGTTATTGGCGCTGGTGTTGCTGGTCTCAGCGCGATCGCGACCGCTCGCAGGATGGGCGCCATCGTCCGCGGTTTCGACACGCGATCTGCTGCAAGAGAGCAAGTCCAGTCTCTTGGGGCGGAGTTCATCGAGGTCGAAATCCAAGAGGATGGTTCTGGAGCCGGAGGTTACGCTAAAGAAATGTCCCCTGAATTCATCGCTGCCGAGATGAAGCTGTTCACTGAACAAGCTAAAGACGTCGACATTATCATCACAACGGCTCTCATTCCTGGAAAGCGCGCGCCTAGACTGATCACTAAGGAAATGGTTGAAGTTATGAAACCTGGCTCTGTTATCGTAGACTTGGCTGCTGAGGCAGGAGGCAATTGCGAAATGACTCAACCCGGTAAATTGGTTACATATAACGATGTGAAAATCATTGGTAGGGCTTGACGTCTAGTATTATAATATTGAATTGCTCACTTTAGGACAGGTTATACGGACTTGCCGTCCAGGCTACCCACCCAATCATCCACCTTGTACTCGAACAACATCGTCAAGTTCCTGCTATCAATGGCCCCGAAAGAGAAATCGTTTGGCATTGACTTGAGCGACGAAGTTGTTCGTGGAGCTATCGTCACCCATAATGGAGAGATTCTGCCGCCTGCACCCCGCCCTGCACCACCACCCGCTCCAGCGCCTAAAACGGCGGCGAAGCCGGAAGAGGAAGCGGTTGCTCTGACGCCTTTCCAGAAGACCTCCCGAGAAGTAGCCGCTGTAACTGCTGGCATGGGAACCGCCTTAGCTCTTGGAAAACTTACCGGGCCTGTCTTCATGGGTAATGCCTTTACGTTTGCGCTGGCTTCGTTGATCGGATATCGCGTCGTTTGGGGTGTGACTCCGGCTCTTCATTCTCCCTTAATGAGTGTCACTAATGCTATATCTGGTGAGTGATCGGATGGATCGTGTGTAGCTTATTTGGTTTTACTAACATGTTATAGGAATGGTTGGTATTGGCGGTTTCTTCATCTTGGGCGGAGGTTATGTCCCCGAGACGATTCCTCAGGCTCTTGGTGCTGCATCTGTCCTTCTAGCTTTCGTCAATGTGTCAGGTGGCTTCGTGATCACGAAGAGGATGCTGGACATGTTTAAGCGTATGTCATTTGAAACATCCGGTGAATTTAATACTAATTGAAAACAGGTCCAACTGACCCGCCCGAGTATCCCTGGTTATATGCTATCCCCGGTGTCCTATTTGCTGGCGGTTATCTTGCTGCCGCATCGACAGGTGCTGCTGGACTTGTACAAGCAGGCTACATGGTTTCCTCTATCCTTTGCATCAGCTCCCTGTCGGGCTTGGCGTCTCAAGCCACAGCGAGAATGGGTAATTTGCTTGGTATTCTTGGTGTCGGCTCTGGAGTTCTCGCTTCTCTATTAGCCGTCGGGTTCAGTCCTGAAGTCTTGACGCAGTTTGGTATGCTTGCTACTGTCGGCAGCATACTCGGCTTCGTCATCGGCAAGCGCATCACGCCTACAGATCTTCCTCAAACAGTCGCAGCACTGCATTCCGTCGTCGGTCTGGCAGCGGTATTGACTAGCATTGGGAGCGTCATGGGTAGCCTCGACCATATTTCGACCCTGCATCTCGTTACGGCTTATCTTGGAGTGTTAATCGGTGGTATCACGTTTACCGGCTCTATCGTCGCGTTCCTAAAGCTGGCTGGAAAGATGTCTTCAAAGCCATTGGTGCTCCCTGGCCGTCATTTGATCAACTCGGGAATGCTCGCTGCTAACGTCGGAACAATGGGCGCTTTCATCACGATGGCTCCGGGATCACCTATGATCGCCGCGGTAGCGTTGGGCGCGAATACTATCCTGTCCTTTGCCAAAGGGTATACCACAACAGCTGCAATAGGTGGGGCTGATATGCCAGTCGTTATCACGGTCCTCAATGCATACAGTGGCTTTGCGCTAGTAGCTGAGGGCTTCATGTTAGAAAACCCATTACTAACTACAGTTGGTGCACTCATTGGCGTTTCCGGTTCGATTCTATCATATATAATGTGTGTCGCCATGAACAGGAGTCTCACAAACGTGCTTTTCGGCGGCATAGCCGCGCCAACAGCGACAGATTACAAAATAGAAGGTTCGGTAACACAGACGAATGTCGAAGAGACGGCCGACGCACTCATCAACGCCGAGAATGTCATTATCGTGGTTGGCTATGGCATGGCGGTTGCGAAAGCACAATATGCTATAAGCGAGATAACTAGGATGTTGCGTGCCAAAGGAATCAATGTTCGCTTCGCCATCCATCCCGTCGCGGGACGAATGCCAGGACAGTGTAACGTTCTACTTGCGGAGGCAAGCGTGCCATATGATATCGTGCTTGAGATGGATGAGATCAACGACGATTTTAGCGACACTGATGTTACGCTTGTTATTGGTGCTAACGATACGGTGAACCCAATTGCCCTTGAGCCTGGTAGTCCGATTGCGGGAATGCCTGTTCTTCACGCTTGGAAGAGCAAGCAGGTTATTGTCATGAAACGTGGCATGGCCAGTGGTTATGGTATGTGGAAATATGAGATGCAGTTATTCATCAATGACCTGGTGCTAATGATTTTATAGCCGACGTTCCTAACCCAATGTTCTACATGCCCGGAACGAAGATGTTGTTCGGTGATGCTAAAGTTACTTGTGATGGTGAGTTGCTTTAGTCCCCCTATATTCGATTTGAGTGGAAACTGATTAGTTACAACAGCCATCAAAGCAGCTGTCGAAGCCCGAATCTAGAATAGAAGCGCCAGCATTTATTTTAGACATTTAAGAGCATTCCGTTCGCATTTAGATCCTAGAGTGATGGAACCCATGTTTCACATTTCATGGCATTTCCAGGAGCAATGTCTGCGATGAGTTCATTAAATCTCGAGATATTATGTCATATAAGTCTCTAGTAACCGAGTTAATTTCTTTCTTAAACAGTCATGCGGATTTAATTACCCACGCGTATTGTATTGGAACTACTATGAAGGTAGGTCCCGTTGACCTCTTCATGCGTATGAAGTGACGGCATCCTCCAATGACCTTAGCGTCTTAAGCCCTTCTTATATCATGGCGCTAGGAATGGATGAGTGGAATATTCATGGTGCGGTATTGATGTATGCAATGATTTAGAGCCGATGAGGACCTCGAGCACCCGCTCGTTCAATTCGTGTCAACCCCCCTACCTTGGACCACTTTGACTGTGGACCCCCGGTGATATTTCCACATTTCGCGTTTGCAGGTACCTAGGTAAGTAGTCGCCGACTACTAAAACATGTTGGCAAGACGAATCCGCGCGAATCCGCTATTAAGCTAGCAGTGGTTGATATTATCACTATTTTGCTCAACAATTGACATGTAGTATCGCAACCAAAAACAGCTGCGGAGATCGATGCCCCCTTTGTTTTGCCAAGAGAGCCATGCCACTTATGCTTAATTCAACCCTGCTGCGATGGGATAGAGCTCTCTCCGGATTGGCGCGGTAATTCAGCTGTAAGTATTGGCACTGCCGATATATCGTGGAATTGATTATTCCGGGTCGGTAGCGACGCCAAGTCTTGCCTAATGAAAATACCCCTGATTGTAATTGTAACCTGGTTTTATGTAGACGGTTTCCAGCTCTTCTGGAATCATATAAAAAGGTCGTCTTGTTATACTTCTAAGAGCCAAAGAATTGGAACTAGACCTGCATCCTTGCCGCCCAAAGGATATAACACCATTATGACTCGATTCTCTATACTTACGGCAGTGTTCGCGCTTGCCTCCACCGTCCACGCCGCTGCGTGCGGCTCAGGAACACCGGATGCTACGGTGACTGGCTCAGGCAGCTCCTTCAAGGCTACCAAGGGCTCAAGCCAGGTGTACTCTGGCTCTGATTACCGTGCCGCGATCCAGGCTGCGCTCGATTCGATTAGTAGTGGCCAGCGCGTCGCAGTTATGGCGTCGGGCTCCATAGGCGCTAACACCATCACTATCAGCAGCGGCAAGATCTTCGAGGGCTGCGGCACAATTGACACCGGTAACCGAGCCGGACACGGCGCCATCGAGTCTTTGGGCACCACGGACGTCCAAATCCCGTACCTGAGCATGACCGGTAACCCGTACTTCGGCCTGCGGTTCTACGGCACGAAAAACTTGGTCCTCGGCCAGATTACTATGAACCTTAGTGGCGGTTTGGGCATCCGCTTCGAGCGCGATAACGCCGCGAACTCGAATGTTAAAATGGACACCATCAGAGTTACCGGAGCCGGTAGCCACGCCGTCGAGACTTGGAACATCGACGGTCTCGAAATCAACCAGGTCATCGCGAGGAATGTGGGCGAATGCGGTTTGCTATTGCAGAAGACCACGAATGCTCATGTTGGGCTCGTTGATGGTGATAATGTCGCTACGGGGACCGGGTATGCAACTTTCCGCATGGCGAACAACAATGGCCAGAACCCCAACGGCAACTACAACACCAACGTGTATATCGACAAAGTGGTCTCCCGCGGTGGTGGCCGTGGCATCTTCTGCGTCTCGCAGTCGGGTGCTGCTGTTATCACGGAGGTCGACCTCGCGAATAACGGGAACAACGCCATTCTCATCGAGAACTGCTACAACGTGTCGATACGCGGGGGTACTGTTAATGGAGGGGGAGAGGTGCGGCTCGCTGCTCGCGACGAGTTTCCGAATAATAAGGACATTTGGGTTACGTTGACCGTGAATAATAACTCGGTCCGTGAGTCGCCTTGTGGCGAGAATACGAATTGGACTATCCAGGGCACGGCGAGTAAGAATATTTGTTCGTGAAGCTGGTTTCTGGTTACGGAGGCTAGAAGCTAGACCGGGTGCCTGGGATGTTCTTTCGCGCAAAAAATGTATATAGTTCCGGCCTAACGGCAAAAAGCGTGAATCTCAGGAATATCGCATATCCTCGATTAGTCCCGATTGACTAACCTTTCTTCTGATCGAAATATTCTATATTAGAGATCAGATAGCGATGTAAAGCAGTTCTAAGAGATGGATTAGGCGAGCACCTAAGTATACCTACCTCCTTAGGTACCTAGTTACGTACCAGTCAGTTTGTAGGTGCGTGGGACATGTAAACACATGTATTAGGTAATACCAGTTCCTTTTTAATGAGTTTAAATGGAAAAAGGTAACTATGAATAGAAAAGTCCCGAAATATAACACCGTAGGAACCAAGTATCGTCTTCTTTCCTTCTCCTCGCCCAATCCGAAGCCAGCAAGGAAATATTGCACGATTCCCAGACACAAGTCACCTTAACTCCCTTATCCCCGGTGAGGTTTCCTTAACTGCGGCCCGTAATACGGACCATAAGGACCTAATGTTTCTTTTGTTATCTCAACACCAACCCGTGTGATCGAGTTTCGATAGGTTTGCTATTTCGTCAACCCGGAAATTCCAGGCACACCTGTCGGCAAGTAGCCGCCCTGCTCGTCCTTTCCGCTGCGCTCGGTCCGGTTGACGCCTTCTTTCGACACAAGGTCGCCGACGGGCTGAAGCAGCCCACCTTGCCCCACTTGTCCGGCTACAAGCCCATGGACGTTGTCTTGAAGAGTGTCGACTTGCTCGATGTTGGTCACTTTGGCTTTGTCTAGTTGTTCTGTTTTGATGTGACTTTGTTAATTAACACAGCACTTGAAGAAAACAATGCGGACTAGGGAGATTGACGAAGAAACGGAAAAAGGAAAATAAATTGTACCTTTGGTCGCATAGCTTGCCTTGTTATCCTTGGTGAAGTACTTCAGGAAATTGTCTTCAATCCAGGGCATCCAGATCTCGTATTGTTCGTTGTACTTCTGCTTCGCCCACTCCATTTTGCTACCAACGGCTAACGAGCAGGAATCTTTTTGAAGAAGGGAATAATTGATTAAGCTGAAATGGGTAATATGGAGCTGAGGACTGGAAAAGTAGAAAAAGATAGAAAAGGAACATGAGCACAAGAGTCATAAGACCGTATTTAATCACCACCCCCTTCTATTATATGTAGTACGAATATCTACGTAAGTGAGCCTTAGTAGGCACCTTTTGTGGCTGCCCCCTACGTCATATGGTGGCTGGCTTCTGAGTGCTGATTGGTCCACATGCCTTTTCAAGGACTAAACAGGGAATTGTCAAGTTCCTGCAGCCACACGTTTCAGATCTGATGTGCGATATGTCATCGATATGACCACCTGCATTGCTCATCTCGATCCAGAAAACTCAGTTTTCGCGGCTCTCGACGGGTAGATTCATTTGCTGGCAATTAGTTGAGCTCAATTAATGCTGTCTTTTTACCTGACTTGCTTGCTCATTGACACAAATCAGGGTCCTCATGGAAGTTGTAGGGGTGGTCCAATATCGTTATGTCCCCGCTCAAATTAACACGGTACTTGGGTGTTGGATTGCGGGCTAGATTATGACAGGGATTCTATTATAATATCATGTTCCGGTTCGAGTCTTGAGGTTACTTGCACTTGTCCGACGAGCTACTATGACCTGTAGCTTCTCTTCCCATTGCTACGTCTCTATACTCTGTTTAATCAGGCCGAGGCTTTATTAGCTTTTTATCTGGTTTTAATTCTTCTTTAGTTTGGCCCTCATAGTCGAGTGCCTCACGTCCACTTGAACATCATCTCCCGCCTGCTCCTTGACGGGTTTTCCGAGTGGCATACATTAGGATTTAGAGCGGAGTTGACGTTGCTTGGGCCGGCATATCTCGGGGTACCCGCTGAGGAGAAAATATTAAAGATGTAGTACTATGATTGGATTGTTTACATCCGTAGGGCATAAGGGAGGGCCATTCACCTTTTAGATGATTTATACTTGGTTAGTGGGCTTACATGGTCACTAATCGTAGCTACCGCCAGCCGGCATAATTGAGAAAACATCGCAATTAAGGAGAAATCTACCTAATCTAAGAGCGCGTGGCAACTGTGGCAACTGTGGTCTTACGTACATAAAGACCCGATGCACATATCACTACAGTCGCCATACATCAGTGTGAGCCTCTTATGAGGCTCCGCACTTGCAACTGTACGTGATATATAAGGCTAACCATAAGGCTACCTTGACCGGCCACACACTCATAGCATAATTGTCCGTTATAGGACCCCTCAGGGAAGAACTAATGTATCATGTCATAGAAAAGGATAAAGAAGCAGCAGCAATTTTGCGGAACATGTTCGCGTTCCATGCTTAGCTGTTTGGTAATGGGATGAGGAGTGCTTGTCTGGATCACGAGACGAATCAGAGGCTGAATAAGCAGGACCGAAGAGCTCGGGTCATTGATCAATTAATCGATCCTTCTCTGCTTATGCGGCGGCGAAAGCGAAGAATCCGAATTTGCTGGGCGTTTGTCTTGAGGCTGTAAGAGAGGTGACGCCGGTGTCTGATTGGACAAAGCCGGTGCTGCAATAGACAGACTTCGGAGAGTCTCTTTGTTGTGGTCTTCGATGGTATTCTTGAGGTCATAATGCGATGCGTTGAGCCTATTCACCTCCTTTTCCACATCACGGAGTCGACTGCCGAATTTTTCCAGCGCTTCTCCTACTTCGAGAATGTGCTCAGTGAGGCTTTGATGAGCTCTATCGACCTTCTGTGTCAAGGCGATTATGGCATCAATTAACTTTGCGTTACCTCCCACCTGAGGCATAGAGTCATCCTCGCTGTCCTCGTCACGCAAAGCCGCTTGGTTGGAGCCGCTTTTCGTGTGGCTTCGTCCGCTCACTGGACCGCCACTAAGTCCTCCAGGGCCGTTACCACCGCTGGCTCGGCCTACAACAGCGCCACCTTCGATGTTTCTGACTATTGCGCTTTCATAGCAATGACGGAATGAACAACGATTGACATTATGGGAGAGGGTATAAGTCCTCTCACATCCTGGCCAGCTGCACTTGAATCGAACTGTTTCCGTGCCGTCTTGGCCACGGACTTTTACTTCGATCTTTCGGATATGCTTCTCAATGATGTGGGTGCGGAGTCCGGCCCCGGAGCCTGTTGTGGTAGTGCAGCCAGGGAACATGCAAATAGTCCCAATGTGCATGAACCACTCGTGCTCCGTTAGGTGCGACGGCCGTTTCGCACGGTATTTGCACTTAGTGCAAGCATAAGGTCGGGGTTCCTCAGAGATTTTTCTCTGGTCTCCACTGGCATTGGAGTCGTTGCCTTGTTGGACTTGCGGGTTCTGATCTAATAGGGGGTGAGGCGACGTACTAGAAGGATTAGGAGAGGGGCGTAAAGGCAGGGCAGGGAAGCTAGCAGGGGGAGAAGGGCGACGAGGAAGGAAATACCGAGCCGACGGAGGCAAGGCGTACGGAGAAGCAGCTGTATAGGTGTTAGCAATAATATATTTAAGAGGGCGTAATGTACATCTGTCATTAGATAAGGCCAACTTACCCTCGCGTTTCGACATTTTGGATTGGCTGGTATCCTTCTATAGCGATGCCTGTGTAAATCCGTGACCTTCTGGTGAATTCGACGCCCTTAAGAATAGTCAGTATGGTATTAGAAATTTGATGTAGATAATATAAGATGAAAAAAATAACATACTTTGATATAATACCGCCGGTGTGTAGTTCCGGTGGCGAGACCCGGCGAATTTGACTGCGCTCGCTAAATCTTAGAGTTAAAGCTGGATAAGCTGTTCAGTTCTTGAGACTGAAGTGTGTGTAATCGCGACATACACGGATTAGGTTTTCTCAAAAAGAGAAGCTGGTGTGAGAAGAGGAAGGATTGAAATCACATTCCTAATCGCGTGGATGACATCGACTGAGACCTGTAGACAAGTGGCCTTGAAACCGAAGGCGACGTCTCAGTGAAATGGGCGAAGAGAAGTAGAACTTGAGTGCGATGCGAAAGAAAAGACTGCGCAGGCTCAAGTAAAGTTAAAGTCAGGTCGGACTTTGACTGGCCTTCGTCAACTGCTGTGTCTGGAAAATCTAGAAATATGTACAATATTTTCAATAAGCCTTCTTTTATATATGTATGGTCATCCGTAGATAGCTCGGACCCAGGGTCACTAGAGTGACAACCAGTACACCTACAAACATTACGCAACTGTCATAATTGATATTCACTTGTTAGGATTAAGCCATGTGCGACTTCCTAAGTAGGTAGGTACCTAGGTATCTGTATTAAGCACTGTGATGATGTGTGCGGAGACTTTCATGATTACGGAGTCAAAGTATGGGGCGCCAGATGTATCGGCCCGACAGCATAGCAGCCTGGTCGGTGCTTTATTGCCAGAGAAGAAATATGCTGTAATGGGCTGTAAGAGGCCCGGTGTTGACGGTGCAAATAAGGGGCGGTTAGCTAGAATAAAGATAGTGGACGGCAGACGAATAAAAGACGTTCAGCTCGACAGTGAGAATAGCCTGGATGAAGGTTTCTACGGGTTTAAGGCCTCAATAGTAGTGTTTCGATGTTTAAACCATACGGACTTATTATGATTGCCGTGAAATATTCTATTTTTATGAATCACTCAAGAAGATGAGACATGGGAGAGTAGAGGAGTCACCTGACTTATGTGCGCTCCTTCAGCGTCACGCGATATTTGAACAGCAAGTACGATTATTCTAGTAAAATATTACCTTCTCTAAGCTCCTGGATGGTGATATTGCAATGGAGAGAACTGATCCTAGGATTCTACAACTTTCTCGTCGCTTTAGCAGGCGCTAAGCCGGAGTTAGGCACGGTAAGCGTCTGGTGGTAAGCAGTCCAATATTTCTCGTTTCCCGTCCCCCGAACGACGGGCGTACAAAATTATTTGACATGACTCAACAGTAGTCTCATGGAGCGCTCTTCTCTACCGGCTGGTGGCTCTCTTCATCAAAAATGTCAAATCCTATTTGTCGTCTAGGATCAAGAAATCGAAGAGGCCCCCTTTCTCGAGAAAGCTGATCAACGATGATGAAGCTATGGTCTGGCAACCCTTGCGCTGCAAATTCTGCTTCATGTGTATCTCATTGGTAGATTTTGGAACAACTGGAATTCCTCTCTGCACTTGCCAAGATAGACAAACCTCCGGCGTATTAGATTTAGAAATTTGACATTTGATAGAGAACCTGAGTGAAAGAAGAGGAGGTACCTGTGCCGGGGTCATGCCATACTCGGCTGCGATGTCTAAGATTCAGAGAATGATTAAATAAGAGTTATATTTGTTGGACAGCGTTTGGATGAAATATTTTCTCATTTGCATACTTTCTGGTCTTCTGTTGGGAACGGCTCATTATGATGCCCTCGAATGCGGGGCACAGGCTGGCCTCCAAGGGGTTGGTGGTAGATTGTTCCTATCCTACGAATGGATTTCAACTTGGATGACGGCTGGGATAATCTTGGGAACTTTGAGAATTCTTTTAGTCTTAAGAATATTGAAATTGGACAGTTCTATCACACTAACTTAGTACAACGCCTATGTTATGAAGTTAACTGATGTATGACTATCAGCACTTTAGATGGTTCGTGTCAGCTTATTAATCTCGGTACGCAGGTTTCGATTATGATTTTACTGGCATGTGGGTAGGAACTTACCTGCATGGTCTCATTTACAGTTGAAATAAAGGTCGCGATCTTGGTTGGGTTCTGACTCATAAGGATGAGGGAGAGATTACGGAAAGTTGGAGTTTTCCGGGAAAGGTGGAAGATCTCATGTCTTATTTTGATGCTTCAGGGTTCCCCAAGCAGTTTAAGGAGGTAGTACGAGAGTCGCCGGCCAAGAAGCTTGTCGACTACAAGCTCGTTTGGAGGGGCCCAATTGCTACATGGTTACCACGCCAAAATAACCCTAGGATGATTGTTCTTGGTGATGCAGCTCACTGTTATCTGCCAACCTCTGGACAAGGTGGTTCGCAATCGAGAGGAGTATCACAAGGTTGAATGGACACGCAAGTTTGTTAAAGAGGATCCGGACGCTCTGAGTATTCCGAGGCCCGACTGGATTATCAAACATGATGCTAGGGCCCACGTTGATGAACACTTTGATAGGATTGTAGAGGATGTCAGAAATTGTAAGCAGGGGAATTAGGTTGAGCACCCAATTTAGCTTCTGCTGGAGTACGTCTCGAGATCCTGCGACAGGGACAGGATCGTTGTGAGGCCTATGACACCTCATTTAATTTTGATGACCCCATGCTACAACCAATACTTAAGGAATCATCCGTAGCGGCCGAGTATATGTATATGTTTAGATGTTTCCGCGACAGTTGAAAGGTGAATATAAGGCATAATCTGATACTCTGTGTGATTTTAGTTGCATGTAATAGATACTCGTGTTCTACGTTACTATTGGGTTTGAACCCTAACCCTTGTTTCAGTCTCGCCCTAACCCTGATTTCTACTCTGACTTTAACCCTAATCCTAGCCCTGAGCCACATGCCTTACGACTCATGTCTATGAAGCCATTTTTCATATCTAATGCAGCCTAACAGTGAGCTGGAGCGGGAGCTCCAGGGGTTGGGATAATCGGTAAACCTAAGCTTATTAGCTGCAGGAGTGCCTATACGCTCCAATTCTCCGAATATACCGTAGCGGGAAAATGTGGTTTGCAAAAACCATTGCCCACACGAAAAAAAGCGTTGCTGGTGACATACGTTATGTTGCTGGTAATATATATTACGTTGCCTTAAGCTTTAATTAGTTAGTGTTATATAGCGCTATATAAGGTTATATTATTTTTTTATTACGTATATAAGATTAAGTTATAGTAATATTTTTAATGAATAAAAAAGGGTTAATTATTTAAACTTATTAGTTTAATTATAACGCGCGTTATATATATATTATAAAGTTATAAGTTTAAGTAACATTTTTTTTAATTTTTATAACTTTTTTAAAGTTTTACTTTATTATATAAAAAACTAATTAATTAAAAGTTATAAATTATATAATGTTTTTTTTATAATAACATAACTTTATATAAAAAACATAACTTTGTAATAAATTTACGTTATAATCTTATAAGATTATCATTAAAAAAGTAACGCGTTATTATATAAAAAAAATGATTGTTACATCTTAAGTATTCCCGCTGCGATATTTAACGATCGGTGTATTTCATGTCTAATAAAAAAGGCTAAAAGAGTGTATATTGTTGTTGTGTTAAGCCACTAAAAGGGTGCATGTATTCCTTCTGTGTGTGTAACATCAGAATTAAAAGAATGTACGGCGGCTAAATAAGAAGATCAAAACGCCGATCTAAATCGTGGTCACATGACTACCCTAGGAATCACCGTAACAGAAGAAACAGTAATATATTAGGTGTGTATCTCTTCCAATGTGTAGACATCCCTGGTGTGCAACAGATTAGGAACTCATCAACCGAACGCTTAATTGATTACTAACGTAACGACGCCGCGCCGTATAGCTTCGATCTAGGCTAAACTACGGTCGATAAGTACGGAATCGTTTGAAGCTAAGCACATCTTCTTAGGGTCCCTTTCCCCTTTATCAATGCCTTGGGTAGGAACGGAACAAAACTCTCCGGTCAATCACCGTAGCTCGTAATTCGGGACGTTCCAAAATTTTCTCCATTCCGAAACTTCGCTTACGAGCTCTTCGTACGAAAGCCGTTCGTGTGAGTCACTGTGGACTATAAAGATTTTTCGTGATCCATTTGGTTGATTGATGCATAAGCTTGAGTCCTCGCTGATATGCAAGCAAAGTTGGTCCGCGAAACTGTGATATAGAATACTCCCAAAAAGATATTTCATAGTTTCAGAACCAACTGGAATAGATTCAAGGGATTCCAGCACTTTGTAGAGGAAAACTCGTTGCATTCCTATGCTTGTAGACACTTTATATCGCATTAAGTTGTCTGCATCTTTAAGCAGTGTCACAACTGCTTCGATGGTATTTTTGGACAACTTCGATTGCTTCTCCAGCACTCTAATCCACGTTTCACTCGGCAGTTGCGCTACTAGGGTTGTGGTGATCTCATCTGGTGACTCCGATTGTCCTCCAAGGATCCAAGCGACGTTATAACAGGTAGAATTCCACTTTTGGTTTTTCAGCAGCTTTGTAAAAGCAGTGAGTGTTTCCTTTGGCAACACCTTCGGCATGTTCGATTGATTTTCTAAGGCCCTAGCAGCAGCAATCCGAACATGTTTTTTCTCGTTTTGAATTAGTGTTATAAGATGTATAATGGCGTTCTTTGGTAAGTTCGATTGTTTTCGTAAGATCCCAGCCGCCGAGTCACAGATCGATTCGTCATCAGTTTGAATGTACGTCATAAGAGTGGTGATAGCTTGTTCTGATAAATTTGCTTGTCGGCATAAGGCATTCTCAATACTCATACGAATGCTCGGATCATCGGTTTGAAGGCGCGCTATAAGAGTGGCAACATATTCTCCCGAAAAGTTAGGATTTATCCCTGGAATTTCAGCGGCGACAAGCTGGATACTTATATCCTCCTCCCTTCGAAGCAATCCCTCAAGAGTGGTACGGGTCTCTTTTGATAAGTTCGATTGTTTACTTAGGATGAAAGCAGCGTTATCCCGCGTATCCCAGACCGGATCTTCGAGTAGCTGTAAAAGAGCTGAGATAGTTTGTTCGGATAAGTCCGAGTGCTCCCCTAACACTCCAGTGGCTAGTTTCCCAAAAGACTCATCCTTAATCAATTTTATCAAAGCTGCGGCAGTTCGCTCTGATACATTTGACCGAAATTCTAGATTCGTAGCAGCGATCCATTTAATCTCAGAATTTGAACTTTTGAGTAGTGTTACGAGAGATCCGGCCGCTTTCTCCGACAAGTTCGATCGCGATGGCGAAGTTTCACGAACGATATCTAGGAGGGTATCCTGGATCTCCGGTTTGATATCTTGGTTGATCATTTTTTTGGTCCCTATTTTGGTATCACTATCGATATCACGATCGTTATTTTGAAGCAGCGGGAATATGGCTATGATTGCTTCGTCTGGTAAGTTTCTACGACCCATCAAAGCTTGAGACGCGACTCTTCGGGTAGTTGCGCTCGTATCTAGAAGCAGTGCTAACAGGGTACTAGCGATGTCTCTGGGCAACTCCGACTGATTCCTTAAGACATTTGCAGAATTATACCGAATACCCTCACTTATATTTCTATCTCGAAGCAGTTCCACCAGCTTCGTGACAGTTTCCTTTGGTAAGTTCGATTGGCTTTGTAAGGCTCGAGTAGCCATACGTTGGGTAGTTGCATCCGTGTCTTGAAGTAGCACTGACAGGGTACTAACGATGTCTCTTGGCAACTCCGACTGATTCCCCAAGACAATAGCAGAATGATACCGAATATTCTCACTTATATTTCTATCTCGAAGCAGTTCCACCAGCTTCGTAACAGTTTCCTTCGGTAAGTTCGATTGACTCGTCAAGGCTCCGATGGCGGCAGAATGGATATCTGAATCTGCTTCTTCGAGTAGTCCTACGAGATATTCGATCGTTGCATCTGATAAATACCACATACGCTCTTTGAGTGCTTCTAATATTCGCACCTTCTCGTCTTTCTGAGCATCGTTTAGGGCGGTATGTAGCACTTGAACAGGAAGCTCGGAATCCACAAGGAAGGGCGGGGATTGCCTTAATTCGCATTCGAAGAGCAGCCACTGTGATAAGTTCTTTACCAATTCTGGTTGAGACTCTATATAAGTCGAACTCTTCGTTTCGCTCAGACAGTGCATAACTAGTCGCTGGTGCGTGGGTCCCAAATAGTCGAATTGAGACAGCTTTCTTTCTTCGAGCTGTTCAAAAAACCTGGGCACTTCCCGTTCGGGATCGAGTAACCCTACAGCAAAACGCCATACGATATCGTAGCGTGGATTATATTTGTGTTGGTTTAGAAAGTTCACAGGACTAACCTCCAGCCTGTTAGATTTGAGATCTAGATATACGAGATCTCCTCCGGATCTCCATTGCCGTACGAAATATTGCGCCGCAAAGAACTCCTGGAAGGTTAGGTGCAAAAAGTGATAGCTGCGACTAGACGTGTCTGCTGGGGAGTTTGATGACCGCAGAAATGAGAGAAGCCTGAGCCGATCGTGAAGTGAGCGCCCACTCTCAGGTAGTGGAACGAGCTTACACACAGCATTTTGATGTTCCGGCTGAAATTCAACCAAGTTATTGCACATTCCACTAATAGCGAGGCGTTCAAGAAGTTCGTTTTCAAGCTGGGTACGCTTCTTTATCTCTGATTCAATGGCAGTAGTGACATATTCCTCCGGATTCTCATTTCTTTCAAGTCGTACGAGATCCTTCTTCCAGAGGTACAACACGATAGTTTTATAAATGCCCGTCATGGTATCTGGGATGGCATTCCTAGCGATGTTATTCCATGCGAGGCAGAATGCATCTAGCTGAATCGGGATTCGAACAAGGCTCTGAATGAGCCGATGCTTCTGGAGGAATGACTGAATTTGTCGGACGGTGGATGAACTTTCCACGACAGCTTCGAGATAACACCGTACTTGGTATGGGTAAAATCCAATAGTTTCTAATTCGAGGTCAAGATTTGTGACTGTAGCCGGAAGTGTGGCATGCGGCCTGGTCGTAATGATTACATCAGGCAGACGTAGAAGTTCTAAGAGAAACCGATATTCCTTATCCTTTACGCTACCCAAGCCCTCAACTTCGTCTAGGCCGTCGAGGATGAAGAGCGTTCTTTCATCCTTAGTATTTAAAGCCTGCGACAATGCGAGGGACAATTCCCCGGCGTGAGTCTCGCCTTTGAAGTACTCGTGATAGAATAAGTCCCTAAAGCTGAGAGGTTTCTTGGATTTCAGATTCCGCAACGGCACCCAAAGTACGCGCTTGAACAAGTTCTTCCAGATATTTCCGTGGTTGAAGTCGTAGACAATCTTTTTACATAATGTTGTTTTCCCAACTCCGGCACGACCGCGGATCAGTATTCTCCTTGGCTTTTTAGTGCTGCCGTCGGACGTTTTACATGCGTCGAAGAGTGTCGGGAGCTCAACCTGAAGCTCTTTGGCTGGTGTCTTAACCATCAACCGGCTAAAGAGTGAAAACGGGGAAGATTGACTTTCCGATTTTTCTTTCCCAAGCTGCCTCACGACGACGAGGTTGATATAGCATTTATCCATCGGTAAATAATGGCCTGACAGCCGTTCAATATTGAGAATCTCGTCGGTATAATGTTTGTTGCGTATGTATGCGTCCGCGTTTTGGAGTGGTGTACCTTCCCGAATCTTCTCAAGGACGTATTCAACCTTCTCCGCAACATTTTTGTAATCCGGGTCCCTATCCTTATCGGGACCCTGGAACTTATTCATCGTTACATGGAATCGATCAAGTGGCAGTGGATGCGCAACAAGGTCTAGAGTGGCAGAGAATTGATCGACCAGCTGACAAGCGTTAGCGAATAAGTCCAGTGGCTTGAAATCATGGTTCTCACCGGTTTGGGGGTTGGGCACCAAATCCTTAGCAGATAAGGAAGGTGACGAAATAAATCGGTGGCACCTCTTTCATAGAAAGTAAATATTTCATACTTTTCTTCGATGCAGATGGCTGTAAACGCGTGCACAAGCTCGTGAAGCTCGGAACTCTGCATCGTGCTGCGAAGTACCATGGCCACATTTTTGCTTTGAATCCAAGCCCAGGTCTTCAGAAGCAGCTGCGCCCAACCGGCTATATCTTGGAAAGAAGTTCCTCGGAACGGCGTGGCAAGGAAGATAATACCACGGGTGGCCGTTTTGATAGATTTGTACCCCTGAGAAGCCATGTTAAGAGCCTTCATCAGGATGATACCACCGAGACACGACGCGATGAAGACGATCGGTCGATCTTGTCTCGCGCGTCGTTGGATACCGTTAAGCAGAAGTCGAGCACACTCCTCGGTCGTTCGCTGAGTAAATTCCGACTTTTCGTAAAGGTCGGCCGGCCAGTCGCATGTGGAGATGCGAGCACGCCCTACTAACTTTGGGAGCATATCTTCGTGTTCTAACCAGTTCATTCCAGATCCGCTAGGATTCTTAGGATCTTTCCAGATCCATGTATCTGGAGACTTCGTGTCTAGGCCATGGATGGCGATGATGTCGATGTCTGCATCAGTCTCGCTTTCGTTTCCGCTAGTGGGGTTGGCGTGGCGGAACTGGACGGCCGGCTCTGGTTCCGAAGATTTAGTGGATCCGTCTCGAGCGGAAGGCTGGGGCGACGGCGACCGGTGTTCCACTCGACTCTGCCTGGTGTCGTCCATCGTTTTTGGTATCGGTAGGGTAGAGGTAGTGATGGGGGACGTGCCACTCGTGAGACTACCCCTAAAGCGCAGTGTTTCGTGCTTTGCAGACTAATAACAGCTCGCGATCAGCCTAAAAGTTTGTTGGAGATAATTTATATCTCGCGGTAGGCTCGTGGTGGGAAAAGATTCTGGCTTTAGACCAAGATCCTAGGTTAAGCGAAGCTCATATCTTCAACGTAGAGGGAAAGATTTCTGTTTAGAATGCTGAAGGTAATGAATATTAGGCTACCTAATTTTAGGAGGCAGCACCTACAGCAGGCTTTAGTGCTGAACTATGATTGGCGGTCGACGATAGGAGGCCTGTCGGTGAATTTGAGGCGGTCGTTAGTAAGCAGTCAGTGCCACGTGGCGCACGTAGGATGATGGAAAAGAGCATGTATTCCAATCAGGGAGAACGACGATGAGTTAATAGGGCAGACGGTAGCCATAAAACCGCAGGACTTATCAAAGCATGCACATCTGGTGGCGAGAATCCCCCTCCCCTGCAAATGAGGAGGATTCTAGCCTAGAACTAAATTTATGATTCGTTAATATCAGCCGCAATATGCATTTTGCGATGTACTCTCGGTTCTAAGCCTTGACGTAAATTCTGGGCTCATTAATGAAAGGCACGCTAATCTCGATTGTAGGTGGCTGCATCCATTGACAGTAGAAAGGGGGGTCGGCCCTAAGCAACCCGCCACAACTCCTACGGTTTGAAGCCAGTCTTTCTCGGTATATATGATTCTGTTATGCATGATCCATTCTTAGTTGGGAAAGCAATATGCGTAGGTCTTATTGTGTAACTAAAGCATCCAGCCTTGGTGGTATATCAAATGTGGCGTGTCGGTAGAGGCATATATGGACCTTGCTCCTTCAAAGTAATGTCGTTACTTCTTCACCATTGTCCGTCGCCACTCGCCTTAACTCTTGAAATTAAAAACCCCCCATTTTTTATTTTTCTCTTGTCATGGATGGTGATGATAGGGCCTACTACACCCGGCCCGGGCACGTCATCGCGACAGCAATAGCCTTGTCTATGGTGGACATTGTCGTCATTGCGCTTCGATTCTGGGCGCGCAAGATTCAAAGGCAACCTCCAAAAGCGGATGACTGGCTTATGATACCTGCGACAGTACGATAACCCCAGATACTATCTAGTGTTCCCATACATACTAATATCCAGCGTATAGCTTGTGACTATAGGAATTT
Source organism: Hypoxylon sp. NC0597 (assembly GCA_022432515.1). NCBI lineage: Eukaryota > Fungi > Ascomycota > Sordariomycetes > Xylariales > Hypoxylaceae > Hypoxylon > Hypoxylon sp. NC0597. Next base: position 80,231 of record JAJKLA010000063.1, on the reverse strand, counting down.
GCGTCTCTCAGGTGTACGCCGTGTCGCAAAAAGCACTTGCATATAGTGTCGAGATACCACCGGGCTTCACGGGAAGTACTTCAGAGCTAGTCACACCACAATTAGCTCTCAAAGCACAGGTGGGTACACAAAATGTGTACGAGGTTTGAGCTGTCTAATTAGGTGCCTAGATTGAGTGGGCTTATCTTCTTATGTTTCCTATAGCCCTGGCATGCATGAAGACGAGTTTCTTATTCTTCTATGCGCGCGTATTCGCAATACAGAGGCATGGGGTCATCAATAAACTTCTTATGGGGTTTATCATCCTCATAGTCATGTGGGCCATAGCGTACTTTTTTGCGATCTTGTTCGAATGCGATCACGATTTTTGGAGAATATGGAATTCACAAAGAGAGTTCATGATGCGGTGCTCTCAAACTATTAACATAGTTCTTACTCTTTGCATTACTGACTTCGTGACGGATATTTTCATATTCTTGATTCCCATTCCGTTGGTAAATGATTTCCCGCTGTTTTCCTACCAAGTACCTCACTAACGGCTTATACATAGGTCTTACAGTTACAGCTCTCTGCTGGCAAGAAGCTGACCGCCTGTTTGATGTTTCTCCTTGGAGGGCTGTAAGGCTAACCCCCATAGCGAGCTAACTCCACGCTGATATTTGATAGGACTGTTGCTGTCTCGATACTACGATTCGTTATGATGGTTGGGAGTTTCAAGGGGAGGTTCAATGTGCCTGACGACATTATTCGTACGTACCTAGCTAATCTAACTATAACCCCACCTTTCTCCTAATGTACTAATACAGCACAATTTAGTTAGTGTAACAGCTTGCATGTATTGGGGTATGGTTGAGTGCGGCGTTGGGGTCTTCGCTGCTTGTCTACCGACTGTCCAGTTCCTTTTTAGAAAGTTTATTTGGGCACCAGCCGCTAGTTCTACCAAGAGCATGTTCAACTCCCGATCATCCAGATCCTCCGAGACCCCGAAAGACCCTATCTACGTCGACAGGTCGTTCAACGTTGCATACGACAAAGTGAATAACACCTCTAGTCGACCAACCTCACCGACATATTTTACTACCATCACAAACGAATGATACATGCACGGATCATATAATAACATGTGGGATGATCGTGTCGGATAGCTACAGGTATAGGAGAGAGCAAGAATGTATGAGTATGGTTCGCAACCGACGGCAATTGAGGCGTGTGCTGCGCTCCTGCGATACCATCATGCACGGATATACCTAGCACGGTAGCTTGCAATCCTTACTAGATCTATTAAGACTAGAAGGTTTAGAAAGAAGTAGGTATTTGACAACATGGAGTATTGTACTCGTAATCTTGTCGGTATATTCTGTCTAAAAACACGTTGTGCCGGAATGGATGGATTTCTAGCTTTATTTCCCCTCTCCGTATATCAGCAATTCGCATAGCCTTTGATGGTATTTGGTTTCCTATGGGAATGAGACACAGTTCAACGTCGAGTATACATATCTCGTCAAATATGCTACCCAGGAAACCCCTGCATAAGACAACTCGCTCTACTTCAAGACTACTGGGTTAAAGGCTGTCCCGAGCCGGTCCACGGCCTCCTTATATACTCGCTCATCCCCTAAATGTAGGTATGCACTGGGAAAGTTCGGTTTCTACCCAGAAAGGGGGTGCTAATTAGGTAGGCTAGGACAATATTTTAGATATATATCCGATTCCGGATTATCGCTACATGACGCGTGCGATGCTAACAGGGCACTTTAGTAAAGAGAGTCGCACGATTTGAGGACACGTTGAAGTTAAGTTCGATCATTGTAGGCTACTTAGGTAAGCAAGCCTGTTTTGCTGACTGAAGGATCCGGTTGACTCACGCCGGCCGATGCTTTCGGTAAGAGTTAGTTAAGCCCCCGGGAATCCAACACGGTGCCCTACCTCGGCTTTACAGCTCGTCGTTAATTCCGAAAATTTGGCATCGCCTAGTATTCGTCGGAATTCGCCCCTGAGAACTGGCCCGAGATTTTTAATACGCCCGATATCTGCGTCTGGTTTTCGTCAGCCTTATGATTAATAAATACAGCCTTGTGCTCATCGTTCATCCTTTACTACTAGTTCATTAATTGATATACACTCGCACACATGCACACTATGTCTTACAATCGTATTGCTGTCTATGGCCATCGTGGCTGGGTTAGCTCGGCCATCGTTGATGCTTTGATTTCTTCGGGTGCACCGATCAAGGTGTTATACCGACCGGGCTCCGACGTGTCCAGTCTCCCGTCGAGTGCGGTCAAGGTTGAAGTCGACGTGGAAAACCAGCAACAATTAATTGATGCTCTACAAGATGTCGATATTGTCATGTAAGACCCGGCCACCACTTTCAACATATTCTGTTGCTAACAAACCTCCAAGCTCTCTAGTTGGCCATGAAGGCGTGAAGAGGCAACATGGTTTCGTCAAGGCGATCCCGAGAACCAATGTCAAGCTATTCGTCCCGTCGGACCTTGGACTGAGAGCATTGGATGAGCAAGGCCTACGTGTTCCAGTGAACAAAGCCAAGTACGAGGTCGAAAAAGCAGCTAAGGAGGCTGGTATACCTACTACCGTGGTATTAATCGGTTGCTGTGCCGAGTCGACATTTTCAATTGGGCAAGTTTAACGTATCCCTTAACCGAATGAGGGAGGCTAACCACCCGTGGGTTGTAGGATAATGGGGGTTGATTACCCAGGGAATAGAATCATTTTCACGGGGGATAGCGCTAACCAGCAAGTGAGCATATGGTCAGTAACATATCTCAATCTTAGTAACAGGAATAGGGGCGCTTTTCTCGCGATAGGAAGCACTCTATGAACAACTATCCTAATGTGTTGGCCTCATAATATGTTACCAGGCGCATGGAAGCTGACGGATGTTTTGACTAGTACACGAAAGTATGTCGCTGCAGCCTACGCATCAATCTTTGCCACCACGCCCCCAGATCAATTGGCTGGGCGGGCCATTGGCATTTCAGAAATGAAGGCTACTGGCAGTGAAATCGCCGCTCTATTGAAGAAGAAACACGGCGCAGAGCCGCAGGTAATTAGGCATAGCTTGGAGAAAGTTGATAATGAGATCGAGACCTGTATAAAGAACGGAATCCCTCTGTCCTTGGCGTGGTGGTGTCGTAAAACTTGGGGGAATGGAACCTTAGTGAAAGGGGTTGGTGAAGATATCTGGGAAGTTGAGGACTATAAGAAAGCTAGCGTTGAAGAATTGCTTCTTGGTGGGAAACTGGAGCCCTACCGCAACGTGCCTCCGCAGGTGGTGCAGGCATTCAACTCCACATTCCATTAAATGTTACGATAATGAGAAGAAAAAAAAAAGAACCGTATCGGAAATAATCACATTACCTGAAAGCACGTTACGTTTCTCCTCTTAGATGAGCCATAGTACCCTAGCAACCTTGATAATCCCAAGTTCCTTAAGTTCACGTCACAGCACGTTCAGACGCCAGCTCTAATAGATCAATTAGGACACGCCCTCCGCTATAGAAGAGCATAGTATGAAACGAATGGCGGTAGTAAGAATCGATTCTTAATCCATCGGTTTTCGGTTTCCTCAGCCATTCTATCGTGGGTATGTACATAGCCCCATTCTCGTCTGCTTATTTCCTCTCTACGGTGGTGGGCTCCCACATTGTGATCTTCGACTTCACCCTACAGAAATATTAGCGGTGTCACCACATCATGTTCTAAGCCACGTACGTATTATAGGGCTTGTAGGCGCCTCTTGTCAAGGTGTAGTTCGGAATCGTCTTGGCGTCGGTATCCTCCCAGGGTCGTCGCCTATATGCGAGCAAGGGATCTTGCGAAGGTGGCTTATCAACAGCGTAAGAGATCCAGGCGTGCCAGCCAGGCTCAATTTGGGCTCTGATTAGAGGCATTAGCGAACGGACTTGCACTGCACAGCCAAAGGTATACGTACGGGTCGAAGTCGTGGTTTTTGTAGTCCACCCATCGTGTTCGAACTGTATATCGTCAGAAACCTGTTGGACGTCCCACCGGTACTCTAGTAACGTACGGGGGAGCTCTTCGTTGTTCTCGAAATACTTGTTGCCGAATCGGTCGGTGCCGATCAAGATACCAGCCTTTGTATCGCCTACAACCTATTAATATTCCGCCCGCGCCATCAAAATATCCATTATGTCATACCGATATACTGTTTCGGGGAGAGCGTCCGTTAGTTTCGAATTAGCAGCTCATTCGCGGGAGATTCAACGTACGTTCAGCTGATGGAAGTAGTCCTGTCGCAATTCAGGTTAGTAAGTAGTAAATAAGCCTCGGAGTTTGTCACATACCTTGATGCCTACTCGCCACAAGTTGGTGATGGTTCTTGTGATGGTCGACATATTGGGCGAAGCTCAATTGATCTTCCGCCGCGTTGAATTGTTGCGTCGATGGTGAAGGTGGAATTATCGATTCGAGGTCATCGCATTGAACTCAATTGGGCGGAACAGTTCGGCTTAGTCATCCGGGTTCTTATCGGCCCGCCAGACACTAAAGTACCTAGGTACCTTTCGATTTCCTTCGCGACGTCATTTTGCAGAGCTTCTTTTTGATAAGGTCCTTATCAGTCTAAAGCTTCAAAATTCGCGGCTATTTCGTCGAATCTATCGTCGGCTAAGAACGTCTTCCACCATGAATAGTCGAATTCACTTATTATAATTACAATGATAGCTAGAGGCGCATCGCGATGCTGTCTAAAGCTGCGACCTACCTTGGCTCGTCCGACAAGCCGATACGGCCAGCAATTTTGTCGACGATATTCCATACCTTCGAGTCCAGCACCAACAGCTAGTTCCGCAAGCTCTACCGGAATGTTAGCACCTTTTGTAAATGAACTGGACAAGATTGCGCCTTCGTTCAAGATTAGTGGATCTCAAATTCATATTATTAAAACTCCAACAGATTTTTACGAAATACTGAAGGTCGGTATTGCTATGATGGGTGTGGGTGAACATGACAGTTGACATTGCCAGGCCAGGATACGCAGTGCCAAGAAACGAATATTCTTATCTACCCTCTACATTGGGAAATCGGAGAAAGAATTAGTATGTAGTCGAAAAGATCTTGCAAATAGAAGTATCGGTGCTGATTGGTCCTGAGATCGCGACAATTCAAGATGCCCTTCGCACGAATCCTAACTTGAAGTTGAGCATCCTCACGGATGCGCTTCGTGGAACTCGAGAGGCACCCGAGCCATCCTGTGCATCGCTCCTTGCCCCCCTCGTTTCTGAGTTTGGCCCAGACCGTGTTGAGATCCGAATGTACCATACTCCGAATCTGACTGGTTTACGGAAGAAGTATATACCCAAACGCATTAACGAAGGATGGGGTCTCCAGCATATGAAGCTTTATGGGGTTGATGATGAGATCATTCTTTCAGGGTATTTCACTCATTCTAACAGTTGAAGACGCCCAGCTAATCCAGTGCAGGGCAAACCTTTCTAACGACTATTTCACTAACCGCCAGGACCGATACCACCTCTTCTCCTCCAGTGAAGTGACAAATCATTTCTGGGAGTTATATCAGGGTGTCACGTCGCTCAGCTTCTTGGTCCAACCTGCAGAGGATGACCCTGCAGGTTTCAGACTGCATTGGCCGTCGACTAATCCTGCCCCGAATCCTTTAGAGCAGCCTGCCAAATACATCTCAAAAGCCACAAAGCTGGTCAGTCGTCTCATAGCACCTAAATTCTCGCCCGACGAGACCACGTCACGGCACTTAGATTCACAAACTTCGCCGGACACTACAGTCTATATGCTCGGCCAACTTTCCCAGCTCTTGAAACCTGATACGTCAACCGAGCTACCAGCAATGACACACATCCTGAAAACGCTGGCTGCTCCCGAGTATGCCGGTTCATCATGGACTTTTACTGCAGGTTACTTCAACCCGGCTCCATCTCTGACGAACCTGCTACTTTCGACTGCTTCTCAAAATAATGTAGTGATCACGGCATCTCCATACGCAAACGGGTTTTACAAGTCTAAAGGCGTCTCGGGGCTTTTACCGGATGCTTACACCCTACTTGCTCGAAGGTTTCTTCGCGCGATCAAGGAACGAAAACGAGACTCGGAGGTGGTCCTCAAGGAATGGAGAAGAGGCACTGTAAATGAACCAGGTGGATGGACATATCATGCTAAGGGGTTATGGATAACACTTCCCAAGGAACATGATCCGTCAATTAGCATTATTGGAAGCTCAAATTACACCAAACGTAGCTACTCTCACGACCTCGAGGCTGGTGCTTTGATCGTGACTCAGGACCCCGAGTTAAAAAAGAGGCTAGGTGACGAGCAAAGGTGGCTGCAGGAGTATGCAAGTCCCGTCACCTTAGACGACTTTGCAAGAACAGAGAGACGGGTCGGATTGAAGGTCCGAATTGCAATGTGGATCGTCAGTCTTGTCGGTGGTGCACTCTAATGACCCGACCCGTATCGCGGCTAGGAGCCCACCGGTCGAACCACTACCGGGAAGATCCGTGGTTATACGTTATTCGGCGCATTGACATCGACCGCTTTACCAATTCGCGACAAAGTGTGATGGGGAGTGATCATCAAAACACCGGGAAAAGGCTCGGGGCTTACTGGAGTCTTCTCAAAACCCATAGGCGGAGCAACTGCCTCCGCATCTGATCTTACTACCACGCCACGATGATACCCATTATAGACAATTCAATACACTTCATTATCTACGCCTATCTTTACGGAGCATTTTCGTTATTCCATATTCCTTAACTGTAAATATTCACGGGCAACTCAAGATGCGCTCCGTATTCCCGGGCCTCGATGTAACAACATTACGCCGACATGAGCTACTGCTTCGCAACGTATGCTGGTTTAGTTCACCCGGTGGAACCTGGAACGGGCAAGAACTCAACCACGCGTGTTGGGGGCGCATTTTAGATTAATTTCCGCGAAGATCATAGATCGCCCTTGTCGCATTTATACGAACTGGATTTAAGATTGAAGCTATAAGAACGAACGCATTCGCATGGCGAAGAGCCATTCAAACTGCTATCCATTAGAACTCCGCGCGGAAGAATTTGCCCAACATGAAGTATCCAGCTCTTCTCGCTAGTTTAGCATCCACGGCTTCAGCTACCATCTACTATGCTGGTGTTGCCGAGTCGGGTGGTGAGTTTGGTGTCTGGAGTGCCGATGCGAAAAAGGGCACCGGATTGCCCGGAACATTTGGAGTCGATTACCAGTTCATTAATAAGGCTGGTATTGACACTCATGTGGACCAGAATCATCTGAACCTCTTTCGCATCGCGTTCTTGCTTGAGCGAATGGCTCCTCTTTCGACTGGTCTAGGAAAGACTTTCAACGAGACCCATTTTGATTACTTCAAAGAGGCAGTCGACTACGTGACAGTCACCAAGGGCGCGTATGCGATTCTGGACCCCCACAATTACATGCGATATAATGACCCCTCGTCTCAACCCAACACTGGCAGCGTGATCGGCGACACCTCGGATCCAACCGCCGCCACGACGGAGCAGTTCGGGGAGTTCTGGGGCGAGCTGGCCAAGCGCTTTGCGGACAATGAGAAGGTCATCTTCGGGCTAATGAATGAGCCGCACGACATGGCGACTAGCCTCGTGCTGAAGAACAATCAGGCTGCTATTGACGCTATTCGTGCTGCCAACGCGAGCAACTTGATCATCCTCCCGGGGAACAGCTGGACCGGTGGCCACGCTTGGGCTCAGGGCCCGGATCCGAACAGCGCGATCATACATCAATTCGAGGACCCGCTAAACAACACGGCGATCGACATCCACGAATACCTCGATGTGGACTTTAGCGGAACTCATAGCGAGTGTGTGAGCGACCCTGCTACAAACTTGAAGGACGTGACGAACTGGCTGAAGGTGAGTGGACCCGATGCATCCCGTTCCGCTGACAATGATGAATGATGAATGATAAATGACGAGTAACTGATTCGTTCTTAGGAGCACAACCTCAAAGCCTTCATCACCGAGTTCGGTGGGCAGAACAATACGGGTTGCGCAAACATGCTGACCGACTTCATCAAGTATATGGACGACAATGACGTGTATATCGGATGGACGGCGTGGGCGGCGGGTCCGTTTTGGGGTTCTGCTAGCCCGTGCTGTACTGACTCCAAGAACTACGGTAGCTTGGAGCCTGGAAGCAAGGCGGCGGACGGTGGCCCAAGTCTGTACGATACGGTATGGCTTAAGGTACTGCAACCGCTTGTGCCGACCAAGCTACAGTGGGAGGGCAAAGCGAGCGTCGCGGGGGGAGAGTTAATCGAGTTCCCTGCTTAAGCGCGTAGACAAGACTTTGCGTGTACATGCTCTAATCGGAATCTCACATATCCGTTCGTAGGTCAGCTGTGGCTTCATGGTGGCTTGATGGTTCGCCTGTTGATCCCAGGCAACCTACCTAGTCTCAGGCGCTAATATCCACAAGTATTATTCAATCGTCGCTTTCGCGAACTACTCCCTTTAAGGTCGAATTACTATTCATGCGTTGCCCTCTCCCAAAGATCAAGCATTGCGCGATACACGTAATCTTAAGTAGCTTCCCATTACGGAGTTAGCGGTATAGGGGCTAATAAGTTCCCGGATCTCTACTATACCGAGGAGCCCTGCATACGAACTCATGCGGTGTAATGGTATGAGTACTTCTCATTCGCCCGATTGTCATCAACACGTGCCCTCGCCGATCCCCGGATCGCCTCCTGGTTACTGGAATTGGGAAGTTTTCCATATTGAGCTAAGCAGGAACTATTCAAGCTTGAGATTATAGAAGACCATACTAACGCTCCCTCGGGTTATGTCATCACGCTCGCAACTAACCTGATGTGCCTCGTCTATCTGATCCAGAATCTTCCTGGAATTGAACGAACCGAATTACCAGTGTCTGATTTATCTTGTGTGGCTTATACGGCCAAAACTTATTAGCCTCACGCGCTAGGGGCGGCGATCAGGATAAGGGTTTAAGAGACAACCATTACCTACTTATAAATACAAGGCGAATATCCTAGTTGAACTGCTTAACTATCATTGGGGAATTTGTTTAAGTAAGGTAACCCTTTTGTAATCTTCCCTTATATTAGTGTTTAAACCAAGAAAGTTCAATTTCTTGCCTAGGTACCTCTTAGAACCAGAATTACACACCCCCACGTTAATCTACCCCACCCTCCTGCTCAGGTTGAATGGGGAGCAGCTTAATTTGTCATCCATATCTCACTCATATCGGACTAACCGCTTATACGAATCACGATTTCTGCTAAAGGGAAGCGAGAGTGAAGTAAATAAGCCACCCTACTACCTTAGGTACGTAGGTACCTACCCTACGTAATTCCGTCGTTTTGAAATGTAGACAGCTCAATGGGGCGAGTTCCTAGTCTTATAGGCACTAGAACCTAGCTCACGTTCGAAACCTGAGATGGCAGATTAATTACGATAGTGACTCTCCACCCTAGTAGATTTATCTTTTGCGCTTATATTCAAGTATAGGATGCGACTTGCACTGGCTGGGGAGCCATCCGAACGCCGGTGGTGTAAAGCGAGAAGCACAACACATACGGTGATATAGACTACAAGACTACGCGCTCATCAAGAACAAAGATTCGGGCTGGCTTTCAAAATTCGGCTAATGTCGCCATGATAGGTACTATTATCTTTCGATCTACATATTACATATCGATGGTTGTGTGACGCGACTCTAGTTCGGCCGTTGACCACTTAGCTATCGTTCCACGCAGTTGTTCTATTGTTTTGTGTATATCAAAGATCTTCTCTGTCCTTGAGAGAGCTTGATAAGTTCACGGATAACCATTATACCGACGCACCTTGCATGCAAACGGTGCGAAAGCCTCTAATTCGTCCGGAACTTGGCCTATCCGGGACCCACCAGTCCCGATGACCCGGATTCATCATCCTACACAACGGCATGGGCCGCTGCATGTTTCTTCCCCTTTTTGAATCATTTGCCAACGCGCTTATGTGAGGTGCCGCCCCGGATTGAGAACATTCCGTTTCAACGAGGTGCGTTACGATTGGATACAGGTATGAAGATCGCCGTACTGGGTCCTGCGTATTCTGTCCTACCAGGCGTTGAGATGCAGTGTACAACAACATACGGAGAAACGTTCAACTTCTTTTTACGCCGAACTTTCAATGATAAGTCGGCCCCTTTCTACGGGATCTTGGTTCCGATAAATTGAAAACTTCGGGTAGCCGATGATAAGTAGGTACCCACGCTATCTCAACTAGGTAGTTTTGTCATGCGCTAAGACGTTATCACCGAGAAGGTTGCATGAGCATATTGCAAAAGTACATGTACTATGATACCTATATTCCGATTCTCTTATAAACCATCGTATGTTTCCTCCCTTCTCCACGTAGAGATATTAGGAATCCTCATTTGTTCTCCTAGATCTTTGGTAGACCTGTACCCCGGGTTCCACTCTTCCATTCCTGGAGATAGTCGATCCCGTTTCAGATCTCGACGCCCCAAAGAAGCCCCCGAACCGGTTCCACATTGACCACTTTGATCAATGTCACCTTCTGTGTGATTTCATTCGATATTCAAACCCGTTACAAGTATGAGAATTTGATTCTCGGGCCAGAATCAGTTAAAACATCAATGGATAATCTAGGTCGACACATTTATCATATTTTATGAGAACTTCACCTGTTGTAGGAAATTCCCTACATTAATTCAGAGCACCGAAGTACCCATGCCGCGATATTGAGGTTATCCAGTTTCCTCACCACCAACCTCTTTATCGACTCAAATCTCGAGGACCGAAAGTCCCTTACCTCGATAATCTACCATCAACATGGCTAAGTTCTCAGCGTTATTACACTTCGTATTCACCATTATCCACGGTGCCTCTTCTTCACAACACGTCATCTCATCTCCCCAAGATGCTTGTGTCTCACAAGACTCCCCAAATGGACATGCTCAACAGTACCCGGAATTAATCAGTGGGAACCTCAACGGTACTACGCTGATCGTGCCTATCTCTCTCGCAATTGCACGCCACGTCATCCCTAAAGAGTACGGAATAGCCGAGGAGGCGTACAGGACACTTCTGCCTTCGTTCCCAGCAGGAATGTACCCCATGGTGGCGCAAATCGTACATGACCATGACGTACAACTACCCGCATATAACGCGTCTTTAGCGGACTTCTCAGTGAGTGGCCATACAAACTGAATTGCTGTACGTCCGCTAATCAACTTGCCGTGTGTTAGCGTGCGTCACTCGAGTTCCCATTCGTTGACATATTCGGCGATGGACACTCGTCATTTCGCTGGGCGGATACCTTCATGATGTCCGCAGCAAACCCGCTTGCCATTGAGGGCGCCAGGGGTTACGGCGTGACAGTGCACCCCTCCACCTTTGACCCACCCTGCGATGCCTACAGAGCTCTCCCCGGTGGTGCGACTTACACGCATACACATGGCAGCAACGGCACGGAGAGGAACTCCATGACGGTAGAAGCGAGGCCTTTCTGGAAACATGTGCCGTATCCACTAGATTTCATTAAGAACATCACCAACCAGCCCGTCTTCGCCAACGCAAAAACATGCGATTACTTCGTGCGATTGTTCAATACTTCGCTCACAGATGGCGCAGTTCCAGTTGTTGGTACGGTCAGAGCAAACCTCGAGCCTTTCACGGGGCCACAGAGTTGGCATGGAGTGTATGGGTGGCGGATGGCTACCCCGTTTCTGGAACACCCGATGCCTGCTGAATGCAAACCGCCGCAATGATTCAGAACCTAAGTCCCTAGTATGGCCATATACATTCAAGGTCCCAGAAAGTATTCGCATAATTGCCTAGGTACATAGTAGGCTCGCCCTTTAAGTTTCTATACCCCCAGATTAAGTCGATGAGTGGTCTTTGCAAAGATAACGCATTCGCTCTCATGAACCTCTGTCTCCCGGGGGCATCCGAACCCCTGAGGGGCATCTCCCTAATAAATAGCCAGTAATTTGAATCATCACTGCCGATTACCTTTACATACACCACTACGACAGCTAAGAAGTTTAGCCATGCCGACTACTTCATTGCAGCGAAGTGATGAGAACATCATCCTTGTCCAGATGCGCCGTTCACGCGGATACGGGTGAGGGGTAAAAAAGTCATCGATGTCAGATAACCGGTCTAACAATCCAGAGCATGACGTTACTCATATTCTTCGATCAATCTTACCGTCAGAGAGATCACCGAGGGGTTTATGACTTGTCTAAATTGCTTCCAGGGGGGGCCTTTAAGGGGCCCGAACTGAAAAGTAGACGCGAGACATTGAGCTAAAGTACCTAGATACGTGACCTACTCAGATAGATGACACGTCAATAAGATACCCGATACTCAATTTAGTAATTATATTCCAAACCAATACCACAAATTCTGCAAATAGGAAACACGGTTTTACTCGGGATTTCGAGGCGCCTTCAGCAGTCGGACCGAAGGCAAGCTGTTGAGAGACGCCAGTCATTGCATATAGAAGCGTCTCAGTAATCATATAAATACATCCTAGAAGCATATAAACGAATGTATAGCTTCGAAACGCCATCAACAAAGACCTAATTACCTTCTTTTGGACTAAGCTGCCAAATTCTAGTTGGGGTCTTCAGAATATAGGGGCAAATGAAGGCGGTCGCCTTAACGAGGGCGAAGTCGATTATCACGCTGTCGATAGAGGTAATTCAACGTGACAATCTCCAGCATCATCCCAAGAACTATAGCGGGGGAATAAAAGCCTGATTGGAGAGCTCGAGTAATCTCCGTCCTAGAAGTATAGGTAAATTCTTTAACATTATAGAGGGCCTAGGAGGAACTACGGAATGGTAAGTGAAACAGTCGGACCATCCATCGTGTAAATCGTAAGAAACCTTGCTTTCAATATCCCGTGATATCATTCATGCCTGACATAAGGTGTACTCCAAAATGTGAGGATGTTGGTTTTCCATTTACAACCCCCCCTTCCCGCCTCCGACAACCGGGTCGTAGGATTAATCACAGCCTGGCGTTTCGCCTCGATACCCACATTCATGGACTAGGTCAAACGAAAACATTATCTTGGCTCGAATGGGACCTAGGAGACTCCGGTAGATGAGTTACTATAATAACTCAATGACCGGCCTACTAGTCCGGCTTAAAGTCTGTTGCCCAAATTCACATGGACGGCCTTGATCTGAGTGTACGCCTCAAGACCAGCTTCACCAAGCTCGCGACCAATGCCGCTCTGCTTTACACCGCCAAACGGCACTCGCGGGTCGCAATCCTGGGAACTGTTTATCCATACCATGCCTGCCTCGATCTCGGCCGCGACCCGATGAGCTTTCTCGAGCTTCGTCGTGAACACGGCGGCGCCGAGTCCGTACGTGGTACTGTTGGCAAGATCTATCGCTTGTTGCTCCTCTGTGAACTTCGCAATCACTACAACGGGGCCGAAGATCTCCTCCTGCCATATTCGCATGGACGGCGTAACATCCGTGAAGATGGTAGGAGCCACGTAGAAACCCTTATCCTTTCCATCGACTTTGACGGGCTCTCCCCCTGACGCAAGAGTGGCGCCTTCGCTCTTCCCGACCTTCACGTACTCTAGAACCCTCTCATACTGGGCTTTCGACACCTGAGGGCCCTGGTAGGTATCCTTATCCCATTGGTGTCCAACCTTACTAGTATTCTTAGTCGTCTCTAGGAATTTGGCTAGGAACTCGTCGTAAACTTGCTCATGGACTAAGATCCTCGAGGTTGCGGTGCAGATTTGACCCTGATTTGACATGATACCCAAGTGCGACCACTTTACTGCCTGGTCTATCTCGGCGTCCTCGAACACAATCAAAGGAGACTTTCCTCCAGTCTCGAGACTGATATTCTTAAGCGTCTTGGCAGCCATACCCATGATAGCTGTCGCCGTCACGGTGCTGCCTGTGAAGGCTACCTTGTCCACAAGGGGGTGGCTGACCAAGGCGGATCCCGCTACTGATCCGAGGCCGTTGATGAAGTTAATCACGCCTGGAGGAAATCCAGCTTTCTTAACCAACGTCCCAAGAACAAGGATGCTTAGGGGAGTCTGCTCTGCCGCCTTGAGGACGACTGTGTTCCCACATGCAATGGCAGGTCCCAGCTTCCAAGTCGCCATCGAGAGGGGGTAATTCCAAGGTATGATCTGTGCAACAACGCCCACAGGTTGGCGAAGTGTGTATGCGAATTTCTGGTGAGTAGTGCTGATTGTTTGACCGAATGTTTTATCAGCCCAACCCGCGTAGTAGCGGATTACAGCCAGAGCCTCCGTAAGATCTGTCTCGAAGGCCTCGACATAGGTTTTCCCTACCAGCAACTTGTTAGGTATTCATACCATCCTTCAGCCTTTCATTGTGGTATTCCGAAAAGAGTTCAAGGATGCCGCGATAAACTTTGGTGACCGTCGATCTAGGACGAAAAGATGCTTACCATTGTCCCATGCGTCGATGGTAGCAAATACTTCACGATTTTCCTCCATAAGATCTGCTAGCTTATGTAGAAGTGCCCCGCGATCTGAAGCTGGGAGAAGTTTCCAAGAAGGATCTTTGAATGCTTTATGCGCCGCCTTCACGGCTTTGTCCACATCCACCTCGCTCGCGGCCTGCACTGTCGCAATCTTTTCCTCAGTCCTAAAACTCGGTTAGTTATCCGATTATAACAACCACCCTCATTATCTGAATTAGATTTGGAACTTACGCAGGATCGATCGAGTCTATGGTGTCGCCATTGGTAGATAGAACAAAGTCATTGTTGATAAAGAGGCCCGTTGGCTGAGCATATTTGACACCGTTGGGGGCGATCAAGTCAATGAAAGGAGCGGACGCCATGGTTCTTCCTTCGCTTAAGATGTCCTGGAGAGGTTATACAACTAGGTGAGCACGCTTGAGATTATAAAGTCACAAATGGGAATCATCTAAGTAGTTCGAAGTCAACGAGGGGAACTCGTTGAGCTGAATCGGCATAGATAGATACATCATTCTGTGACATAACAGCATACCCCACTTCGCCGTGTGGGTTTATCTGATATACGGGATATGACGGACGATAGGCTTAGATATGATAATTACTACTACCTCTTAAATATGTGGGTTGTATCGTAGGGTGGGTCTGGGTAAAACCTGCCCTTTTAGGGTTATCTCTATCGAATAGAACTTCTTATAGCAATCGATTTTGATGGTGTTTAGCTTCAGATACGGATACTTGAACTTTTCCCGTGTTATGCTAAAGATCGGGAGAGTGCATAATCATTATCGATTAGTAATACGCCTCATTAAACGAATAGAGTTATTAGTAATCCATTAGCTGTGTAGTGGCTTGGTGTCGTCTGCTATTGCCTCTCCCTTTCTTCTTTTTAAGATACCTCCTTAGCTCTTCCGGTACTGTCGAAAAGTCCCGTCTTTCTACTACATTAGGTAGCCACTTTGGTATAGTTCTTATCCTCGGGGTTCTCTAGCTCGAAGAGATAGACCCACTACACAATATTTTATCTGCTTTAGGGCGTTTATTTCCTTAGTCAACGCATTCGATTCGGTTTGATAAGACCTTGCTTTGGCACATGCCGCAGAAATATGCGCGAGATTTCCTCGTGAAAAGTACCTACCTCTTAGACAGTCATAGAGATGAGTTGAGAACAGGTAGGGCGGTAAGGAGGGAGAGAACCCCTTTTATCCAAGTGCCCTGAAGTAGCTCCACTTTTACCCCTAACATCCCCAACCTACCCCATACCTTCAGCGCTGTGTACCGCCAACCCAATGTTCAACTTAAGATAGGAGGTATGCAGCCCTCACACCTTTGTCATCTCAACAACCACAGTACTATAAGAGCCGCTTCCAGGCCGTGGTATTATATGCATTTCTTATTAAGTCATAGATATACGAAACCCTAGCTCGATCGTCATATATCGCTCGGGGAAGATCCTGCGACGACTTACGAAAGCGATAATTCAACGGCTACAAGAGATAAATCATCGGATACTCCTAGTATACTACTTTAATGCAGTTCTTAACTATCTGTTCAATGGTGACTACTTTCATTCGCTGATACGAGAAAATTTCCTATATCAAGCCTGATTTGAAAACTGGAAAAGTGTCACAAATAATATGCCGCGATGGCGAATTGCTCCACAATCAAACGCGTGCTGTGCTCGGATAATCAGTTGACATAGTTGCCCAAGCAGAGGAAACCAAATTCATGCCGGGAAGCAAGACTTTCATGCTTCCGGAGAGAGACTCAGTTTTCATATATCTAAGTAAGGCGGGAACTACTTATAAAGTTAGATCTGACGGTCGAAACGCCCTCTTCGCCCTGGTTGTCGGCGTCAGACCAGGGGTGTGATCTAAAGCCCCTGTTCCCCCACCATGCAGCAACAATTCCATCGCGTCCGCGGTCTCCTACACGCGCGCCAACCAGCAGCATGGAGTCAATTAGCCGCCTATTTAACCAGAAAACCAGCTAGCGAAGGATATATCGCGGCTTCATGATACCTAAACCATGTCACCGTATCGGTCTGTTGCCGGCCACTTGGACATACACTAGGCTTGATTGAAGCGAATATCCTTGTTTATTCAGACCCCTGCTATGTTGTAAGGTGACAATGGCTCACCAGATTCGCTCGCACGAGAAAATAGCTTCTCGCCCACCGGGGTAATGGGGTGACCACGTTGTCGGGCCACTCCCCGTGGAGACCCCAGCCATTACCCCAAGCATAGGTGTGTACCCCGGACAGCTCCACAGGATTCTAGGCGAGATACTATGTCTCGTAGGATGACCGGGGACGCGGTTTGAGGGGTTCATGTAGTGTTGCATGCATACAAATAGCCAGCAGTAGCAGCTTGTCTATTATTAACGCCCAATCGCTTAGTTGAAGTGTAATATTCTCTACGAACGCTTAACAGCCACTGTTATCTATATTACCTTCTTACTCGATGGGCAAAGCCTTCAACATTGGCCTGGCGGCCTTCGCCGCCATTGGGTATGTTGCGACCTCTTTCTATGTACCTCAAACTCAACTATGGCGAGGCACGGCAAGGTCGTTGCTAAAAAGGTGTGAAATGACAGGTCCTTTCTTTTTGGATACGACTCTGGTGTGATGACCGATGTCATCGCCTCCAACAACTTCTTAGAATTCTTCAACACTACGCCAACGTCACCGATTATTGGTGCTATTAATTCTACTTTCAATGGCGGCGCTGTCTTTGGTGCCCTGTTCGGGGGTGTTATTATGGATAAATATGGGCGTCGCAAAACTATTGGCATCGGCGCTCTTATTTGCACTGTTGGAGCTATCCTGCAGGCTGCGGCCTACCAGTGAGTGATCTTCCCTATAACGAAATATCAGGTATATATGGATCTAATGTTCGTTATCAGTCTTGCTATGATACTCGTCGGTCGCATTATTGCTGGTTTCTCTGTCGGTTTGCTGTCCATGAGTGGTATACTGTCCTCCTATAGTTCTCGGTTCTGACCTCTAACAACTAATTACCACTTCCAGTTCCTGTATACCAGTCGGAGTGCGCTCATCCCAAAATCCGCGGTCTTATTGTCGGTCTTGCACAGCAAATGATCGGCGTGGGCTTCATTGTGTCTACTTGGGTCGGATACGGTAGCGCGCAAATGCCCGACAACTCATCGTTCCAGTGGCGATTCCCTCTTTCCTTTCAAGCTGTTCCTGCAATGCTACTCTGTGTCGGCATGCTATGGCTCCCAGAGTCTCCCCGTCACCTGATCGCTACCGACCGGCTGGACGAGGGAATGTCGATCCTACAGAAGTTGCACTATGACGGCTCTAACGAAGACTGGATTCAGGCCGAGTTCAGCGAAATCAAGATGACCATCGACGCTGAGAAGAGCAATACTGCGCATGGCTGGATGATCATGTTCAAAGTACCCCAGTGGCGCCGCCGACTTCTCCTAGCCACGCTGGTGCAGGTCTTCACCCAGTTCACAGGTATCAATGTCATTGGTTATTATCAGACGATTATGTACAAGGCGCTTGGTTTTACCGGCGGCAAGGAGCTCCTTGTGGCAGGAATCTATAACTGCGTCGGGCCTCTAGCCAGTGAGTGTTGCTGCCCACCATACAGCTGCTCCCCATCTTACTTACATGCGTCTCCAGACTTATTTTTCATTACCTTCCTGGTCGATCGTATTGGTCGTAAGAGACCTATGATATACGGCATTGTGGCTATCACTGTGGCCCTCATCTGCGAAGGTGCCATCAATAGCCAGAACACCGATGGGTCCAAACGAGGTCTCAGTATAGCTGGAGTATTCTTCCTCTTTTGCGTCACGGTCATCTTTTCGCTGTCATTTGGTCCTGTATCTTGGACATATATGGGTGAAGTCCTTCCCTACCAAATAAGGAGTAAGGGTGCCGCTTTTGCAACCGGCATTGGGAACTGGCTAGTTGCCACGTTCTGGGCGCAGGTTAGCCCCACGGCTTTGGGGAGCCTTGGCTGGAAGTTCTATTTCGTCTTCGTTGGTATGTGGTTTGTACCCCGTCCCTTTCCTGTCACCTGAGGCTAACATTCGATAGCGTGGAACTTGGTCGTTACTCTTCCCTGCCTTATCTTGCTCTTTAAAGAGACCAAGGGCCTATCACTCGAAGAGATAGATCTCCTCTTTGGCGACCGTGCCCTAGGCCATCTAGCTAATGACATGGAGAAGAATCGGGAGGCTAAGAAGGACGTCATGGAGATGGCGCATGTTAAGGAAACTACAAGTGTCTAAATAAAATCCTCAGTAGGTAAACCCTTCGGTTAATTAGGTACCTAGTAGCTACTTACATTTGCATTGGCCTGTATGCTCCCTCTCGCCTGGAACATTGCGCGCCTGGGTTGTCCGTGAATTGATTTTATGGGGTTTCTTGCCAAATCATTCTAAGCGGCCCTAGACAGCCCAAATATGGCGCTACAATCTGCTCTAGCTATAGTGCGTTACAGTGTATGCCCCGCTGTAATTATAGTGATCGCTATTATTGCAGAGAGGCATACGCTATGACTCCCTGTACCTAATTTCCCAATGGAAATAAGAAGAAGCCACCCAAGTTATAGAGCATAGACGCTATAAAGCACTGTAAATACAAGGTCGTGCACACTGTAAACCACATATTTATAGCGTATCAAATCGCTACACGTTCCCCAGCCCCCTCATTGGAGTTTAGTTCACGAAATGACTCAACACTCCAGCGAAAGTCGGGATATCAACGGATATCTTTTCAAAGAATCGGTGTTCAAATGCGAATAAAAGCGAGTATAATATGTTAAATAACCTTTCTTTTAGAACATTAATTACTATGCTTCTCTGCCATGATGTGTTTCTTAACAGTATTGTTCTACACTTGTAAGTTTATGAATATGGGGCATTTGCCTTTCTACCAAAATGGTTTGGAGAGGGGAGCATGCTTTCCTCTTCAAACTCATGGAATCAATTCGTGATCAAGATGGACTCACTATGGATATATGCTAGCGTATATTCATCTCTAGAAACATTTTTCCATACTTCATTTTGCCTTGGTCCCTGAACATTTGGAGTGGCGCGCTAGAATTTAGCTGGCGATAAGTCGAGGTCCGGATGCTAGGTAGGAAGGTATAATGCCTGCAGTCACCTGGAAAGGGCATGAACCGCAACTATTTTAGATCGCCGACAACTTCATTCTCTAGGACGGCCCCACTTATGCAGAGTTACGGAAGAGTAACCGCGGGCCAGGATCCGGTATCTGCCGGTATCCACTCTTCTCTGGTAGGTCACTTCCCTAATTGCAGAGCTACATACAAGGGACTAGGCTTTGACTGAGTCCGTGATTGTACCATATGCGGCTACTTGAAGAGGTGAAGAGCTTCATACTCCGTATACATCAACATCTGCCTACCCAGAAGGTCCGATTCTCATCAACTTGGATGAAAATCTCCCTACCGAGTCTGTAATCGATCGATGCCGGTCGATGCTGTAGTATTCACTTCTTAGTGCGTCCCATCCATGTCCCCATTCAAGGTTCTCGATACCATTAACGTCAACTACGGATCCCTAGATTCATAGACGAATAAAGCCCTCCTAACCAGGCTGAAATCGTGACAGTGATTATCAACCGCACCTAAATAACCTCTGAAGAAAGCCCCGTGGCCTTCTTCGCAAAGCTAGGATACTGGCCCACGCGCCAATTATTGAAGCGACTGCCGCCGGTACGCCAACTGCTATCGCAATTATGGAGTCTGCCGTGAAACCAGACTGTCCAGTGCTTGACTCTGTATCGGTTCCAGTTGTCACTGCTTCCTTTGCAGCCACATATGATTTTGTCGCGTTAAGCTCACGAGCTTGCGTCACGATAGCACCGATACGTCTATCATCTCCTTGAGTTAGAATGACCTCGACCGCAGAGTCGGTGTTTTCGGATGTATATGTGAAATTTGGGTCGTAAGAAACGGTTCTGACTAGATATATTTTATTCAGCCATCACAGAACCCCAACTTACGGACAGGATGGTATGATTAGGAAGTACCTATGTCGCCATTAGAAGATCTGCATGGATCGCCGATTATTGACCTCTTTCTCACGTCTTCCCGGGGCGTCAGCGTCGGCCGTACAAGGCTTGATCGTCCATGATCAGAATTGAGGCCGATTTGAGAAGTCGTTGAGACGGGCATGGGACTACCGAAAGATTTTCTAGCAAAGAACGAGACGCCAAGAAATAGCCGTGTTATTCTGACCATGATTCAGATTATGAAACATGTGGTTGAATCGGCATACTTCCCTGCGGACAAATCGACGCGAAATGACAGGATGTTTAAGTAGGTACATTGGTAATAGTGTCACCATACACAAAATAATCCTTTCTGTCCATGCCCGGCATCGTGCACTATATAAAGTACCTGATATTGGGATGTAGGTGGCATAGCGCCAGGCGAGTATCAGCTCATGCAGGTTAAAGCTGAGAGGCGTCAACACTGCCGCCTGCGGTAGCTAACTCCTCTAGATTAGCGGAGATAATAAATGTTAGGATGCTAGCAGTCGTCTCAATAGCAGACCGAGTACTCACCTACCGTACTGGTACCTATAAAAGGTAATTAGGTACCCGGTCGGGAAGGAAGGTCACATTCTAGGGAGCTCAAAGTGACGCAAAGCAAACAAGGCCTCAAAATTAAGCGAAATGGATTAGTTATGCAGAAATTTTCCTTTCATAACCTTATACCAGTCTCGCTGTAGACGCGTACTGTGGCTGAGCTAAAGCGTAGAAGCCGAGACACCTTTCCCACCACCAGTCGGATTCATATCGCTCTAATAAGCAATGGGGCTATGGCCACCACGTTTGTTGGCATTATTTTTGCAGACATATCTGGGCCTAGCGAAAATAGAGCGGCCCGTATCCTTGGCACATGGCGTTCCACACTAATAGGTAGGTACTTACACATACTGATTGATATAGGAGGTAGGTAGGTACCTACCTGCACCGAATAAGTCCTTATGTTTCAAATTCCCCGTGAATCAATGTATGACCACTCGGGGAAACCTAATTAGAGAAATCAATAATTATATGAGAATTTATGCCTCATTTTTAGTCGTGGTATGAAGCGCGCGAGGGAGAAACAAGGGATTGTCGGAATGTTTTTATGTACTGCTCCTTGGAGTCTATGAGGCAATAAGTAAGACAAGTGCGATGATATTTACCTAGGCTTAAACTCAACCAGAAGTCATTAACTCCTCGATCGTGATTTTAGGTGCAGGTAATTCTGTTCTACACTGAGACACGACCCACGAGAAGCAGAAACCTTCTTTATGACTATACATATCTCTGGAAGTACATTTCTTCCCGCACATCATGAAGTTGACACATAAATGACCTAAACTAGACAGTTAATAAGTTATATGTTAAGGTAGGAAGGGATAAGGAGTTCGACTCCGTCTCTCCACACCTCCTTCAGATATTCATAAAGCCTAAATGCCAAACTAAGAATTAACATCAAAATAAACTGCATGGACAAAATACGCCACTTCCACCGAAATCTACTATCAAGCTATCACTCCTTCGCGTCAACTGTCATTAATCTGGTATCCAGAGCCCCTTATTCGGGGTGAGATCGCTCGTACCTAATCGATGCAATTTTAGCGCTTGGCTTCTATATCGTCATAGGGGTACGTCAACTTACACGTGAAAACGTGGGTAAGAAAGGTCGCCGAGATAAGCTGCCAGCAGTCCATCTCTTGCGGATGGGACGGGCGACTGCAAGTCCCAAGGAATTCATTGTTAATGTCCCTCATGTCATAATTTCCATTCTCAGTCCTGTACAAAGCTGTATTATCTCGTTAGCAATCTTTCGAAACTCCAATATGAACACTTCGGCTCATCAACGTACTAACAGCTCCGGTAGCCCTGTTAAATAGGGGGATCGGATGATCTGTGGAATGCCCAACGGCGTCTTTACGGTTATACATCTCGAAGCGTTTGATGACCCAGTCCCTTGCCGCCTCTGCACTGCAACCATCGCATGCCCAACGACCCTTGCTCGCGTCGTTGTTGGTGCTGACTGAAATAGGCACCACGTGGCCCATGTCGGAACAGCTGAGAGGTGCATGATCGTGTATTTGTAGTTCGGTTGAGCTGAAAGTGACGCCCACATCAGTTATGTCGTTGGTCTTACCGATGTAGATCGTAAAATCTGCCAGAACTGTAGAGACGGTCGTGATTACGAGAAAAATACCTAGAAGGACACACATTTCTGCAAATTGAGCGCTTCGAGTGCCGGAGTAATCGGTGGGTCGCAACTAGACCTACAATTGCCGAGGACGTCCCCAGTCGGGCGAAGAGTTGCCCAAAAAGTTTTCGATACTGTCATGAACAGCTCAGGTTAGACTCGGAAATGATGTTACCCAAGAAATAGAGTATTCCCCCGGACCGGCGGGCTGCGATGCTTATATACAAATAAGAATGAGGAATTAATGATCGATACGCCCCTTGAACTCGATCCCATCACGTTAGATCGGCGTGTCGGAAGCGATGCCGTTAATTATCTACGAGACACACATTCAGAGTCAAATTATATCTCAGAAACAGCCACATACGTAAAGCTATAGCTTCAAATCGATCTATATGTACGTCATATCTAGCCCAAGGCACGCATGAGCCAAAGGGTTATGGAATGTGGTTTGATATTTTGAGGCAAGATCATCTATTTAACACAACAGGGATCACGTTGTATGCATAGCAATTAGCAGCACAGTTGTGATGAATCTAACCTGAGTTATCTTCATGATGACTATTGGAGGTATATAGGTATGCAGTGATATGAGTTGGTGTTGAGATGTACCTCGCGGACTTTTTGGATTTGAGCTAAACACGCTTGTATATGAGCACCTCCCGGATATATTCTCCCTAAACCCCAAAGAAAAACGACCCGCGCGGACGAAAAATGTACTAAGAATTTAAAATATGAGAGCGTAATAAGGGTAAATGCTTATCGTTAAGGGGTTTATGTAGTTGACCATGAAATCCAAATGTAACACCATTTTACCTAAGACATTAGCAAAATCAAGATGGCTGACAATTCCATTTCAATCCTTCGTTACGCGGAGTGCTTCTGGCGAAGCCCATCCACTAGGGTTAGTAGAATCTAGAAAACGATGTCCTGGGCCAAGAGGGCTCGAAACGGATGTCGCAGCGTTGCCCAAAACCCCAGTTGCATTTAAATTGATTCCAATATCCCTTTGATTCCATTCAAACGCAGCCTTATCTTCGAAGGCCCAATCCATCCTTTCGATTAGCTGTGGATGTTCATATCGGGTAGGGTCATAACGGTCTTCGTACGCAAGGGATTCCTTACTCATATCTCTATTGGATAGGTCACCGAATGGTCGACAGAGCAGTTCTAGAAGATCAAAGGAAACCTGAGTTGGAGATCTCTTGGGACGGGGTAGTGGACTAGGAGGCCTATCTTGAATAGTGCAGGATAGATCTTGTCTGGAAGCCACTTGATGCACCTGCTCGAGCGACTGCTCTTCTGTTGCCTTATTCGCAACGCTTTGGAGAGGGTTAAGTAAGGACTCATAGATGGATAGGAGCCTGTCGTGGAACTTGGAAGCCACGGGATCCAATGAACCGCAATATGCAAGGGCATTGAGACACAGCTTGGCGTTCTCTAGGTCTTCTTCCCAAATACTTGGGTCGGTACTAGTAGCTTGTTTCTGAGAGACCGCATGGAGAATTATCACACAGGATGTGTATGATTGGAATCTGTGTGGATTGAATCAGCTGTATTCCTTAGGCTATTATCGGGTGTAGTAGAGTAAGAATGGACACAGACATGATTAGCCAACACCTTTTGAAAACGCCATTCTCATCAAGAAGGAGTTTGACAATTCGGGCGGAGCTGTTCGCCGCTGATAACGCCCGCGCGCACTGGTCCGTCTAGGGTTTTCAAACACGCAGTATCAGTACTTTTTAAAAATTCGTTTCCTAGGAAATACCAGGCGTTGCTTTTCTGGGTTTGATGGCAACGAAATAAGAGCGTTTGACTCACTATTCCAACGTTAGCTAGTTCTTATATTATAGTTATTCGAGAATCTTCAAGAAATCAAGCTTTAAAATCCCGAAATGACATATCTCGATAGGTACGTACCAAGCATCTCCTCGCACGGCGTCCACAATACATCTCTGCCAAAGCCCTTTACGGAGGACTTTACAAATTGAGAGGCAATCCGACGGAATAAAAGCATGTTTGCCCCGAGATAGAGCAAATGAACGTGGCAAATAGAGCGCTTTAGTTCGATTGGTATATCTTCTTGTCCTAGGCTGTTGAGATGCATTACTGGTGGCATACCATCATACCAATGTTGAAGTTCTTGAACGATGGACTGGATAGTTGGTAAGGTGAGGTCCTTGAAAGCTAGGTGCATCCGTAGGATTTGAGCTTTAAGAATAGAAATCTTGGCCATCTCGGTCTGCACAGCTGCCAAAAGTCAAAATACAAACAAAGCTATTAGTGGGTATGGTATATTTACTTTCTGAAACGTCAGAAGAATCGCCAATCTCAAGCTGATAAGGCTTCGTTTGCTTAGGTTAATTATAGTCGACAGTGACATACGTATATGAAGTGCATACCGATATTCGTTCCATGAATTCTTCACATCCGGATTTATACCCCAACGTAAACGAGAGCCAACTAAAGCGTGATAAGAGCTAGTCAAATTGTCAATCGATATATGCTTACGTCGAGATGAATATCAGAGTCCGCCAGGTTTTGCGGTAGTCAGACCACATAGAGTCTGTAAGCGTATGGAGCTGACGCTTCTTGCAGTCTAGGCCGAATCTACGACACATTCCCAGACCAATATCTATTTCAATGTTAGTCCCGTTGTGGTGTCCATCGTAGCTTTTGGCTTACGAACCAACGTAGGCCAATGATACGGTGGCCTTTTTGAAAACATTATACAGGGTTAATAGTGCGCAAACCTTAATGGCGTCCATAGGTCGAGTTTCAAGAACATCGTCGAAGTAATGCTGCGCGAGGCTATAAAATATGCCTTCATATTCTCGGTATCTCTCGTCTTGGGCATACTGGGCACCTACGGCCGCCACCGCCATCACACAGCAGATACTTGTCTTCTGGTCGCAGCTAAACTGGGGTAGATCTTGAAAGGCATATTTGGAGAGCTGCGAGATTTGGACCCGAGAGAAGACGTGAAAGAGCTTGCCACTGCAGCTGAAGAAGCCGTCTAGAGCGGGTTGTGCGACCGAAGCTCTGGGAATAGTGAGTTGGATGGAAAGTGGTGGCAAATACCCCGAAGATTGACTTAATGCCGTGTTAGCACTCTCGTTACTAGATTGTTCCGACTGCAATTGATGAACTAGCTTTTCCAGCGACTCGACGCGCGATTTCATTGCGGCGGGCCTCGACTGGCCTTCCTCGCCGTCGTAAGTACACTCCAGTTTGTCCTTGGTGGTGCACTGTTCACATTTTGGCCTGATACCATCGCACTATTGGCGTTTTCAGTTAATATTCTAGACGGCTGCACCGTATTCTAGGTGACATCAGTGTCACCAACCTTGATTTTTGACCTGCGACAAGAATGACACGCCTGTTAACATTGGTGAGCTTTAGAATTTCTGCCCACTTTGGAAATCTGTCATCATATATGCCCGTACCTGAATAACGTTAGTACGCTGGCGTTTTTTGGTTGGCTGTTCCAGCCCGTTATCTTCAGCTGTCGACAACAGCCTGTCTTGGTCCCCCATGGGCTGTATAGGCCGAAATCTAGACATCGGGCGAGCGACGACTGATAAGTAGCAATGCTTCAACACTGTTCAAAATTCTCTGATCATGCTCCGACGTCCGCTTATGGGCTGTACTGCTAAATTTTGAGGTTATCATCTGCTATAATTGTTTAACATTTCAGGTATCATTAGGTAAGTGGGGTAATTGTAATCCGAGTCCATCTTGTACGTGAGGCAATTCTGATTGGTCATTCTCTTTCGGAGACTTCCCACAAGACGCTCGATATAGAGGGAAGAAAACAATATCAATAACGGAATAACCTTTTGGAAAAAGAGATGCCACGTATAATCAAGTACTACTTCGACTTCGAAGTGAGCCTCACCCGACGTCGCTGACATCAACATGGAGTCGTAGGACTTTATTAGGTAATGAGCTGAAGCAGAGGAGATTGGATTAGTACCGTGGTTTTCGTTGGAGTGGTTCTAAGTCTTGGCATACGCTCATCTGTTGAGATGATGGGCAATGGGTCGCTTATGAAATAGATAGATGAATGATAGAATCATTCAAGAGGAAAAGAAACACATGTAGTATCCAAATTTCATCGGTATAAGAGATATTCGCGGCAAAAGCTTTGAGGAAGTAGGTAGATATGGGTTATGCTCTGGAAAATAGGGCTGATGGTCTCCAAGCTTCCCCGCATCTCGCAGTGGATACCTATGAAAATCCCTTACGGGAAGACCCCCGAGCTAAAATGCTAGGTATAGGTACCTAAAACTAGCCCTTTTCAGCTCCCTGTCAGCGTTGTGCCGCCTTCAGCCTCAAGGGAACACTGACGTAGCCAGGCCAGGTACCTATTCTGCACGCAAAGCCCATACTACACGGGGCGATGAAAGAGTTCATGATGTTGCAATGCGCGTCATGAAGACAGGACACAGGTACTGTAATAAGGTACGTAGCTATCTAAATTTGAACAGCTAGATCTAGGAAGGATAACAAAGTACGGTCTTACATTACGCTTTTGTAGGTAGCCTTAAAGATGAGTAGCGCAAGGCGGCAGTTTGTAGACAACAACTCGCTGATCCATTCTAATTCATAGGAGGTAAGTACCTACCTATGTTGAACTAGGTCTTAATACCTTCAATAGATGCGAATCAAAGGAGAACCATATATGACATTTCCCCATCGTAAGTAAGTCGAACTGCTTCGAAGGGCTCAACTTGTTCTGAAGGGTTTTAGCTCATTCCCACATAGAAGAGGTATCTAACGTACCTAACTACGCCTTTAGATTCCACTTTCGGAGACGGCATTACCTCCGCGAACACATCTTGAGAACTTCGCGATAGTAGGACGAGCAAGTGGTAACGAAAGCAGATCCTAATATACCTACCTAAGGTATACACTACAATACTTTTCGTGGACACACTGGTCCAGCCAAGCTCTGGTCGTATCTATATCCAATCTACGTATTTACCTTAGTCATCTCAGCGGTGGAACTTTCTTAGCGAAGACTGATTCGAACAAAAGGCTGACAGGAAGCCCACTTGTTTAGAATTAATGAATATATGATCAGCGGGACTCGGGATTTACGTGAAATTATTGCTTTGTTTTCCTGACCTTAAAGACGCCGTTTACGCGAGCCATCTGCAACTTTCAAATATGGAAACGTGATTACTGGGGCGCATACCTAAAGTATTGGTGACACATTTCGGATTTTCCTTGGTATAGGGGCCATGTAGAAATTGAAAGGAAGGCTCCTATATTGATAGTACGTGACATTGAAATATTAAACACTAAACTCAACGTACAGGCTCAGAAAATGTAAAATCAATATCTATCAGTCCAGACAATCATTATTTCTAAGTAGGTACTATAAGACGAAGTAGGAGTACTAAATGATGATACTAGGAAGTCTAATCAATATTAACGGAAGTATCCTAATGATTCTTCATATTGAATAGGTGGATAGGCAGTATTGCGAATTCTAGTAGGCTACTATCGAACGTAATTAATATCTAAGCTTATATCAGATGAAGTCATATACCCGACGCGTACCAGTCTCCAGAGATACGTTGATTCTTCTCAACATACGATCCCAAGACTCCTGTAGTATAGATTACTAAAAGTATTACTCAGAGAATCATAAACAAGCCAATGCAGTAATAGCAGGTACGACCTGTAGGCGTGTGAGGCGAAGCTGAAAAGGGGCTATGATGATCGTATTGTATAATTCCCTGCAGCACAATATTGATGGTATCGCTGTTCAGCCTATGTGGTGTACACAGGCAAAGGGACGTGTAATAATCATGCGGTGACAACAGTGGACCGAGTTGGCGAAGCGATGAGACCAAGAGCTGAGGAAAACGAGTATAAAGAGGTCAAGTCTCCCGGCCTTTTTCACTCATCACACCTGTCACTTCCACAGTCAATCGCTTCAGTAGCACATCGTCGAATCTTAAATACCATCTCTAAGACATCTACTCAGAAACTTGAATATTTCTCCATCAACAAGATGCAATTCACCAAGACCGCCGTTTTAACCCTCTCACTTGCGGCCACCGCCCTCGCGGCACCGGGCGTTTCCCCAGCCCCAGCAGCCGATCTCGAGGCCCGCGCTCCCATCCCAAACTTCAAAGTCGGCTGGGGCCAAGAGTTGCAGAACCATGACCAGACCAACCACTGGGTCGTTTGGGTTGAGGGCGAGAGCGCTTGCCCCGCGGCCATCGAATT
Source organism: Hypoxylon sp. NC0597 (assembly GCA_022432515.1). NCBI lineage: Eukaryota > Fungi > Ascomycota > Sordariomycetes > Xylariales > Hypoxylaceae > Hypoxylon > Hypoxylon sp. NC0597. The sequence goes on along the minus strand of JAJKLA010000063.1, from coordinate 51,248 downwards.
GGCCGTCCTTACCAAATCGCCCTGCGGGCAGTCCTTCAACCTAAAGGGCCAGCAGCTCTCCCTCGCCGACTGCAGCGGAAATGAGCCGCGCAGTGTCCACGGAAGCGACGGATCCAAGGTCCTAACGTGCGGCTCCAACGGCAAGAATGGCAGGAAGATTACCTGCCATGGCGACCAGCACGACATCGTTCAGCATGGCTATTGCCAGTAAATATGCGGGCTCCCAGGGAATATCCAGGATGATTAACGATGTTTTGTTGGAACATTTTGTTGGACTTGGAATATAGACAGGGAGGATTTGATGTTGTACAAAGGCTTGCTAAGGATTTTCTCATTCTCTCCTCTCATTTGACAGCATCATCTCGCGGTTACATTTTGGACGCTTCCATCGGAGAAGGAGTGAGGGGTTATGGAACACTTTATGGCAGTAGGACTAAACAAGTATTATATAAAGCCACCTGCTCGAACCCCCGGATTCAGTGATATTATGAAAACTTTGAGATCTAATGTCGAGTGTGATGCGATAAAAGGGAGAAGCCGTAATATCCAACATATGTACCTCCTAACCGTAGGTACGCGTCCCATCCAGTCACCCCAATAACTCGGACCGTCATCCCTATGCTGTTCTGAAGAAGACACATTAATTTCCGTAACACTTATACCAGGCTAAAACCCTCATACCCCATCGCGTCCCTTCCGGCATTATTTCTTCAGCATCCCATCCGCTCCTCCATATTACATAGGGAGTTAGGTAACTTCCTCTAGCATGACATTCTCGGTAGCTGTGATGTCATCTGACTCTATCTAACGCACCAGCTTAGAAATTTCGTAATCATCACCAGGAACGTTGGCTACTGACGAGTATCCATTGACATTACCCTGTCTCTTATTCGCTAGAGCTTTATAACCGTACCAAGCTCCAATAATACCAGCAATTGTCGCCGGTAGACCCACCCCTAAAGCAGTCCCCAGCGCGATTTTATCTGATGTTGAGAGTCCTTTCGATGAGTCTGTCGGAGTGGGCGTTGGTGATGTTGTGCCTGTGTTGGTCGACTGGTTTGCCGCCGCTTCGGATCCAGTTGTCGGAATGCCGACAAACATGGTGGTCGGGGACGCGCCCGATGTGGAAGCTTCCCATGCTAGGTGCAGAGGCGGAGGATTAAAAGTCCGGCCGCATTGTATAATGGTATATCCCTCTATCTCGGATCCGGTGTATGTGTTCCACGCGCAATATGGAAGGTATGGGTTTATGCTGCATTGTGAATTAGTAAGACGATTTCTCATCATATCATTCCCAACTTCATGACTTACCAACAACCAGTACGAGATCCTACTGAGTATTCTGTGTATACATCATAATTGAGGCATGTAGTGTATACTACACCCAAGAGACCTTTATTGGTATCGGTTGGGACACACCCAACGGCATTGTTATCATGGTCTTGGACACAGCTGTATCCAGAAGAACATATATAGGCGCTTGCTAATTCCCCCTCAGCGATCGCTATCGTCGCGGGAGATGTGAGAGAATCATACCTGCGTCGCCGTTGTAATAGCCGCAAAGACCTCCTGCCCTATCTCTTGCCTCCAAATCTAAAACAGGCGGTTGTGTCTGGACTGAAATCGGTTCTCTGACTAGTTTAACGTCTATTGGGGCTGTCGCAGATGGTATCCCAGAGCCAGAAGACCAACTAAAGTATGATACTATAAGAAAGAAAACCTTGAGGTTGAACATGGCTAATATCGCTGAAGTTTCGCCTACCCTCTTGTGATTTAGCCAAGATGAAATGTTTATTAGGTTGAAATAGGAACTTGAGAATGCCGACCAAGACTGATTTCTTTGGGCTCGGTAGCTAGAGGGTAGCATCTGTAATCCCATCACACCCATATCAACACCAATACCCAATTCTCCGTTTCAGCTCATGCAGGTCAGACAATGGTAGCTTTCAGCTTCCGTTTGTGGTTGAATCACTGGGCGCACCCAACTCTGAGGCCGAGTGATTGGGGGCCATATCGACGGGGTCTCTGCGTATGTCTACACGGCGGCACACTATTTGTTACTACCCTTGTCAATAAGACACACCCTAGTAAGAAGGATTTGAGAGATCCTTGGCCGGAGCCTCGCGACGGGAGCCCCATTATCAAGTGCTTCAAAATCGTATACTCTACCTAGGTAGGTACCTAGTAATCGGTTCAACGAGAGCTTTCGCGTAAATACCAACTGCTTATATATTCTTGTATGAGACGCATGGCGGGGTGAGCTAGGTGCCCGGACTTCACACCCAAAGAACCTTAGCTAGATAACACAAACTAGGCAGAAAGCGGCTAGGATGATCTCTTGGGGTCGTAATATCGGGTCAGAACACACGTTTCGGGCGTAGAAATGCCCTATATTTGGTGTTTGTATCCAATGACATGGATCATTGATAAGAACTGTATGATAGCTCTAGCAGCTCTGAAAATAGGTATACAGGCAGCTGCGCTATCGACCGAGCTAACTATAATCCCTAACCCCGTCAGTTATAATAATGTCGCATACGAAAATCACATATAGAAAAGGAGGCTTAGCGTTACACAAGCTGACCTGATTTGACTACCTGGTAATTAGATCGTATACGGAGTTGCCATGCCTGCCCTACTACTGCCTTACCAAACCACCAAGTGTTCGGGGGTAAAGGCTCATTCCACAGCCATAACTGCCTGTATTCTATCAGATTTTGAGAATAACTTAAGAAGATATGGCCGCCATGGGTGGTGATCGTCCCTAAATTATGTCACCATTGCATGTATTGACTGCAACGACCCACATATGACAATCGGCGACAATTGTCGGGCATGAGATCATAGACCTCGTAGCCTCAACATAAAAGCTCCCGTAACAGCGGCGAAAATGCAAAGTCGTTGTTTATTAAGGCAAAAGTCCAGACTGAAAACTATATAATGGAAGGCGAATTACCACCGAAAGAAGAAATCCACCAACGCGCCCTCGAAGGGCACCCGATTACCCAGACCGAGGCGTCGGAGCTTGCGGCCGCTGAAACCGACATTACCGGCTTCGGCCCCATCAAAGGCGGGCCCGCTGCCCAGGCACAGAGTGAGCACGACCGACAGCAGAACTTCTTCGCTAAGGCCGGCGAAGTAGCGCGCAAGCCTGTCGGTGAGATAACTAAGGAGGACGCCGCCCAAGTTCAAAGAGCGGAGGTAAGATTTCCTAGAAAGACGGCTCTGGGGGGGAGCGGATAAGGTATGATCTGAGCTGACTGGAGAGATAGACGCGCGCTTTCGGAGAACCTCCAGGAAAGGGTTCAACATCGGCAAATGTGCAGTCACTTGCTGACCAGAATGAGAAAGCGAAAGGAACCTAACTGAAACGCGAAAATCGATTCTTATTATCTAGTATGGTTTTGATTTGCCAGCAGTAGGCCATTTACATAGATGCATGACTTTATTACGGACGGATATCTTGTTTTGTACCTAGCTAGGCAGGTTAGGGCGTTCGCCTGTCATTAGCATTGCTTACTCCATCCAGAATACAATTAGGGATATAGGACTTCCAACTTTTCGTATCCATTATGATTATAGATATTACGGGCTAGGGCGGCTGATAAACCCGACTTTGGGGGCGTAACAGTGATTCGAGCCGCTCTACTGACTCCACTGAGCCCCTCAACTATCTATATAGAACGCCAATATATCATCCCAGTACAAGAAAATAAGTGGCATTAAGTATCTCAGGTTTATATTATCATTATATTCCCTTATATTCGCGAAGATATCCATATCATGTCTCGACGGCGTCCCATACCCCCACTTTCATTCACCCCACCCACCCCCTTTTCTACTAATTCCCACATTCATTCCCTGGGTCAATCGGTGTCTTATTATCGGGCCGCGCCAGACCTAAACAGTTCGCCATCTTATAGAAGACATCGATATTCCCATAGACGCCACCAAACGCCTCCTGGCACGGCCCCATCGCGAAAACAGGCACGTCGGTAAGCGAATGCACACCCGCGGACTCGGTAACAGGCAGCGTGCCGTTAACCACGAATCCGTCTGGGCTGTCCTCTGCGTCGACGAACAAGTCGTCCTCGTCAAAGCCCGGTGTGCTGCTTACAACTTTGCGGGGCGTCTTGTGCACGCGGTAGTTCTCGCGGTGGTCGGGGTTGGCGCCGAAACCCTGGGCTAGAGTGTACCGTGGATCCCAGTTCACTGGGAAGTTGGGGCCGGTGCTGTAGGACACGCCGTCTACAGGGACGGTGTACTGCGATAGTCCCGCTAGCTCGTAGGTACCTACAGCCCGGCGCTTGTCACGGTCGGTCTTCTGTTCGGATAGGTATTTCGTATCTACTCCTCCGAAAACATCAAAGCCGTGGCCGTGGTCCGCGGTGACAATGATAAGTGTGCTCTCTAGCTCCCCAATTTCTTTGAGATGGGCGATGGTGGCGCGGACCGTGTCATCGAGTTCGAGTAAGTCACCTAGAGCACGATCATAGTCGAGAGCGTGCATCTGCTTGTCGATAGATGCACCTTCGGACATGAGGAAAAACCCCTTATCCCCACCTCGGGTGTGCAAGATATCAATAGCCTTCAGCGTCATCTCCTTTAGGCCAGGCAGGTCAAGAGCAGGGTTCTCTGAGCCCAGCGGGTCGTTTTCGAAGGTCGCCAAGTTCTCCGTAAAGACGTTTCGGTCCAGCCATACGGGGAAATGCGACTGGCAGAAAATTCCTAGCGCCTTGCTGCTATTCCCAAGTTCTAGTAGGGAGGTCTTATTTAAGCTGATTTCGTGGCCTGCATTTGCGAATGCTTCGTAGTAATCCTTGCCTTCGTAACTGCCTGACCCTGGGTTGAACTGTTCGGCACCTCCGCCGAACCAAACATCGGGGCCACCGTGGCTGGTCCAGGAGTAATTGGTAACTGAATTCAACCCCTGATCAACGAGAGAACCATAGGCATATCGAGAACGACTATGTCCGGAGAGCGCAATAGGGGTGGCATCGGAGATGGCGGCGGTAGAGACGGCACCCCAAGCAGAATCCTAGAACGACCTATTAGTCCTGACCTACTTGGCCATTATCATATGACCCAGGACTGTGAAGGACCCACCCAAGTGCGCTTCAACAATTCCACGATAGTCTCAACTTTCGGATCATCGAAGAAGTCAGCAGATGAGTCTACATAGACACTTGTGAAAGTCAGTCACCAATACCATGCCCGAGATTTTAGGTGATTTAGTACGCGGCTTACCCCATAGCATTGACCGTGCTCTTGTGCCCGGTGTAAAGCGCGGACGCCGAGTTAGCACTGTCAGTGATGAAACTATCGATAGAATGGGTCTAGAAAGATCTATCAGAATCTCTTTAAGCTGATCCATAAACTTCGGTTCAGAAAACATACCATTTGATGTCCTAGTACAGGGAACTGGTCCATCTGCAGCAGAGACTGGTATTTCCCGTTGATGCTTTTGTGACCGAGAAGACGCGCCGCGGTAATCATATTCGTGGTCATACCGTCACCTATCCGTTGTCAATATCAACCACCTTCACTTAGTCGCTCACATATCCCTACCAATGAACAGGATAACATTCTTAGCCTTCTTCTGAGTAGCCAAGGGTCGCACAACCCAGTTTGCCGTCGTTGTTTGGCCGTCATAGTAGCTCAGCGTGACGATGTAGTTCCCAGGCTCGTAGATGGCAAGTTTCCGGTAGATCTTAGATGCGACATTGACCACAGATGGCGAATCCGTGTCTTGGGCGAACAGATCTTCGTACCATTTGAAGTCCCATTTCTCAAGCTCAGGCTCAGGAATACCGAAGAACTCAACGATACTCTTCGGCTCGCTCCCCTCCTTAGTAATTGTAACCGAGAAGTTTTCATCCGGCACGCCGTTATTGAACGCTTCCGAGCCGTTCACTGGGGCATGGACTTCGAGACGTAGATCGAAGTATTGGCCTGGCAGGAAATCCGATTGATCAGGCGGCAACACGCAGCCTAGATCTGGACAGGAGCCAAGTCGCTGGAAGGTTTGCGCCGCGACTCCGGACAGAGACGCCGCAATCACCACAAGGGATCCCAGTTTACCCATATTGATCCTGACCTGCTTGCCGGCAAACAAAAGGTAAGGGCGGTAGGCGTAGAGATGAGAGAAGTGAGGTCTGGAAAGCTCGGACACTATATAGTATAAGCCAAGACCAGCCCACTTTGAGCAATGCAGTGTCACTACATCGCGATTCCCACGTTTAGGTGATCCATGATACCACCCATCCTGCATTGGAAGGTCGTCAAAGCCTTGGCTACTCATGAATGTGTAGATTCCTAGGTGTGAGATCTTGGCAATGGAAGGAGTCGGGCGATAATTGGTCCAAAATACCCCATAGCAGATGATAGCAATGGTGAGTCCGTCATAATCGCAATCGCGCAGGAATCATAGAGGCAATCGACCGCACGTGCCCGGTTAGCAAGTTCGGTCTTGGCCGGGATGTAAGCTCGACAGAACATCAGAGCTAAATGGGTCCGAGGCCTCTTACAGGTACCTGGTTCCTGGATTTCACAACTGGGCTGCTTTACCTTTTATCGCTCGTGCGCTTGATAAACTTTCAGTGAGCTGAAGGGTAAAGTTAGACTGGATTGGTCAGTAAAGGACGTTCTCGGCTTGGCCTGGCGAAGACATTTATGTGAAGGACTTGGAATAGCAAGGGTCCGAAAACGTGGGCTCAATTGGCTTCCGTGATTGGTTCTGGGTCCAAATCAATGAGATATGGGTCGCATTTCTGTTATGCAGGCCGTCCCGGCTGGCCGGATCGTGAACCGTAGGTACATGCTTACCTTACTACTAGGATGGGTGTGCGCATGTGTGTTAGTATTGTCTTCCTACATTGTAACATAGACGACTCCCAGCATTTATACGAGACCTGGGGTTCACCCAGACTCAATACACACCTCTGTTAGGACGGACTCGGCGATAACAATGCCATTTATTGGTAGAAGCATGTTGCCATCAAAATCTGTACTTAACTTGGTTTTTAGCTACCTACCCTACTACGGTTCTTAACACTCTTCTAGAGAGCATTCGGGAGCAGTTGGAAGCAATTATGCTGCAACACCAAGCCGGATCGGGGTCCCACATCGGACCATTAGTAATCACCCCCAATAGCTGTATATCGACGAACGTGGGATTATCAAGCGCGTATTGAACGGCTCCATACCTCCGGCTCATTGCGCAAGCCTGACTGGTTCATATCAAATGGTGCCATCGTCTATGCTCAGCTGGATTGGAAAAGGAGCCGCACCAGAGCCTGTGTCGCGGCTGGTATTGGCGGACGCAACACGACAGGTTTCTGAATTATTGTGTGAAGCTTCTCATCCCAAGTTATTCTTCGTTAACTACTTGGATAAAGTTGTTCATTGGTATACTTCGGCGAATCCTTTCTTATCTAATTCTTTAGCATCTGTGTTAGCATCGGGAACAACTGGTGTCTCAACGCCTTCCGCAGTAGCCCCTGTTACTGCAAGTCCCGCCATCTCTCCGGCGAGCGCCGGGTCAGCGGGTCCTCCATCGCCGTACTTCTCCCATACTGGGGGGTTTATCTTTGTCTCTCCCCCTTCAGACTTGAAATGGTAACCCCGAGCTCGTGGTCTCGTCCCAGTACCCTTTGGAAGTTCGGATTCATAGGTCGTCGAAAATATCTCAACATCGTGCTCAAACGTCGAAGGTTCTGCGACGAGAGCGGCTCGAATTCCCTTGAAGAAATCTGTTAAGATATGGTGGTTGTGAATTTGGAGAAGTGTCCACCCAAGCATTTCCCTGGCGTTCAGTAGATGTTGGACATAAGCCCGGTGGTGCTTGGTACAGGTGTAGCACCCACAGCCATCTACCAGCGGGTCCAAGGATTTCTGATGATCTTGCGACCACATGTCTATTCCCAATGGACGCAGGCCCGAGTTTGCGGGCGCAGGCGGTGGGAATGAGAAGGATAGCGCGATTCCGGCGTCCGAAGCAGTGTTGGTGAATAACACAGTGAATATGTCAAGCCCTAGACGGATTTGTCGAAGAATTTCGTGTGGCGATGTTATGAAGTCCATGGAGATACGCGGCAAGGGAGTTAAAGAACTGTGTCCATCCAGATCGGGAAGAATATCTGCATCATAAACTGCCAGACCCGATAGATATTCGACATAGTCCTGCGAAAGGCGACTTAAATATTCCCACTGTGTTGGATAAGACACAGGCAGAAGCGGAGCGAAAATAGGGGGCCTAGCAGCCTCACTGTCCTCAGCACTTCTCAACTTGATGAGTTCCGCCAGCCAGTCTTCCGTTCGCTCAACCATTCGGCGTTGCCGTTTCGGATTTGGAAGCTTATCCCGAATATGCGAGTTACCAAAGGTCAAGTCTGCAAGTGGTATCGCTATGTCCGGTTGCAGTCTCTCGATGGCGCGGCAATACTCCTTATTCTTCAAGGACTGGAAGCCCGTTGAGGTGTAAATGGAAACGTAATCCTTGCCATTGCCCATAGGAGCAACCACTGCCGGGTGCCGTCTAGCACCAAGCACTGTGACTATTGGTGTAGGTGTGGCAGTATATGCATGTAGAATCTCCTTGCCCTCTGGTTCTATGTTAAAGATAGCGGGATCAACTCTCTTCTGCGACCTTTCTACAACTATGCGGCATGTTAAATATATCGAAGATAAATATTGAAAGGAAATGCCCCCTTACAGTCCTCCAAGGCCATATAAGAGCCGCTAAGCTCAGTGTGCTTGGCAATGACATCCGGAGTCATATGCGGTATCGCTCCTCGCGACGTCAGGCCAATATAATTAGGTGTGTCGATTGGCTTTCGCTTTGGGAGGGCTAAACGGCCTACTCTAGGCCCTCCCTTGTCAACTGTAATGCTCCTAAGAATGTTGAACATGATATGTTCCGACGATGATTCAGTCATGCTTGGGTCCCTATTCTCGGGCCTCACCGTCGCTGTATGAATAGATCTAGGCCAAATTAAGAAAATAGGTGGACAATGTGGAGCCTTCTACCACGAAGGACGAAGAGGATTGTTTCTCAAATATTAAATCTTAATATGTTTGTGTCGAATTTATGTCGATAGTGTGCGTTGTGTGCCTTTAGTGAGTTTTCGTAAGGCATCCGTATCAGGATGGATATGATAGACCAACCTCGGGGTGTCAATGTAATGGTACAAAGCTAATCCCATCTTGGGTGGACCCTTCAAAGTTTGTTCAACCTTGGAAAGGGACTAGACTCGGGATTAATGACGGCCCGGAGCTCTGAGATGCCGCACTCCGAGTGAAGCGCTCCGCCAGGATCCACTTGTTCCTGTCAAGTAAGCAAAGAAAGACCAATCGTCATCCATGAACAACCCACCTGCCCAATGGGCTGGGTCTGGCACCCCTGGTACGCGGCCTGTTTCGCGTTCTTCGGAGCTGATTCCCTTCCTACAAGTCACAAGTCCTCCGGGTTCACGAGTCCAACCATTTTCCCATCTTTCCAACGGCTCTACCAACGTAACGACGTCCTCCACAAAAAGGCTGAGCAGGCTCTCGGTCCACCCAACTGGCTGATTGCCTACCTTGTCGTACTATGCGACGCGATCCCATGTATCCTTAAACATTTTTATCGTTATAGACGGTTCGTCTCTTTCTGACCGTGGGTCAAGTTCATTGTGTCCTTAGCTCTCAGCCCCCGAGTGTAAGCAGCCTCCCAAACAATCCCCTTTGTGTAAAGCCACGTAAGATACTTTTTCGTCGCTAATAACCGCAGTCCCATATCATGAGTACCAATCAATTAGAAACCCGTTCAGTCTCTCCTGACATCGAACAGCAACGGCACCGTGGTTCTCCTCCGGCACATCCGGACGATCCGCTCGTCGGCCCGGAACATCTCGATTTCAACGAAGACGACGATCCACCAACTCCGCGCTTTATGCAGGACCAAGGCGCCTGGAAGAAATGGAAATGGGTTCCATATCCGATTCGGAAGTATGGGAAGGCTGCGTATAAGTGGATGAAAGGTCCCCAGAACCCGAAGGTCTGGAAAATCGAACCCATTTTCCCCGTCGTCCAGCATGCGCCGCTTCGCCTCCTTGACAAGTTCCTCCCAAACAGGACACACCAAATCTTGCTGTACATGGGCTATGTTGCGGTATGGGTTCTCACGTTCTCTATCGTTATGTGGCGAGGCCAAGTCGCCTCCGAAATTGCCAATTACGGTATGCCTACGGATATTAGCTGTGGTGTCGCATACTGGACCCGTAACAATGGTTGCGGCATCGACGGCGTTAACTGTAGGCCGTTCAATGGTAGCAGCTTTGCATTCCGTTGTCCCTCGAATTGCGCTAGCTATCGAGTCCTCAATCCTCGAGCCGTGGGAGACCAGGAGGTTGTCTACGCCCCGTTGGTCGTTGGCGGACCTCCCGATCCTGCTAATGACGAGAATCCTGTCTACCGGGGCGACTCATTTATTTGCGGATCTGCCATTCATTCTGGTGTCATCTCCAACTCACAGGGCGGTTGCGGTGTGGTATCCCTCGTAGGAGAATACCGTAACTTTGTCAGCACAAACAGGCATGGCATCGACAGCGTCGGCTTCGATTCTTACTTCCCACTGTCGATCACATTTGAAGAAGGGATTGAATGTAAAGCCAAAGATGTCCGGTGGTCGTTGTTGGCGATCTCCGTGGTTTTTACATCCATCCTATCCCTATTCACCACATCCCCGTCGGTATTTTTCTTTACCGTTTTCATCGGCATCTTTTGGCAGGTGGGTATGGCCTCTGATCCGCCATCCTACAGCTCCATCCCCGCTCTATTCTCGGATATTCTGGGCAAATTTCTTCCTGCCATGTTCTGTGCTTGGGTATTTTACGACAAAATGGGCGTGCGGCGAGCTTTACGAGGCCTCACGGCTCAAGTTGAAAAGACGGTCTTGTGGTTGGGTGGTTGCTGGGTTGGAGCATTGACCAATTATACCTTCGACTTTATCCCAATCCAGCGCTTAACGGGACACGATCTTGATCAACAGCCTGGCGCCAAGGCAGCGCTCGCAATCATCATTATTGTGTTGTTCTTCGTCGTTGCCGGGCAGGTCTGGTGTTTCCGGCAGGAAGGAAGATTGATACGCTACCTCAAGCTTTATGCTCTATTCCTCGTGGGGATCATCATCTGCCTCCTGTTGCCTAACCTCAACTTACGCATCCACCATTACGTACTAGCATTGCTCCTTGTACCAGGTACCAGCATGCAAACTAGACCATCCCTACTCTATCAAGGTATTCTGATAGGATTCTTCATCAACGGCATTGCTCGCTGGGGCTTCGACTCGATTCTACAAACATCAGTGGACTTACAAGGTGATGCCCAGCTTGGCTCGCCTCTTCCTGTAATCCTCGCACCCGTTATTAACGCCACTCTATCAACCATAACATTCACATGGAATCCCCCGCCGGGACTGCGGTATGATGGCATCAGTGTGCTAGTGAACGACGTGGAGAGATACCGTGGGTTCTTCGGCGACGAGGGTTCGGACCATTTCACCTGGTCTCGCGACAACGGGTCGAATTATAACGAGTACTTTCGGTTTGGTTTCATGTCTGGTGCTGACAGCGGAGATTATACCAAGGCTGGAATTTGGACAGAAGAACTCGAGTGGGTGGCGCCTCAACCAGGCCCGTCTAGAATTAAGGGCCGGGCTCTAGATCAGCATGAAGAGCAAGTACCGCGCTCAGTATGGTGATGAAACGAATAACGATAGTGCTACGACTAGTAAATGGATAGAGATGAGGTCAACTTATATATGACATGCCAATTGGATTATGAATCCCTCCAAATTTCGAGTGACATTCAAGTTCCCCGAAGTACTCAGCTATCAGTAATGAATTTCAAAATAGTATTAGCCAAGGCCTTTTTCTCTCATGAAGTTCCCTATAAGTGGAACGACGAGCTATTCGGATAACCCCAATTGGGGTTCTGTTCATCAATGGCAAAATTCACTATTATTAGGTAATAACCCGTCCTACAAAGTGTTGAGTTGCCCCGCCACATCGATTATGCACGTCGAATCCGTCGATACTATGACGCCTGAACTGATCCCCATATAGTCAATGACACATCGTGAGGTCATTCACAAGTCCTCACTGTGTATTGCACAGTCTGATTCCCCGTTCCCGGTATTTTAGGCTTAAAGTCAAGGTAGACAAGCTGCATTTCGAGTAGAGCATCTACTATTAGCAAACAGACTTCGATTCCAACGTCCGAGTAAAAGAGACAACATACCTCTCCCTTCTCGGGGGTCCAATCGCCATTGGTGTCCCTGTAGAATACTAGCTCGTCGGACGCGGCATCACGTACCTCGGCCGTGGTATGAGTGAACGCGCCCTCTGTCCTCCACTCCAATTGATAGCACGTCGACTTGGTGACGACGAACGGCTTCGAGCACCGTGTGTGGCCCTCCGAGTCCTTGCACTTCTCAACGGCGTAGTCGAGGACGGATCCTTCGGCTACCGTGCGCGCTGGAACATCGCTAAGGCATTAGTTGGGTTCATGGAAGAGAAAGCAGGATATGGAATGATGAAATGGAGCAAGGCTGGAGTCGTACGCTTCGTGAGACTCCCGGTCAGAGCCAGCCCGGCTGTTAGAACGCTCTGTGCTGAGGGTATGTACATGGCTGAGATTTATGCGAGTGGGATTAGGAGGTAGATAGGAATCAATAATCGACTTTGAGATTTCATAGAATAAAATATATTTCGAGTCTGTAGTTAGATTAAGTAGTTTCACTGTATCATCTAGAATAGAGAATATTTATAGACAGTCGAATAATGTTTAGGTTCACGTAATCAAGACGTCATCGAGTTCTATCATAAGACAAACACGATTAACATGGATCAAGGTTATTCGGCTTCCGGATTCAGGTAACTACCTGTATATAATGTAGGAGGTATGTTAGCGTCAATGTGAAAACGACTAGATTGTTGTTTGAGAATTAATTGTCCTTCAAGTATGATATAAGTCAATGTCGTATCGCGGACCAAGTAAAGCAGCTCGGGTAGTGGAGGCTAGTGAACTAAAAGCCCCTATTGCCTTCCCCACTCAGGGGCACCCACGAAGAACAATACCTCAAGCGCCGTCGATATAAGACATTCTTCCACCTCCGCACGGCGTTATACTCCGGTTACGAAGCATTACTGCCTGTATATCGGCAATCCTTCCGAGATTCCATTACTCTTGTCCTTTTCTTCTCCTTTATCATCGCACTTCGAGCTAGTCAGCCATATGGAAACTATTAGCGCATCATCGAATCCTAGGCAGTCCTTCAGGGCGGTTATGCATGGCGCTGTTCTTGCTAACGTCTTTCCAACGTCCATTTGGGAAGAATACCATATTTAAGCTTGGTTTTATTGCGTTGGGAGAGATTCTAAGGCCAAGAATTAAGAATTGGAAGAATTTTTCTAGCAGCTAATTTGTTCTCCTGGGAGGTAGCTTAAGAAACAACAACAAGAAGTAGACCTGAGTGACAACACGCGTAGAGCCTTAAGTGCTGAAAGGGGTACCACGCCCACTGATGTTACATTGCCGCTCAGCCTACAGCAATACGGGTAGGTCATCTTGGGACTTGCCAACTGTATCTCCAGCAGAAATGCTCCAATCAGCCGTCGGGCGCGGTAATTACCCCTGACGGTAATATACAGTACTGGGCGCTAACGAGACTGCATCTGTACCCGTACGTGTGAGGCCTAGATGACCAACCATACTGAGACCGTCCTTCAGTTGTATTTCCTACTCCCCACTAAGCGCCTAATACAGCCGCCCCCGGCCGCATGTCTTTCCAGCGCCTCTAGGTTCCCTATCCCCAGCATCTCGAGCAAGCTGATGTCAAATCCAAAACTCACCTCACACCATTTCTTCGTCTCAATCCCGATCAGCGAGTCCAACCCTAGATCCGCGAGCCCCCGTCCCGTCTTTAGCTCGTCGGCCGGCTGGCCCCTGCAGCGCCAGCATCTTGCACCCTATTTCCATTGCCGGTATTGCCGCGAGGAACGACTCTACGTCGTCGTGGCCCCTGGACGACCCGCTGGAGTCGCCGGAGGAAGAATGAATGTTGTGGTACGACTCTATGCGCCGATAGCGGGGCTAGGGCACCCAGTCGTCGGAAGAAGCATGCAGGATCGTGTAGCCGAGGCCGATGCCGAAGCTGGATCGGTCGACGTCGCCGGGAATGCTGCGACCGGGCCTAGCTGACGATGTTGTGACTGGGAGAGACATGGCATCGAGCGCCTCCTTAGAGCGGATCGTCATGTAACCGTTAGTTTTGAAAGCCCTCATTATGTGCTTGTCTCTAGCCGTCATTCCTGTGTCCTCGATGACGCCTACGTCAATAGTGGTCGCAGGCAAACCCAGGCCGTTGCGGTATCGGGCAAAGGCGTCGAGGAATACTTTGGCAGCGGTATAGTTGGTCTATCTGTGAACGCGAAAGACAGTCGTAGTAAAGTTGAACATGACGAAGAAGCCAAGTTTTAGACCCGCGGCCCCCGTTGCGTTGTGCGGATTCGACGGCCCCTGGACCTTTGGCCCCTCCGCGGCGAATCAGCCGTCGTGAATCGTTGTGTCCTAGCTGCGGTCGCGAAGTACCATGGCTATCTATGTTCACGACGCCCTTGGCGGGGTACTAGGTCCCCACGACAGACGACATGACCAGGTCTCCGGACTCGACGCTACCCTTCAAGCGAGGACCGGGCGCTGGGTGAGAGGAAGACGAGGTTGCCGGCACCATTCTCGACCATCCAAATGGCAACCTCACGACCGGCCCCGCCAAGCCCACCGCACAAGATATAAGATGCTTCTCGGTCAAACTTGATGGGTGTCAAGCGCGCCTTAATGGGGGGATTAAGGCTAGAGCGCATCTCCACTACGTGCTTGCTGATGCAGGTATCCTTCTTCATCTCGTTATTTACGTCGCTCTTCTAAGAAGTGCATGTAATTTCTTATAGTTAATAGAATCCAAGAGGAGTTGTAATAAACTATTGTGGAACTATATACCTACCGAAGGAAGCAAACCGAACAGGGATATTATTATATAATCCTTCAATACCTACGCGACCGAACCCACTCGGGTCGAACGGTGTGATGGTCCGGTAGTATCGTGGGATCTCACGCTAATACGAACTCCTAGCCAGCTAAGTGTCGATAGTCGGGCACGCCCGCAAGCGAGTCAAAAATTGATTGGCCAGATCTTATATCGCTGGCGTGCTGGCGCCAATTGGGAATCTTTAGTTGCATTGCGATAACCCAGGGATCTCTTAAACATCGTGCTATTTTTGCGGCTGATGTCATTTCTCACCTAAAATGTCCCTCGACCTGACGATCTAGAATACGGAGAAAGGAGTGCTAGTGAAAGCGGAATTTTATTAGCTGTCTTTTACTTTATTTTTTCTCCCTTGCATTCCAAGCAAGACGTGCACACGAAAATGTCTGACTTTCGTCTGATCTTCTAGTGTAGTAGGCAATTGCTTTTTCTCGCCTATGACACTTAGCTAAGTAGGTACCTATCATAACGTGTTGATTAGACCACGGCCATGATTGGAGGACGGCCCAACATTAGTCTGGTGATAGGCGCGGTGGTTTTTGCATGCATTCTGATCACATACCTGGGCTCTGGTTCTGTTCGAAATCAACTGGGCTCGACATCGACCCGCGCGAAATGGGCGTCTCCCGCGCAGAAACATGACTCAGATATTTTCAACGCGACGCTTGGCGTGAGTTTCGCCTCAAAGTACAGCCTCGTTAGCTGGCTAACTAACTGGGAACCCTAGTTCGAGAAAGTCTTCGTTATAGGGCTCCCCGAACGTTCAGACAAGCGCGATGCATTGACACTGATGTCCTCCCTTACTGGCTTCAAGCTAAGTTGGATTGATGGCGTTATTGGGAAGACGGTCTCCGATAAGGCTCTGCCATTCGTAAGTTTCCCGCTCCCTTGCAACAGAAGCCCACATTCGGGTCTCCGCGGAAGAAGAGCTAATGCATTATTTCAAGGGATGGGACCGTGAGAAGATGCAGGATAGCAACCTAGGTTCTTGGCGAGGTCACGTAAACGCGATGCGACGTATAGTAGAAGACGGGATCTCGTCGGCGCTGATTATGGAAGATGACATGGACTGGGACGTTCATATCAAAGAGCTACTGGCCAAGTTCGCCTCGGCCGCGCGGACTCTACAAGAAGGCTTTCATCGGAACCAAACGCTCGAATCACCAAGCCCATATGGTCAAGACTGGGACATGTTATGGCTGGGTTCGTGTGTAACAACGTTCGACGAGCATCTGCCGGAACACCTACAAATTCCCCTCGAACAGCGCGACCCCCGTAAGATTCTCATTCGCGACGATCCCACAGTACCGCCGCCGGGCCACATCCTGGCCAACGGGTCCTTCAGCTGGGATGACTATCCCCCACAAACCCGCATCGTGTACGTCCCTGGGGATAATATATGCAGCTTCGCTTACGCGCTGAGTGCTGCTGGTGCGCAAAAGGCGCTCCATCATATGGGACTCGAGGGCCAACATAAGCCCTTCGATAACCACCTCAGTGACTTGTGCCGGCTGCGCATCGACGGTATGCGCTGCGTCAGTATCGTACCAAGTCTATTCGTGCACCATCGACCTAAGGGCAAGATTAGTGGCGACTCGGACATCAACAAGGGAGGCCAGAACGACGAAATGCGTGAGGTCGGCTTCACAGAGAATATTCTGTACAGCACGCGTCTGAATCTAAGGAATCTGGTTAGGGGCTTAGAAGCGGAAAAGCAATGGAAAGACTAATTCTTTAGGGTGTAAATATGTAGCATGGCATAGTAAATGCGCATATATAGGCAACGGCGGGTGTTCAGGTATAGTTGATATGCGCCGTGACTATTTTACCCGGCGGGTTATATTATCTCATATAAAGATGGTCAACAGTCGTTAGGAGGTGGACGGGGACTTCCCCTTTCACAACGACGAGGAATTGGCAGCTAGGCGTTTTACCCTTACCAATTCATCCTGTGATGCGGCTTTTGAATTTCACCTAATAAATTAGATAATATTTTATATAACTGAATTAGTAATATGGTCATTTCAAACCCTGAGAATTGAGTCAAGAAAGTCGAGATTTCGAAAGTCTTTCTGTTATCGATAAGATACCTAATTTGGAATAGCACAGTGCAATAAATCCCCACCCAGCCCCACAATCGGCCCATGCATCAATTGAAGGTTAGAAAAAAAATAATTTCGGGAGCTTTCAAACTTTACCATTCAATCGTTGAGCACTCCATCACGAAGCACGCACCCAGCACTCCCACAGGATCATTGTCGCGATTCTCCAGCCATCGATTCTATAACCAGAATACACAACACCGTGCCTCTTTGATCTCTCAACCTGAAAACCGATCTTACAGAGCAAAGCAGAGAAAAAAAAAACAACCGCCATAATGCATCTCATGTACACCATGGACGAGAGCGGCAAGCGCATCTACACGCTGAAGAAAGTCCTCCACGGCGAGGTCACCAAGTCCGCCCACCCGGCGCGTTTCTCTCCCGACGACAAGTGGTCGCGCCAGCGGGTCACGCTCAAGAGACGCTTTGGACTGTTGTTGACGCAGCAGAGTGAGTTTCTTCCCTCTTCCTACATCCCCCATCTCCGTCATTCTTGGTTTGTAAAATCAGTATCAATATACGGGGAGGTACAAGGGGCAAATAGAAATGTGCTAACGGTGGTCCATTTGCAGAGAACAAGGTAGCCGAGAACTCGCGGTGAAGGGCGTTGAAATTCCGATGACGATAGGATAATATGGCCTGCGGGTCATTCGAACTTGGTGGACTTCGCTTAACTAGCCACAATTTCGCAATTACGCATCCATTTGGATGATCGGCGTTCAAGGACATAGGGAGGACGGGATATACTCTTTTGATATTAAGGCACGGTGTCTACATGCCTCTTGGGAACTACTAGCCCAGCTTGTCCGACAGCTCCATGGCCCAAGCCTCGCCAAGTTAGGCGGTGAAGTTTTGATCCGGCAGCTTCATTAGGTAGTCGGGAAGACTTGATATTGAATGGACACCATACTACAAGTATGTAGGCTGAAATTCAAGTGTGATCAGGCGGCTTCGTTTCAATAGTCCATGGGATTGCCTCTACGAATTGCTTTTAAGTAGTCTATCAAGACGTGGTATCAATCCCCATTGAATAATCCCAAGACTGAACTCTTCATGCCTCTATCGTCTTTTCTTCGAGTTCACATTCCTCCCAGCGCCAACCTTTATCCTACCCGAAGCCCCTCCACTCCGATCCCCCGTCAATATACTCGGGAGGTAATCCTCATCCATAAGATCCCTCTGCCTCGCCTTCTTCTGCTCCGTAGACTTCTTGATATACTCCTTCTGGTCCTCCGCAAAAATCAACTCCCGTCCCCAACCGTTCTTTCCTCCACCAGGACCCCTCGCCTTCCCGCTTGCCGTACCGTGTACCGGCTTCGGTACGCTGTACACATTGCCACGGTTATTCCACTGGAAGTTCTTCTTGAGATGCACGGTAAAGTTGCCGGCCGAGTCCGTCGAGCAGCTGACGCGCGTTAGAGTTCCTTGCCCGCAGTTTGGGCAGAACTGCTTGCTCATGTTACGAGTGATCGTGAAGCATCCGTGGCACCGTTGGACCCACGTCTTGACACGGGTGATGCGCGCCAGGCTCGGCGATACTAGGTTCAGATTTATGCGCAGCAGTACGTTCTGCATTGCGAAATCGGACGTCAGTAGCGCTACTTGTAGAAATTTCTGAATCGGTTGCTCTGGTGCTGAGAGTTGGTCTTTGGCTTGGTGCTTCTTGAGGTTCGAGGGTGTGATCCAGCCTTCTCCGTCGTCATCTTCTTCTCCATCTTGTTGTACGGGCGCATTGGTTCCTGATGTCATGGTGTTGTCTACCGGAGTGTCGACTGTTGGGAGTGCGGATGGCTCGAGGCTGAGCGAATCTAGTGCTTGGGTGACTGTCTCTTGTTGGATAGTAGGTTGCTCTTGCGACTCGGTCTCCTCCTTTGGCGCATCTTCCGACGTATTCGCCTCTACTGGAATCTGTTCTATCTCGTCTTGACCACCAACTACTTCTTCAGGCTTAGTAACCTCAACGTCTTGACTATCCCTCTGATTCGCAGCATCGCCCTCCTTCTCCTGCGATGCAGGCGCCCTGCCATTCAGGCCCTTCTGTCCCGGCGTCTTCCGTAATCTCCAATCGCCTCCATTTCTCTCGCACTCCAATTCGTACGTCAGCGCAACCAAGTGTAAATCAGGTTTACTTAGAACCTCAAGATCGCCGGTCCTTCGCGCGAAATCGGTGACAAACTTGATGCTCTCCGGTCGTGGGCTACGGAGCTTTAGAAATGGGAGTAGCGTGGTCTCGACGCGCGCCCTGGTAGCGGCATCGCGAATCTCAGTCAAGACGGAGGGAACGGTGTAAAGCTCGTGCGCTTGAGCGAGCAGTGTGCTTATCGGAGGGTCGTTTTTGACGAGAGGACCGGTGTCGACGACGAGGGAATGGATCGGTTTCGAAGGCGCCGATTCTGTTTCTGGCTGAACATTTTCCGAAGATACGGCTTCCGCCGATTTCTGGGGCTCTGTTGTCGCCATTTTGCTGATACGTTTGGCTCGAACTGGGAGATGGTGGGGTCGCTATTTTGTCTTGTGAATTTCGTCGTGGGGTAATTAAAAGTTTTAGCGGTGAGTTATGGCAGAATCCTCCAGTGCGATTAAGGGGTACTGAAGTACTTCCCTCAGTCGTTATATCGGCTCCACAATGTTCATTTCAACACATATCTGGTGCCTGGGTATCAAGTAAGGTATGCAATATTTTCGGCGTATTAAAATATAGGTATATAAATGGATAAAGTACCACAAGTTCACGCATTCATTCCGAGGGTCTTGTCGAATACTTGTTAAAATCAAATTCCTTTACAAAATTGAAGCCAGTCATTTAAGAAGGTATAGTTTGAGGTCACCATTGCACAGCGGTTGGGAACCCGGGAATATAACAGGCTACCTTTGCGGCGTTCATTATAAATCTGGTCTAAATTGACTATTGGATATCCTTCATTGTCCTATGATATAGTTCCCATGGTTAGATGCGAGTATTTTCACTCGTTCCAGAGCTTCCATACCCATTTCTCAAACCATAAACTTAAGTTAGTACCTATGGCTAAATCGTCCTACCTGGGTATTTGAGTATCCTTACTTCCGCTGTCTCGACTACGGGATCCCGAATATCTCGGGGGATGAATGGGGGACCTCTTGGTTCTGAGGAGTTATGTCTCATCTCCTTATTCGCTCATGGAAGTTTCGTCTTCGGTAGATTCCAGAATCAAGTATATGTGAAAATATCCTCTGCTCAAACCGACTAACTTCATTCAATGCCGGAGCATAGAACTTACTTCAGGACAGTTATTTTGAAACACCAAGTTGATAAAGGTTAGTCGAACCTCCTTGGTTCCCGATGGATAAACCATGTAATCTTGTTTGGTGCCGTTTTCGACGGGGTTTCGAAAGTGGTGTTGGGCCTAAGCTGGGCCGCCAGAGAATCGAAGGCCTTTGGGCATCGACGTCCAAGGATCACAACATCGACCTTTGTGCCACCCGGACTAGTGGTATGCACATACCTAGTAGGCCAATGCTAGGAACGGCGAATGGCCCGACTAGAGCTCTGCCAAGTCTCCAATGAACAGTGGCAATAATCTAGTCGGGGGTCTCGAAATCATCTAAGCCATTATATCCTCGGGCTTATTGATATGAAGACGGTAGAAATGACCAACTTGGATCTAACTCAGGCAGGTTTTAATCGCCGGCCAAGTAAGATCTCCAGTGTATGAAAATTCGCACCTTGCCCACAAACTTAATTCTCTGCTAGAAGGCAGTATCGAGAGAACGTGCGAAGAGAACCACTCGGATTCTTTCGGAAGAATCTTGCGGTCTTCTTGTATAAGCCCTTCTGGCTAATTCTGAGTGGTAGCGGCGATTAGAGTGCCAAGCCCAACCGGTGAGTGTCCGCATATATTAATGGCCTAAACCCTTCGGCGAGGATATAAGACAGCCATTCTATAGCTCATAACATCCAATCCACATGTCCATGAAGCATCACGATTTAGATGAGAGCTCAAACAGTCGTCTGCGAATATTCGTTGCTCAACCAATCGTTTGAGAGCCACGATGTAGATTCAAGACCGCTATTCCCAAACGATTCGAAGTTAAAATCAAACCCATCCATCGCGCCTTCGAAGGCATTATTATTGTCTGCTCCATCCTGTGACATGCTGGGGGGTAGGTTTGATTTTGTCATGTTGAAATCGCTAATCGGCGTTCCGACCAGCGGTGACGCACGGGAAGGCTGTTGCGTTGGGCGGGAAGTCGAATGTGGAATAGAGGTGGACATTGAGCTACCTTGCGGAGAGGTAATATGACCCGTAGGAGATAGCATAGGAATGTTGGTGAACCCGCTTTCATCAACAACTTGCATCTGTTGCATCGGATTGTGGCGTGGCAAGACGTGTTGAGATACAAGACTGGGCCCGCTTGTATTTGGGCTTTCTGAGCGATTCAAGGTACCATTTGCAGAGAGACCTCGAGCAATTAATTTTTCGAAATCGGCAACCTAGAGTAGCATGTGTAATCAGTAGAGCGTTATAAGGTAATCTGAGGAATCATAACTTACAATGGATGCACCGGCTGGCACGTGTTCCATTGACTTCGCAATGGTCAAGCATCTCGTTCCGATTTCGTGTACTTGATTTGAAGTTAATCCAATATCTCCCGGGCTTGTCTGGTATCCGAAGTAAAGAATCCGAGCACACTGATAGGCACATGCGGGTAGGTCGAGATCGGTAACCGGGAGGCCACCATCGAGCGATAAGACCAACTTGAAAATATCGGCCATGGCCAGAGCATGCTCATAGCATTGACGCACGCAGTATGACACAAATGAAGGATCTAAGCGGGTTAGACCTGACTGAGGCAGCGCTTCTTTCAGTCCTACAAGAAACATTCGGTAAAGATCGCAATAACACTGTCGCCACCACACATGTATCATTATGTAGACACAGAGTCGTGGAGAGTAGGCGCGAAGCTGGAGATTGCTCTCGGAAAACTTGAAAGAGGCGGGGAGGTGGTCGTTGAAGCCGGTAAGTTCTTCTGAAAGGACCTTGACCAGCTCCGGTAATTGCGCAAGTTCGGACTCCGGCATTCCTAGGACATTCTTGGTACAGTACAGCACTCTACTCCTCATCCAGAGCAATCGTACGTGAAGCGCCAACGACCCAACGTCATCCGGAAAAGGCCGCGTCGGAACAGGCCGGAGATATTCCGTGACCTGGGGAAGATCAAATTCGAAGTTGCGTTCGGTGCAAGGGAGCTGAATATGCATGGACTCGGACGGCATTAGTGTGAAATCCGAGCAACCGCCGTTAATGCTCGAATCGATAGTTAGAAGCGCCCACATCAATCTCCTCCGAGATTCCCGGGCTAAGAAACACAGGTTCGGATTCTCGTAATTAAGCCGAAGAGCATAGGCGAAGCGGGCGGCTGTCGCTGCGAGCATAAAGGCAGTAGTGAACTTCCGCGATAACATCCGATGTTTCATGATGAGGACAAGGGCCTGTATTTTTATCGTTGACGGATTCTCGAGATCCTGAAGTACCATCGTTTGACATTCATCTATACATCTGGCGCCATACTCGCGAGTGCCGGGACCTAGGTCCATGAGAAGAGAAGTGATGCCCACTAAGGCAAGGAGTAGCGCTTTATCCATCATGCCGGCATGATAGCGTTGCATAAGTGAAGCCCGATGAAGAAATGAAAATGTGGGAACGTGATGAATATGACGAAAAAAATTGTTAAATGTGCGCTGTATTAAAGCCTCGTCGGGAAAGACAAATCTATGAAGATCATCAGTCCAAGCACGATGCGCGGAAAGGAGTCATGAGATGCGTACGGTTCACGAGAAGATGCTGTAAGTGCGGCTCCATTCGGTTCGAAGCCGTGATCTAGTCCTTGAGGACCATGATGGGAGCCTTGGTTATCTTTGGTCGTCATTACTCGTTTTTCTGGAGGCTCAGAAGTCACAGACTCGAGCTCCGAATCAGTAGTTCCTTGATGAGTTGGCTGAGAAGCGCTGCTGAGGCCTCCCGATCGCTTCGTCGGTTTGTAAACACATTCGATGCCCTGGGCTTGACACCTTGCGCATTTGGGAGTTTCACCACTGCATCTAGCTTTTCTGCAGTGGCAGTTGGCACATGCCAATCTTACACGTCTTCGCGGAAGAGTGAAATTAGTCAGACTCTCGGAATCCTGGTTGGGTGAAGCGGCGTCTTGAAATGAACAGGTAAATCCTAATCGCTCGCAATTCTGGCAAACATCGCGACGACCATCACAGCGTACTTTGCGCACCCTACACGGAATGCAAGTCTGGCTCGATTTCTTGGGAGGTCTGTTCGAAGGGTCGGCCGCAGCAGCATCTGCTGCGACCTCAGCTGCTGTATCTGCGGCCACCATCTGCACGCTCATGTCTTCCAAATCCATTCTCCCGAATCCTGAACCTGAACATGAGTAATGGTCGTTTGTGGCGAAAGATTGGTAGCTGCTAAATTCTTCATAGGTCCGTGTTTCAGAGGGCGAAAAGGCGGTATTGCGTTATTACGGATTGTGGACATGTTACGCTACAGAAATCACAGAGCATTGGTAGTTGAGATTGGAGGGAATTTCACGTTGGGAATTCGGGCGTTGGCAGCAAATTGCGAAATGGGCAAATGGCGGGGACCGGCGAAAGCGGCGCGCCGTCTGATTAGCTACATGTACCTAATCAGGGCTTGTCAGACCATTCACCTTGTAGGTAACATGTATGTAGTGGGCCCAGGCCATCAACTTTTAGACCGTTCCAGTGGTTTTAGTCGACGTACATCCGCTAACGACTCCCTGTAGCACCTCCTCAGCGGCTTTGGCTTGGCCTTGATAATACGTCATTCAAAACATCTGATTTCCCAAGTTAGAACTGCTTGGAATCTACAACTTCAGATGTCGTTTCTTTCTATCTCTTTCACCTTAACATTCCAAAATTCAGCAGTTCTGTTCGAATCAAGATAATATCAAGAATAGATATGGAAGGACTCTCATTATTTACCTACAGGTAGATATCAAACATGCATGAATCGTTACGGCTTTACGATGATAGCCATTTTCCATTGTGCTATACATTCAAGTAACTGCCCAGTATTTATACACCTACACAGAAACCATGTACAGGGTTATTCGCCCACTCGAGCATAGTCACAGTTACTATATAGGGTTGTCCACAATCTTTTCAAGGCAAATGCATCCATAAATGTTCTTGGCATCGTCTTAGACTCGAAACTATTTTCTGGGGTTCGCGCGAGACTAGCCAAGTTGACATTTAGTGCTATTCAATGACAGTTCTTGATGATGTTGAACAACCAAAGACATTTGAGCCTCCTACTCCAACAACTCTAAAAAGACACTCGAAGAAACATAGGTCTTGCGAAATATTTGCGGGATAAGGACGAAAGGGAATAAAAAAATCTGCCCTCCATCAAGCTAAACTGCCCAATCATACACGACAACACGCACGTCAAAAGGGATCAATAGTGTGTCATCCAGGCCAATAGATCCCGACAGCCGAACCGATAGCCGAGGTGCCCGTCGAGGACAGGTTTTCATATCGATGAATCACTAAAAACCCGTACGGTATTGATTTGAAGGCATAGAGATGCTCGCTTTTCAAACTTGATCCGGACCTCGATCCATGATGGTCGTCATTCAGCTTTGAGACTTCGAAGAAATAGACCTTATCTCGAAACTAGAAATGTCATTCATTTAATAAAAAAGACGAGGCAGATCGTAGATAACGGGAATACGGATGATATAGGGAAATAGATGCACAGATTAATCATCCGAATAGTTTATAACCGATTCAACATTTCAGAGTTGTATCCATCTCCTTCAGATAGAAAGCAGGACGCCCAGGTATTTAATCTCCAGCTTCAACTCTTACGTAAGCGTAGCGAACGTGTACTAACCACACGTGCTCCATTTCGGATAACAACCTTGGAATACTACTTACATGCAGGTCCCTATTAAGGCACCGCATCGTGGGCTTACTAACGCCAATACGAAAAAATAAGGAAATACGACCCGGATAAATAAAGCCTGAGTCGGCGATCTTTACGCTGCGTCCACTCGCCTACCCCTAATTACCCATTATGAGTACCCATATTTCAGCGTCTCTTCGCAGCTTTCTACTCGCCGGAATAAATTCCTAGCCTTTGTCGACGCACTCACTCTTCAGTAGGTAGCCAAACCCATAAAGACTTTCGGTTAGACTCTTGACCATCCGTTTCGCCTAAGCTGGTGTGTTGATAAGCTTCTCCTTGACATCGCCGTCCTTGGATTGTCCATTAGCCGCTGCTTGTTTGAGCCTTCGTTCCCTCTCAGCTCTCCCTTCACTTGCAGGGTCATAATACGCTGTAGTCTGTTAGCGCCACGATGCAAATAGACTTATCTAAATAGGGGTAAGAGCGACTTACGTTTCTCCCCAAACACCGTCGTGCGAATCCCTCTCCGGGGCGCTTCGTACGATCCCGGAATGACTCGGTGCAGGACACATCTATTGTCCCACATCGCGACACTACCAACCTCCCACTTCCACCTGACCGAGTGATCATCCGCCGAATGGAGGTGGTAACTGAAGAAATCCAGCAGCTTGTCCGACTCCAACTTCTTGAGCTCGGCAAAGCCCGTGACGAATCCGGTGTTCACGTTCAGCGCTTTCAGGCCGGTTACGGGGTGGGTCCGAACCGCCGGATGGTGGGAGTCGATAGGGGGCCGGTTCGGCCCAACACCCCACAGGTCCAGGATTGTGTCGTACTGCAGGCGCGAAGTATGCACCGCATGGAGGCCCTCGACGAATCTTTTCATCGCCTCACTTAGCGTGTCGTACAGCCCGTAGCCGGACACCCAGGCCGTGTCTCCGCCTACCGGGGGATGCTCTTCCATGCGAAGGAGGGAATAGGAAGGAGGATTGATTTCAAAGGAGGTGTCGGCGTGCCATTCTCCAGACGGCCACGGAGTGTACTTGTTAATTTCTCGGTGATCCTCTCGGCTGCCCCTGATCACGACGTGCCTAACATCCTTCTGAGCGGGGTGCCGATCCAAGGTGCCATAGTGCTCGAAGAGCTTTACTTGTTGATCGGTGGTAAGGTCCTGGTTACGAAAGAAGACAACACCACGCTCATTGACGAGCAGTGCAAGCTCGTCTAGCTGTTGGGGGGTCAGTTGCGATAGTTGCACATTCTCTAAGAGTGTCCCGATAGATTCTGTGAGGTCGACCGCTTTGGCAACAGCAAAGAGCGCCTTCTTCTCGGGATCCGCGAATGAGGCCCGGTCCTTTTCCGGAAATATCTCCTCTCGGATCGGGTCCGGAGGCACATGGTCCCTAATCTTAGGGGAGAAGTGTGGGTGGATAGTAATTGGGAACCCAGAATCTTTCGAGATATGCTTTAGGGATTCGAGGTTAGCCGCCATTTTGCTACTTTATGAAATACCGAAGACTTTGATTGCATATTGAATTGGTATACTCAATCTCCCTATCGTTGCTTAGGTATATGTTCTTTAATACTAGAAGTTGAGTTGGAGACTGATATGACGTGCGCGTGCATTCCACCTATTAGAGGAAAGACTGACTATAACTTGATAGATAGCTAATCTCCGTGAGGTTGCGCCCGTGATGGCGCGAAGCCAGGCTGCGATCACATCAGTTTCTCCAACTACTCCGGATCCGAACGCAATCTACTAAAACTTCCGATTAGCAATAATATCCCCTTTGGCGAGATAAGAATTTTATAAGTGATATATAACAATCCGCTTCAATAAAAGTTAGCAGTAGGTATTTGCATTTAATTGAGGATTGGTCCCGGCTAGAGCATACTTGTTCGGATTCTATAGCATCTAAATTTGCGAGAGGATTTTATATATAGGTAAATTCCACAAGTACCTTTCCCCAGTAGCATATAAAAATCCCCAAACCACTTTTCTCCAAAAGTTACTCTCGGACTCACTCAGAGCCCTCTTCTTTGCGCAGTTCTTCCTGGCCTTCAGTGTGGCTCTCGACATCAGTCTTGTCATTGTTAACGCCAAAGTCTTTAATCACGAGCCAAGCCGGGAGTATTGAAGCCCCCCATAAGCCGAAGTTGATATAAGGTCCGCCAACCGCCGCCATGATAGGAACAGCATTGAGTCCATAGCTGATGGCCTGCCAAGCCGATTCTGTTCCACGTAGGAGTGCAGCAAGCCTGATAGTCTCTTGGGGACTTGACGATATTTGACCAATTATAAAGTACGAGAAATTGTAATTGAGTTGGAAGCCGGATACGAGAAAGACAAAAACCCCGAACGCTCTACCGAATCCAGGATCGCTCCAGTCGAAGATTGGTTGAGTTCGCTGGTATTGGGTGACGTTAATTGTCAGCCACAACCACCAAGCCCCTTGTAGCGTCATTATAACTACAAAAGCGCGCCGAGACCTTTTCTTGAGCGGGATATGATTCTGGTCTAACCACAAACCAAGAAGATTTCCGCATATTACCGCAACGATTCCAGATAGAAAAGATCCCAGGGCTCGTGCTCGTACGCTAAACCAAAGGGCATTGTAGGTAAAGAATACGGCTTCCGAGTAAACACCCTGACCGATCCAAAGAATTATGAACAGAAATTTCTTGGTAAAGAAGGTTTTTGTCGTAGCCTTGATTTCTTGCCAGGGATTATCGAAGATCGTGAGTTTGACCGGTGTACCATCTGAACGCTGGACCTGGGATGGACGGTTAAGGAATAGAGCGACTAATGTCCCGCTCGCCTGGAGGGCAATGAATATGATGTATACCGTATACGAGACTTTTCCAGCTTGGTTTCGATCCACATTCAGACCCAGGTTGACGGCACCTCCTAGAATCTGACCAATTCGCGTCCAGGTCAACCAGTAAGCAACCATTCTCCCACGATTGCGCGGCTCGGGATATGCAATTGCTATGGCTGCTTCAGAAGCCCAGAATACACCAGCTGATATGCCGCAGAAAGCAGCTCCAACAATAACGAGCCATTCTACTCCATACCGATTATTGAGGTACAGCCCGGCGCTGTACGGGGCATAGCCAATTGTTCCGATGAATAAAGCTCCGTTAATACCGATGTATCGGACGATGGCGCTGGTCAACCAGCAGGATATCACCATGAGACAGAATGTGAGCGCATTTCCCGTGTTCACGAGATAGGGGGATTGAGAGCCGCCAGCGCCAAGCGAGTTCATCGCTCCCCATAATCCCGGTGCCGCAAAGCTGCAAAGGCCGAGAATTGTGGCATTGTAGAATACTGATCGGTACCACTTGACTGGTATTTGTTAGCAAACACGTTTTGGAGTACAGGCAGTGACCGCATAGCTCACCTTTCACCGGCCTGTTTTCAGGACCCGCGGCGGTTTCCGGAGCTGCTTCTGTTACATCAGCCATATTAATGAGTGTAACAATCTCGTGAGATGATTCTGGCTCTCCTCGGAGTAAGTAAGCAAGGTGAGGCTCTTTTGAATTTACATGTCTACACCTGCCTACTATATGCGGCGAACTACGACCTCAGAAAAGACTTCAAACCATCATTAGCAAGTGAATCGCGCCTTACCCCAAGCATAACGCGTGATAGGTTTCAATCTAGATAAGATTATATCGTAATACGGCATTAAAGTCTTGGGTAGGTAGAAAATTGATTCGCCTATTGGCTTGTGTGCAACGATAGTATATGCGCGCAGAGAAGCACGTCATTGAGCCCCTGAAATTGGTCATCTCCTATCTCTCTAACTCAGATGGCCCCGACTTTAAACCCCTACTAGGAACGGCTTATTAAGTCAATTTGAGTATAGTTAATATGACGCCACGCATCATCACAATTGTATTTGATTTATAGGCAAGGTTGGTGAAACTGGACTAATGACTGAGATGGCAATATGTACACCTTATGAGGCTAGTCGTCGCCCACTTGAATGACGAATGTCGAACGCACTTCTTTATAATAATGCCTCAACAGAGATGATCAATTGTACTAGATCATTGCTAAGTTGGAGTTGGCCTTGATATCATTTAGCTAGATTGGGAAGGAGAGGCTAATGGCGAAATTTCTGTTTCGAAACTAAGACACAATCTGACTGACAGAGCATATGGAGCTTTGAGCCACCATTTTCTACATCACATGGCTACATCAAGGCCTCACTGGCCCTCAGGTTAGGAAGAATTGGCTAATAAAACCTTCACGTTTTCACTCGGTACCTTCATTTCGGCACGTTACGCAAACCTAGGTAAATGAATTTTCATTGTAGTTACCAGGTTGCTAATTTCAGATATCCGGACGCAAAGGAGAAATAGAAAAGATGTCAATTTTCTTAAATTCTTTTTTTAAAAAAACAGAACGCTTTGGAGTTCTTACCACTATACTGGACACGATGTTCCGCATATAGAGTTCCCTTCTCCAGGGTTAGGGTTATAGGAACAATGTGGCGGTGCTCAGTGGAACGTTGAGCCACTTTATATTTATCAAGTGGCTGAGATGCCGAACCGGCGAGCCAAGCCGACGAAGACACTCCGTTGACGTGTTCGTGTTCCACTTCAAATTAATACGTGTCTGGCTAGCTCCTCGCATTGGTACGCCTCTTCCGATTTCACGGAGACGAAGAGGGTGATTTTCGTTGGGGTACGCTTTATCCCGTAAGACAACTAAGTCTCATATCCTTGCTTCATCCCGCAAGCCCTATTCAATGTGTACCTAATTAACGTTTTGAGCAGATCAAACCGCAATAGGGGTTAGGATAGAATCATGGCTGCCCTCGAAAAGAATCCAGTAGAGCTTGAGAAAGCTGCCACTCTCGCTCATGTGCCCAAGTCGGAGGAATACGACAAGATGATCTCTGGGATGCTGTGAGTGTTTCCTTATCGATAAGACTCATGTATCCCTTATTCAGTCTGGACGGAATACCGTACATGCTCAAGCGCTTCATCACTGAATCTTAGTTCCTCAGTTATGATGCTCAAGATCCCGAGCTCAGTAAGGCACGTTTCGATGCTCGAAGATGGATGCACAAATACAACAACTACTTTCCTGACGACCCGGAAGCCAACTTCGAGTCTCTGGCAAAGGCTAGGAAAAATATTCTCAAACAATTCTTGGGTCATATCGAGGACGAAGTGTTCATTGAACCCTCACTAGCCGTGGATTACGGGTGTAACATTCGCCTCGGGCACCGCTTCTACTCTAACTTCAACCTCACTATCCTAGATTGCGCACTAGTCACAATAGGAGATCGTGTGATGTTCGGACCGAACGTCTCCATACTAACCGCAACCCACGAAACAGAAGTCCAATCTCGCAGGGACGACGTCGAGTACGCTAAACCCGTAACCATCGGGAACGATTGCTGGGTAGGCGGACATGTCGTCATCCTGCCTGGTGTCACCATCGGAGAGGGGTGTACCATAGCCGCCAGCTCTGTCGTAACAAAAGATATTCCGGCGTGGAGTGTTGCAATGGGCACACCTGCGCGTGTTGTGAGAAAAGTGACGCCGCTAGAGGAGGTTCCAGAAAGACGCAAATAAAGCTGCTAGAAATGAAGAATCACTAGACGATAGACAATGAGATTATCTAGGTACTTGGCTTGTTTAAAATGCCCCTTGTGGCTTCGGGGCGAACTAGAAGCCCAGTGTTGAGATCTCGGGTTTGACATCTGAGGCATACTATAAACAATTAATAAATCCTGCTATGCTTGAATTATCTCCTGGCTATGGATGCCTCTTCGTTGTGGAATGAAGCCAGCACGGATTAGGATGTCAGCCGACCTAGAAGGTACCGAGACGTTGGTTGACGCCTTTAGGGCTGCAGTTGATGCGGCTACTTGCGCTAAGAAAGACGTTTCTAGTTGATGTCAGGGCGTACCTATACCGAGATTCGCAAGGTCCAGCTGACTCAGCCGAAGCTTTTAGGGGGGCCCTAGTGGACATCAGCGGCCCCTGCGGGGTATTCGTATAGCGCTCTTCTGGCAGCGTTAAACACCTGTAACTTGAAGTACCTAGCGTACGCATGACGCCAACTGAGTGCATCCAGTACATCTCTGGATATTCCTGGCCCTATACTTCGCTTGGTTATAAGGGCGATCTGCCCGTTCACAGAGGCAGGCCTCGATCCGAAGTTTCTTAGGCTTCCTCAACATGACCACCAATCCCGAATCTCAATCTCCAACTCGGCTGATCTCCCACTTCGTGAACCGGTGCGTACCGCCCTGATGAGACAACGTATACTTATTCTCGATAGTGCCCGAGATAATCAATCTTCAGGATGGGTCGAGCTATGGGAAACGGGCCAAAACCACTTTTGGGATCGTGGCAGGCCGTCGCCCGCGCTTATCGATTGGGTCGAATCGCGACCCGATATCCTACCATCTCATCCTGGCCGTAGACTAACAGCACTCGTCCCCGTAAGTTTTTATCATCAATATCACTTATCCCCAAGTCGGTATCAATAACATCGAATACTTATTAATAAAAACAGGGGTGCGGGAAAGGCTATGACGTCGTCATGCTAGCCCTCCACGGTTTCAATACTTACGGACTTGACGTTTCGCGGAAAGGCATAGAAACCGCGGAATCATATGCGGCCACTGAGCTTCGCGAACCATCCGCCTACAACTTTGCCTCGGAAGGCAGCTGGCTGGAGAATAGCGCTGGTGGCTTGAAGTTCATAGAAGGTGATTTCTTCAAGACAGACTGGGAAAAGGAAATAGGGATCGATGGCTTCCAGGGGTTCGACCTGATCTACGACTACACGGTCAGTATGAGGCTGGATAGGTTTTGTAGAGCAACGAGTGATTGGCAGGCTAACATGAGCGCTTCATATAGTTCCTATGTGCTCTTGCCCCTGAAATGCGGAAGGACTGGGCACGACGCATGAGCGAACTTCTTTCCCCGGATGGGGTACTCGCCTGTCTAGAGTTTCCCTTATACCGGGAATTAACTGCCCCGGGACCTCCCTGGGGGCTAAAGGGAGTTCACTGGAATATTCTTGCCGAAGGCGGCGACGGGATCATTGAAGAGGAGCCAGCAAGTGAAACTGGACAACTACAGGGGCGGTTTGAGAGAGTCGCCTATTTCAAACCCCAACGGTCATATGAGAACGGCAAGGGCACTGATATGTTCAGCGTCTGGAGGTTAAAAACAAGAGTCAGATGAAATAATTCTTAAGCATTTCATGAACTTAGCTATGTACCTAAGTTAAGTACCTCTTAGTAATACCTCATGGACGGGGTTGCTACGCCAAGAATAGACCATATCTGACTATCCTCAAAGAGTCTTCCATCCTCTTTCAAATTGCGATGCGGATCTTCCTTTCGTGTCTTTGTTCCTAGTACTTGTCGACAATCACATTTATCATAAAGGGATTGTACCATATTGTCATATCCTAGGTATTAGATTAGTTCATTTAAGGACATATAAATCTAGCAAATTCGATCGTTTCTCTCAAAGTACTGTAACCTAGCATTCCTTTTCGCACGTATCGGTATCTGGGTCAGGATTAACTTCGTCGAGAAACATGTCGCAGGACGATAAATTGATTAAAGATATATACCTTTACCTCCGTATGGGAGGAAACGGTGATATCGGGTATGAGATAGGGACTCAGGCCCGATCGTCTATGGATTTTGGTGACGAGGGAGTTGAGAATTTCACTAACAGCCTATCCAATGCCTATGCCCCTCGAGATCCAGTTGAGCCCTGCGTCGCATGTGGATGGACTCTCGAGCAGAATTCTAACGCGAACTATAGGAGTAACGTTAAGCTATTCTATGCCGCGGATACTGGGGGTGCTTGGTCACTGGGATCTCGCTATATCCTTAAGGAAAGACTAACCTTCCCTCCAAGCCACGAAGGGGCCAATCTTCGCTTTTTGAGAGAGAATACCAACCTTCCAATCCCTAATATCATCCATGAATGGACTGAAGGCTCGCGCTACTTCAATATCACCTCTCGAATCGAAGGCACGACACTAGAACAAGCATGGCCCAGTCTCTCTGGGGAAGACAAGACGCGCATTGCCAGACAAGTGGCCAAGTATCTAGAGGAGATGCGCAGGTTAACGTCCTCTCGCATTGAGGCTGTTGGTGGCGAGCCGCTATACGAGACTAGACTGTTCCTCAATGGAGAAACTGGCCAGAAACCCTTATCATCAGACCAAGAGCTATGGGAGGAACTCGAGAAGCCGCTGTTACACTTCGACGACAACACGCGCCGGATATTGCGTGAGAATATGCCGCAATGCAGGCCCTACACATTTACTCATGGCGATCTCGCGTACTGCAACATCATGGTCAAGGACGGGAATTTCTCCGGCTTCATCGACTTCGA
Organism: Hypoxylon sp. NC0597; assembly: GCA_022432515.1. Classification (NCBI taxonomy): domain Eukaryota; kingdom Fungi; phylum Ascomycota; class Sordariomycetes; order Xylariales; family Hypoxylaceae; genus Hypoxylon; species Hypoxylon sp. NC0597. Next base: position 17,751 of record JAJKLA010000063.1, on the reverse strand, counting down.
ACGATCGGGGTTCTTCCCGGTGTGGTACGAGTACGTGTGCTGTAGATTTGGGTTCGGAGAAGGGGACACGGAATGGAAGAGGTTGCTCTCAGAGCACATTACCGAATATCCGGAAGCGATGAATTTCCACATGGCGCGCTCGAATCTTGGAAGATATCCGAATGAGACAGAAGCTCTGAAGTGCTTAAATGACCTCATGGAGGGCAGTTCGGAATGTCCAATGGTTCGGGTATGGTAGTTTGGCATTGACTTCCATAGGCTGGAGTAGGGCAGAATTGAGGCAAGCTCTGACCTGATAGATTGAAGGCAATATGTCGTCGTCCTAGCGGAGGCATTTTAAATCTTGGTAATAATGAAATACAACCGAAGTTACTCTTAATTGAATGCCCATCAAGTTGCGGTTTTCCCTGACTTAATACGGCCGACGAGCGAACGAGAGAGGTAAACGCATCAAGGGCGGGTTCCTAGTTCACCTTGTGAGGTATGAGATGTGGAATTGGACAAATCGCATCTGAGCCCTCGAGATTGCCATCGTCATCGCGTGCTACCAAATCACCACGATATAATTAGTTTCGAGTAATGGATCCATGAGTGAATGCTGAGACTTGATTGTACTTCAACAGCTAAAAAATGGAATGGGAGATCGAATATATTTTCTTGGCTGGAAGTCGTCTTTGTTCCTGGTTCACAGAAACAGTCGCTGAAGAGCGTTGACCAAGCTTCGTAGTTTCAAATTCGGCGGCTTTACGTACTCAACACCCAAATTTTACCCTGCCATCTCGACGGGTTTGCATCCTCATTTATTATTTCTCCCTACCTAGGTATGCGATATAGCTCTTGATAGGTCCCAAAATATAGATTGAGTTGATATAAGAGATATAGACTCTCTGGAAAAGAATTAGAAAGAATCCCAGGGAGGGAAGCAAACCACAATTTACAGCATTGAATCTCGGATCCATCCCGCTTTCTTGGGCAGAAATGCGCTGTAATTGCAGAGCTCATAGCGCTATAACTCAGCTATAGCTACAGTGCGTTCAGGACCCCGATAGATCATCCAGCCAATCAAACCACCCAGTTCCGATGGTGATCAGTATGACGTAATATTTCCCATTTCACTTCAATTAAGAAGAATTAATGCCCTATAACTTACTGTCCATATAGTGGCTTATAGCGCCATACTCCCTGAAATTATAGCGCACCTCCAGTACCTAGCCTTCAAAGCATCACGCTTCAGCCACGCAACGACCTTTTCCCGCACTCTCATGCAAGTTTCATATATTCTCTCTCGTTCGCGGGGAGAGGGGCCGAGAGCGTCAATACTTATATCGGTACCTCTCTATCTGATCATGGACCTCGAGTCTTCCTAAGGCTGGATGCCGCACGAAGCTCCGAGAGACTTCACGAATACGGGTGGTCCGGGTTTCACTCCCTGGGCCTCCTTTCTTTCCTCTTACCTTAGGTAGAATAGATTCTCAAGTTCTTCAATTTTAAGATCATTATCACTAGTTCTCAACAATGTTATGATAAATAACTTTTCTGTATTGATCCTCTCAGCAATCGATGTTACAGCGGCCCTGTTTCCTGCCCACCACCTGCTAGCAACCATGGAGATATGCCAAGGCGCTGCTAATTAGCAGTGTCAAACACCATCTCTTCTTATTTCTTATTTTCAATATTCAGATAGTCAGCAATCACTGGAGATTCTGAGCGAGGTAGTGTACTGGAGACCAGTACAAGTCACAGCGTAATACGATTGCACTCCATCCGTGATGGGGAAGCAAAGTATCAAGAATGCAATCGTCGTTAGTATGACTTATGCATTATGCAGACTTTCTCTACCTAACTGAGAGTTAACCAGATTAGAGCCACTACTTAAAGATTACGCCAACTCGTAGCATCGTAGAGCACCAAAAGGATCAACGTCTTTCGAAAATCTCCATCGAAATAATATCCTAGGTGCAGTCACTGGAAGGTCTGCTGCAGTTTGGCATCGGCCTCTTCCACCTCATCCGCCCAGCTCAAACCAGTGGGTGACTTGCCGTCCGTCTTAGAGCCAGCTACTTTAGGCTTTTCGACTTCTGATTTCTTTCCGCCATTGGTGCTACGAGCTGGTGAACCACGACCGCTTGACCCATTCCGAGGAGGTGAACCATTTTTTTCTTGGTTCTTGCCATTGGAGGAGCTTCCATCGGATGCCTTGCGAGTTTCCTCCTTTTCCTTGCCTGTACCATTCTCATTCCGCTGCTTCTTAGCAGCTTGAGAAAAGACAGAGTTGGAGCCGATGACTGTGCCGTTGGGCTTTTGAATCCATCGCTTTGGGGCCTTCGCTGGAACTACCTTCTCCTTGAGTGCCGGTTTAGTGGCCTTGGGGAGATTGTCATTCGCCTTCGGCTCCGGACTTTGGTTCTCTGCGACATCTACCTTCTGCTTCGCCTTGCCCTTTGCCTTATTCTTATGTCGGTTCTTGCCTTGAACGTTCACCCAGCCATCGTTATTTTCCGTCGGCCTGTTGTTGTTCCCATCTGCTTGTTCCGCCGCGGGAACGCTGGAACTAACCTCGCTCGTAGGCTCGGCGATAGCCGGTCGGAACAAGAAAATTGATGTTACAGGGAGGAACGATACTAACCGAGGCTTATCAGTTGCGCTAGCGGCGGCGGCGATAGTTTTGGCAACAGTCTGCGAGTCTCCTATCTCACAATTCAGACGAGTTCCCTGATAGGAACTGGGCGTATCACTTCCCATTGTACCATCTTCGACCTGGGATAAGGAAGAAATGGGTTTGGCGTTATTGGCGTGAGCGTTGGTCCCAGTAACTCCGTGCGTAAGGTCCGTTGACTCCTGGCCCTTGAAGGCATACTTGCCGCTTGTCGGGCTGACGTTCCCTTGGACTGTGGAGATGTCGTCGTTAACCTGGGGCGAGCTGGGGCTGGGGCTATTGTTCTTTCCATCCGTGTCAATGACATCAGCATCTTGTGTCTTCATTATCGACGGTGCGCGCGCCTCAGAAAGGGGTGAGCCATCAACTTGCACGCCTTCACCTACAGCAAGATTGGAACTCTTGACAGCAGGAGTATCGTGACTGTTGGGTGTAGTGTCGACATCAGGGTTGGTTGCCGCGTTCTGCTCAGAGCTTGAATTGTTGGCTTGGACGGATGAGTGAACTCTCTCGGCAGTAGGGTTATCCTTAGTAGGGGTATGGATTTTTTCGATAGTTGAATGGGTTTCCTTGCCTGGCAGATTAACCTTTTCAACGGGATGATCCACTGTGACCGGGGTAACGACATTGGTAGGACGATCACCTTCCTTGAGGGTTGGAATAGCGACCTCTCCAACATGTTGGAACGGCTTCTGGGCCTTCTTTGACGCGTTATCTACCCGGCCATTACGAATAGGTTGTCCGTGGGGAGGAGCTCCGTTTTGTTTAGAGACCTGCGAAGAGTTGTTGGGCGAATGCTGCGTCTGCTGAACATTGCGATGACCGTCCGTATAGCCCTTTGCGGCCTGCTCAATCATGTCCGCCTCCTTACTCGCAATCTTGGTAAAGGCTTGAGTACTGCCGGGGCCATAGATCTGGGCTATAGATACAACTCCGGTATGGATTGCATCTCTCAAGCTAGCGTTCTCGTACTGCAATTTCTTGATCATGTTGTCCTTAGCGGTAAACTTGGCATGATTCGCCTTATCGGCAGCTGCTGTCGAATCTACCTTCTGGTTGAGCATTGCGATGGTATTCTGGAGGCTCTCAATTTCCGAATCTTTGATAGCCAAATCTGTCTTGGCTTGGATTAGATCACTGCTGCGACGGGATAGATCATCATTCAAAGTCGCGACCGTAGCTTTCAGAGATGCAATCTCAGTGTTGAGACGGGTGGTAGACTGTGCGTCTTGGGTTAAGACTGCAGGTTGCGAAATTGGCTCGGGTGTGTGACTTGCAGATTGTTCGGCAGCCTGAACTTGCTGAAGGTATTGGTCTCTGAAGGTTGGTGCAGGGGGTCTCGTGGAGTTCGAGGGATGAGAAGAACGTAGTTGCTGGGAACGCTGACCGTTTTTGTGGTTCGTCCAGTTCTTGCCTCCCTTGGGCTTGAAGGAAACCTTTCCAGGTTTCGTAGAAGTCGGGGCGGCAACATTACCATCCTTCCCATCAGGACTCTGATTGCTAACAACAGTAGCCCACGATGGGTGCCGGTTACCTTGAGGACCAGATGAAGAAGCCATGGTTGGATTAATAGCACATAGGATGGTACTATAAATTCATTAGTATCCCGAAGTACAATTTGTTTTCCTAAAAAGATATATCAATTACCTAGATTAGAAACTAGAGACTTCGAAAACTAGGGCTAGCGAGCCAGTATCCTTGAAAGATTTGATAGATACGATGTCGCTGGCTCTAGCCAGGAAGATCAAAGGGGTAGAGAAGATTGTGTCGAAGAGCGTCAGACTGGAATATCAACCGTCAAATAGATATGACAGTTAACTGAGGTATTGCGCAAGTAGCCTCATACAGCAACTAATGAATTATGAAGTTGGTAGTTGCGTAGAAGAAGAGAGGCACGGCGGCTAATGTGGGAGAGAATCAGTAAGTAAGACGGCCCAGTACTGACATTGGCATAAAAGAAAATGAAACGAAAGTATCGAAATATACGAAGAAGAAGGTGAGTGGTGGGTGGAACTTACTACAGTGTAATGTAATGCGGATTTTTATGGTAGTGATGTAAGATATGAAGAGGTTGAGAATCGGCACAGTACCAATTGTAACAGTACCTGGAAGATATGGACGCCGGAGCGGTGGTTTCCAAAAGGATAGGTCCGGATACGATGAGGTGGTCGTAAAGATACTATGAAAATATGTATGTTAGGAAGCTGAATTAATAACGATATTACGGATGGCTATTGGAGTCGGCCAAAATCACTGATGTATGCCTACCTCCGGGGTAAATAGGAAAAATAGGGACAAAAGATGCTGGGAGCAGACTGCTAAGTCATCTTTCAAAAAGACATGGGTGAGGTAGACGATCAGGTCTAAGAAAGACGGAAGAAGGAAGAAGGATGAGAGTCATTGCATGTCAACAATCCGAAGAACGCGACTGACTACCAACTTGGTGGGGTGAATCTAGACGTTAATGGAATAACTGTAAAGAACGGAAGCGTCGAGTTAGACGCCCACGTCTTTCCCAGCCTTAAATACCTCCAAGGTACAAAGTAGGTGCATCGTCGTGGTTTCCTAGGCAGCTTGGGTGGTAGGTGCAGATAGATGTAAGTGCCTCATATACGTAAGGCAACTTCCAAAATTCAACTTGGTACTGTACGTAATCCACAGACGCAAGCACATACACTTAGAGTACGCAGATTCTTCACTTTCAATGTCCATATTGATTGAATACAGCGAAATTGAGGGGATTCGGAATCTAGAAATGACCTAGCACATAATATTCGCAGTACATCAAAGTGAAGGGACATGAACATTACAAACTGCTGTTATTTGACCGCATTGCCTATATATCTAGACTACCAACTACTTCCTCTTTCAAGGTAGAATGCCAACGACTCGGAATTGAATCACGGAATCACGGTATGGCGTCAGAATGGTTATACGATCAAAATAGAAGCGAAAATAGTAGCTGAAATGCATCCTCCATTCCGCGATGCGCAGGTAACAGACCCCTAACAGTATGTAGATCTCAAAATGAAACGACGTCGAGACGGTGAGCAGCTCGACGCCGAGATTAACGACGGATCCTTCTTTCCCAAGAATATTTACTCTGAGAGCATCCATACGGCACAAAGCCGCGGTGACCTTTACACAATGCCCCAATATTCTGGCAAGACATCGGTGGTCTGGATGCTCTGTGCTATCTGAGGGGAAAAAAAAAAGGAAAGGAAAAGAGAAGCTACGCGTTTGTGCTGTGATGAATTTTGCTAAGGCGCACGTCGTTGCACAGACCAGCCATTCACGTGACTGACGTCTTATCTTGCGCACCTGCAGCTTGCGATCATCAGGTACATCGGTACTTCTTTTAGCGTCCTTGGTCAGCATTGATCATCTGTTATCTGATTGGCTAGGATAAAAGCCGAGGGTAGAGGTGGGATTGGACTTTGGATTTCCTCATGCCGAAAATCAACCATTCATTGAACCTTCTGCAGTTTCGACGTCTTATGAGCGCATCATCACCGATCTTGACCCTTTGTCCGAGCTCGACTCTGCCCGCGACAAGCAGCACCAATTGAATTACTTCAGCGACACCGGTGTCATCTTCGTCCGTCCTCTCCGGCTTGTCCTGCGGCCTGAGTCGACAGCTTCATTATACCGGACAGTTTCAATCGCATCGCGAAACGATGATCGCACAGAGAGTTGGTATTCGGGCGCTGCGGCAAGGTACTGAACCGCCATCCCATTGTGTCCCATAAATCTGCATCTAGAGTTCATGTCCTAAGACGGATATAACTTGCGATGCATTGCCAATTCATACCTAGAAACGTCATAGTTCAAGATTGCTAACCATCAATGCGTATTTCACCTCGAGCAGCCGCCGTCAAGCCCAATGCCCTCTTCATGACCCAGAACCTCCCGCGACTTGCCCTCGCAACGAATGCTACAGGCCTACAGATTAGGTGAGGTCCCTTTGATTCCGGATCTTTCATCCTACCTCATTTGAGTTGCGATCGTCGTTAGCTATAATCCAGAATCATATGCAGATGAGGAATAATGATAGCGACAATTGCTATGCTATGAAACACCAGTAGAACGACATCAGCTGCTTCAAAGCCAGCGCTAACTGAGAATGAATAGCAGAGGCGCATCCACGCAAAAAATCAGCGAATCCGAAGCTCAATCCATCCTCGCCTCGCAGCGGCGACAACGTCCCGTCTCGCCGCATCTGACGGCCTACGACTACAGCCAGACCTGGTTTGGCGCCTCCATCTGGACCCGTATCACGGGTCAAGCTCTGAGCACTTCCCTGTACGCCTTCTCGCTAGCCTACCTCGTCGCTCCCCTTACCGGCTGGCACGTCGAGTCCGCGACGCTAGCCGACGCCGCCGCCTCGTTATCTCCCGTTGTTAAGACTGGCCTCAAGATGGTTGTGGCTTGGCCTTTCTTCTTCCACTTCTCTAACGGTATCCGCCATCTGGTCTGGGATTTCGCCGTCGGGTTTAAGAAACAGACGATCCAGCAGACCAGCTATCTTGTCCTAGGAGCTAGCATCGTTGGTACCCTAGGCGCCGTCTTCCTTCTATGATTTAGTCATCAGGCTAGGGATATTAGGACACGTGGATCGGGTGGAGAGACAACGAAATAATTGAAATACTCGAACTACGGGCCTTCAATTGTGTATGTAGAATTCGATGGAAACAGCAAGTCAACTACAAGTTGGCAGAATCAAGCTCGATGGATGAGAAGACGTATGTATGTATGATGTCAAGTGTGTATTAATGCCACACGGAATACATTGTCTGCGTATTCCTTTTGTCTACATGGTTCTTTTGCCAGTAGAACATTGAATCTCTAGAGAGTCCATGACTTATGACGATACTCTCGCAAACCAATGGATGCAATTTATGCAAGCCCATCATTATGCTTCACTGTGGAAGCCCCAGAAACCCTTGAAATCCACCGCCAGTACCAGACTCCAAACCCCAGACACCAAACACCATAACACCAGAACCGAAATGCCAGGGTCAGGACACCATTTAGACTCTTGAGAAGTTGTCACCAATGGCCCTATATTCGACGTCAGTTAGAAGTTCATAATGAAGAGCGCCAAACTCGTAGAATGCTGTTGTGCTTACCTGAGCGTGCGCGCATCTAGTACAGCTAGGTTCAACTTATGATTACCTAGTGCGATGATGCGTTCACCGATGATGTCACCCACAAATGCCTTGATCTGGCTCTCTTCTTCTTCGCTCGAGAAACCATTCATGCCGTTGAGCATAGGGACATCATCGCCTGTACATTGTTCGACCGCCTTCATGATAGCTCCCACGAGGGTTTCAAACTCAATGGTCGCTATCTGGTCGTACTGTGCCTTTTGTTGTAACGGGAGAAGCATGCCGCGCTCAAATTCCTTCAGTTGTTGAATGATGAAGATTTTAATCGAGTCGGCATTGCTAGCCACAGATGCGAGGCCCAAGATTGCACCGAACCAAACCGCCACCGGCCGTTGGGGATTGAGCATCTCCTTCAGACACGAGCGGACGAGCTTAGGTTGGAGCATCTTGTTCTCCTGTGAGTACTTCCTTGCAAGACGTCCGAGCAGAGTGGCTGCGAACTCTCTTAAGTCGTACTGTGCCTTAAGTCCGCCAATTCCATTGTCGACACCAATCTTGCGACCCATCAAGCAAGTCTGCACCGCCGAAGAGAGAGAGCTGGCATATGGTGCAAGGTAAAGGTAGTCGTTGCTGATGAGTGCGTTGGTGAGCTCCATCATCTGTCGTAAGACGAAGACGTCGTGAAGGTTGTGGGTGACTTGATTAGAGATGAAGTTGACGAAGTATGGAATGAGTTGGTGAATGCTTGGCTCGGAACTGACGGACTCAAGGGCAGCCTCACGCAGTCGTTGCACTTCGACATCCTCGCTGTCGTCCATGAGACAAGCTTGGATTTTCTCAAAGTACAGGATGAGTTCTTGAGAAACGACGTGCTTAACTGCGGGCTTGAAGGCGGGGTTATCCTGACCGGACAGAGCTGCAAGTGCCGGGTTGGCGCCAGGACCTTTGGGTAAAAAGTCGTGGTTGCGAAGCTCTGCGGCGGAAAGGTTCTCGGGACAGACAGTCAAGACACCTTCGGTGGCGAGGAAGTGGTCTACAGGCACAAAGTTAGTATAATCGGAACACCGTGTTTAACTAGTTTTCATAGAGCTCACCAGTGAATGTCATATCCTTCGGCAGCTTGGGCAACGGAGCGTTGATTAACTTCTCAAAGTCCACCTCTTCATCCTCAACGTAGAATAATGCTTGTGGACCCAAGCTAGCCTCCCCGTACCTTAAGGGTCGTGCTGTGATGTATCCGTACATTGGCTCTACGTCAAGGGCTCTCATTGCCTGAGAGACGTCTTGGGTGGTCAGGTGGGTGCGTTTGCCAAGTCGCATGTACCGAAGAGCCTCGATGATGACTTGACCGATCCGATACTCGACATCCTGTGAAAGAGTGCGTAGAGCTTCGTCACCAATCCGAGGAGCACCAACTGATTCCGCAACGTCTCTCACGGTCTCTTGGTTCCAAAGAAGTCGTGGCTCGTTCACGGAGCCCCGGTTGACAGCATCCTGAACAGAACCACGAACATCTCTAGAAGCAGACATTGTGACAAGAGAGTGGCCTTGAGTGAATATGATGAAGTGACAAGAGATGTTGTATCGAGATCGAGTTCTCGGACACAAGACTAGATACCCGTAGAGCAGGTTCTGTCAAGAGTAGCGTACTGCTGAGTCGTGAGTAGGGTATTCTATATAGGCAAATATTAGATTAATTACTTACTCACGAGGTGCTCGTCTCGCGCTAGAACGTGCTTTTGCAGGATGCTCGACCGATTGGCACGAGATCCGCGAGTGGTAGAGAGTGTAGAGATGACTAAGAGGAAAGAGTGAGGGGCGTGTGGATGAGGGGCACAACACCGGTTGCCTGCTGCCGTCTGATGATGAGAGAAGCGAGGCAAGTTCCACCGAGTAGAGGATGGCGGAACAGGTCAAAACTAACACACAAGTTAGAAGTTGTACAAAATAAGAAATTGATAGTAATCGGGATTTCGCTGCATTAGGAATAGGATGTTGAAGTCAAGGGTATCTAGATGAGAAGGGTGCAAATATTAGGTACATACTGTAACTCAATAACCACTCGCTGAAATCCTGAATAACTGCACTGGAGTGCGCACAAGATGAGGTGCAACAGTCCGTTGATTGTGAAGAGAGTGATGGTGTAGACGCAAGAAGCAGCTTGAGAAATGATGTGTGAATGTGGTTGCTGATCAAGGTTGCAGATTGCGTAGAAGTGTGCAGGAAGATGAGAAAGTTGTCAAGATGATGAGAACTTGAGGAGGAAAGAGAGAGGAAAGGGAAAATGTTTGGGGGGGAGCTCAGTATTTATATGTTTCCAACAGAGGGAGTGGGGCGGTAGTGATTAGAATTCTAGCCAGTTACCCAGGGGAGTTCCTAGGTAACGCGTGGAGAATATCTCTTAGAATAAAATAGGTGCCTTCAGAGATCAATATCTCGTTATTTTCACTGTGGTTAGGCCACTTAGTACCCATAAATCCCATGCACGGGACCTAAGTACTCAGTGATCACCCTGGACAACGAGGTCAGAAGCAAGCGAACAGAGGCGAAATACCGTGTAGCCAATCAAAAATCTAAAATATTAAAGGAAATGGCGTCAAATAGGCGGGTGATTAATTGAAATATGGGTACAAGGTCCCTGTATTTTCCGTTGTATCTGTGATTCGGACTTTCTAAGGACGTATTTGATGCGAAGACGACGACGAGGCTGGATATAACGATGTTGATGAAGGAAAGAGGTGGATTATCAGCCTTAGGCTTGGCGGAAGGTTGAAAAAGCACGGTGGATCCCTCTTCCTATTGGCCCATCTAGCGGCCCTTAGCCTCTTCAAGATTGATTACATAATTAATCCGACACGGGTTGATGTACACGGGGTACACCGCAAGCAGTTACAATAAAATTTAAAGAACATTAATTCAGTACAAACATACATCATCGAGAGGGACCATACCATTTTGGGCGAAATCCTGATTAGATACAATGGGTCATAGCTGCTTGTTTTCCCAGTAACTTAGGCGAATCAGATAAAATCAGGCCAATCAGATAAATGTATTCAAGCTGTACCAATTTTATCAGATCAAAACCATATTGATTCGCGAATATTTACTCCAACCCGCATGATTTAAGAGGGACCTGTGCATGCCGGAAGGCTTACAGTGCCTAAAGCTTAGGGCATGTGCATCTTCCAAATCACAACGAAGGATCATATTATTGAGAAATATATGAGTCAGAACTTAAGCCATCTATGGATCCTACCTAAGGTAGGTATTCATGCATAATTAAACCGTCCAATCAAAAATCAAAATGGAAAGCTCTCAAGTGCCGAAGTGTGCAAGTCTAATCAGACCAACGAAAGAGGCACCTACGAGTAGGAAAATTAGATAATTGGCTCAGATCAATTCGAATAAGGACGAGTCGGGGATACATATAGTATGTACCTTATGTATCTAACGAATACAATCGCGCAAATCATGATCCTAGGTTTATTTTAATCAACGGTCATCTGACGCTTGGAAAGGGAACTTACATCTCCAAGGGATACCAGGCAAAAAGGAGGCAAATATTCCCCACACCTTTCGCAACTGTATGTGGGGTGTTCAATCCATTATTTACTCACCCCATTGGCCGTACCAATGAAGGCAAGTTCCTTCAACCAAGTCAGCCGGGACGGACCAACCTAACGGTACAATTTCTGACGAAACAATACCGGTGCCTATTTTCACGTACCTCCTAAGCATTGAGCAACTATTAACAGCTGCCTGATTAAGCTTACCACCGTAAGATCCTGATACTTTGGAAAACAGATGGCCGTCGGATCTTCATCCCCAGACAAATCAGACCAAAGGCGCAGAATCCTAAATACGATATTGCAATACTTTATTCGACGTCGTTCGTCGGCGTAAAGGGGGAGATACGTGCCTTAATTCGAGAGAATGACCCGCTATGATGTAAAGGAAATGTTATGAGTGACGGACAAGACCGAAGAGAGATAAGGAGCGGTTACCAGAAAAGCGTGGTCATAAACTTAGCCTTTAGCAAGACCAGTGCGATACTAAGGCGTGCCAGTACCGATCTTGTATTACCCTATAAAGAGATCGGAAGTTGGAATTTGTAACAAGCTCTCGACTTGAGTTTACTACACACTTGGGCCAAATAATCATACCCATTGCTAACGGGAAGTGCAATATTCATCGCACCATACGGAGCGTCGCCACAATAGTCAAACCTAATAGAGAGTCGGGGGTCTTTCTAGCCAGTCCATTTCGTATCGATCTCAACCCCGACCTCTAGCTTTCGACTTTCCAGTAGGTCATAAATTAAAAATTACCTGTAGGCACATAAAACTCTCTATCTTGCATAGGGAAGCCAACCTCGTATTACTTCTAACAGTAAAAGCTATCTCGGGCCATACAGGTGTATTTTAATCAATCGAATGAGGATCTATCGGTATCTTATCTGTCATACAGGCAAGCATCATTAATCACGCTGACATGAACTCCTCCGCCGCTAGTTCTTGGAGACATATAATGGACTTAGATCTATCATGCCGCTGTCTCGAATCGTGTTAGGATCACTGTCCGCCAAATAATATGATTGGTCCCCGGCGACGAAAGTCCTGGTGCATGATCCGACGATCTCTTGGGGCAGAAAGGTACAAATGAAAGCTAGAAGGCTCGTCAAATCTACTAAGAATGGGATTTATAAAGTAAATACTAAGACTAGGCTGTAGACACCCAGCAGCCTCTTATCTTTAGAATTTAATGCATTATTTTAACACTTTTCCATATTAAAAATGAATCTTCTGTGCTCGTAGTATCGGGATATTGCTGTTGTCACTTTAGCAATTTTTCGGAGGTTAGGGACGTATATACACTTATCCATCTAAAGTTAATCACCCTAGATATCATCTCCAAATAGAGATTACGTCTACAGTCTGTCGTCATATACACGCTTGTTAGTGTTTCCAGTGCGTTGGAAAGCCCCTGTCACGTGGTGCACCTAGGATAAGAGGAAAGAATGCGTTGTGCCGCAAGGAACTAGAAACTAGGTATCTGGCTAGGTAGGCTTAAGGTATACATAAGTCAAACACCCGTCAAACGCCCCACCCTAGTGTGTACTATATCAAAAATGAAATTATTTAAATTAATACTTTTATATTTAAAGCTAAATATCTTTATTAAAATTAGTTTAAATTATTTAATTCTTTATTTTTAAGATAAATAATATAATCCTTTTCTTTAATTTTTTTTAACTTTTTTAAAATTATTAATTCGTTATTATTATTAAATATTTTAATTAAACCTTTTATTAATTTAGTTTTTAATTAATATTATATCTTTTAAACGTTATATATATTAATAAATATTTTATTAAAATTAAATATAACTTTTTTATATTTTATTAACTTTACTTTTTTAAGCTTTATTTTTAAAAAGTTATTTTAAGTTATAATTATTATAATTTTAATAGTTATATTATTAAATATTTTATTTATTTTCTTAAATAAAAAGTACGTAATAACTTTATTAAAAAGTGATTTAATATTAATAAAATCTTTTATTAAAATATTTATATTTTATAAATTTAAAGATATTATTAATATAATAAAGGTTTTATTTTTTGTAAAATTAAATATTAAAAGCTTAAGAAAAAACGTTAAAATTATTAATAAGTATTTTAAAACTTTATTTTAATTTTTAAAAAAGATTTTAATAATTTATTAATTTATTTTAATATTTTTAAATATAAAGCGTTTTTTTATATGATTTAATAAGCCTTAAAAATTTTTTATTTATTTAAATTATTTTTAAAGTATAAGTAATAAATATATGTAAACTTTTAATGATATTTTTTTTAATAATAAAAATATATTTATATTAATAAATTATAAAATGTATAATATATATATAAGAAAAAATATAAATTATATTTTATGTAAAAAATATTTATATATAAATTTTAAAATAATATAGTTAATATAATTGTTTAATATTGTTAGATGGACAAGGTCTATTAATCACTTAATAGAGGTTAGACGTTGCTGTACAGCAGTATGGTAATAGGTGGTTGTGGATTGATTTAGGTGTAAAGAGTGAAGATCTAACTACAAGTGGAGGAATCCCTAAATAAAAGATGTGTGGGGGCTACAGCCCCACAATTACCGTGTGGACCTAATTCCCGACAAATATAAATATTTATTATTATTTAAAATTTTTTAATATAATTAATGATATAAATATTTTTTTTAATTATTTTAAAGTTATTTTATTAAATATTTAATTATTAAAAAATATAATAAATTTTTAACTTTTATATTATATATTATTATTATTAAAAAATTATTATTATTATATGTTAATGTTTATATATATAATAAAAAGGTTTAAAAATTTTTTATTAATATTAATATATTTAATAATTAATATTTAAATTTATTTTTTATTATCTTTAATAATTAATTATTTTTTATAAGTATTATTTATTATTATGTTGTTATTTTTAATACTTTTTATAATTTTTATTTCGTTAATGTTATATTAATATTTAAGTAATATTTTAGTTATTTTTAAAGTATATAATTAATTAAAGAAAATGTTAATATTTTTAACGTTAATATTATTAATATGTTTATAATTAATCCTTTTTAATTAAATAATTTTAAAATTATTATATTATATAAAATAATAAATATGTTAATTTTTTTAAGCTTATTAAGTTAATTAAAATAAGTAAAAAGCTTTAATATAACTTTTTAAAATTAATATATTATTAATATATAATTTAAATAATTTAAAATAATAGCTTAATTAATTAATGCTTTTTTTTAATAATAAAATAACTTTTAAAAAAACTTTAAATAATTTTTACGTATAAATATATTAAATATATAATATTATAAGTAAATTTGTTTAATAAAGTATTTTTTAAACGCGTTTTAAATTAACTTACCTTATATAATGTTATTTATTATAATTATATAACGTAGTTAAGTTAAAAAAATAAGCATTTTAAAAAACTAAAAAATTAAGGAATAAAAGGATAAGTTTAATTTTTTAATTAAATAAGTGTGCGTTAAAAATTTATAGGAAAAGGTTATAAGTTTTAATGTAAACGCGTTGCGTATAATAAGTAATATGCATTTATCTTAACGAGCTTAAACCAAAGGTTTTAAAGATATACTTCTTAAGTTATATCACTTTTTAATTAATTAAATCCTTACTTTATAAGTTAAAAAAATCTTTAAAATTTTAGTTTAAAGCTAAATAATATAATTTCTCTTTAAAAAAGATAATAAAATTAATAAATTCAACGAATTTAACGTATTTAACGCATTAAATTAATTGTAATATTAAATTAATAAAGTTAATAATTAATTTAAAACCATTTACAAGCGTTGTAAACATTATATACGTTTTTTACTATTTGTTTATAAGGTAATAAACAATTAAATTAACCATTATTTATTAATTATTAACTATTAATTATTAGCTATTAATTATTAATTATTAATTATTATCCCTTATTACCTTTAATTAATTATCGAAATTAATAAAACATTTTATAAGTTAATTATTTATTTTAAAATGTTTTTTTAATAATTATTTAATATATAATTATTAAGTTTTAACAAGTTTAAAAAGGTTTTAATATTTAAATTAAAATATTAATCACTTATTTAAACTACTTATTAACCATTATTACTCATTGCTTTTAATTAATTATTTAAATAAATAAGGAATTTTATAAGCCTTTTATTTATCTTTAAGAAATTTTTTCAATATTATTTAATACATGATTAATTTAAAGAAAAGGATTTTAAAGAAGATTTTAAAGAAGGTTTTAAAGATAGTTTTAACCTACTTAACTTTACCACCTTTTTAGTTAAGATATACCCGCATTAACGTTTTTAAATAATTTAAAAAGATAAAAAATTTTATAAGTTATATATTTAACCTTAAAATATTTTTTTAAAATAATTTAATATATTATTATAAAATTATAGCTTATAATAATTAAATATTAATCAAAATATAACCCACTTAATCCATTTTTTTGCCATTTAAATTTAGATTAGTATATCTTTACCATTGTTCATAAGACCTACAAATATAATAGCACGAGCCACTGGTTCTGTGGCTAAAAGTGGCAAAGTAATACTAATCTGAGCTCGCTGAGATAAGTATGCATTAGGGTACGGGTGTTTGACTTATAAGATGCTTCTATGTATACCATGTCTAGGTAACACCTAAAGGTGAAACATCTAACAGTCCCACATCACCTCTAACGGACATCTAGGTTTTCGAACGCGACAGGATGACAAATATCTGTCAAATGGTGTTTTCTAGTTTACGACATAGGGTTCTAATATTCGGGATTCAAAAGGCGGACAATGTCACACTTAACCAACTACACTAAGCTCCGCGAGCAGAAAACGATGAAACGACTGTGTAGATGGGGACGATGCACTATTAGCAATGGGAATTACCATGCCAGATCATACTACGCCTAGTTGCGAGACGGTCAAGATTTTACCCATCACTAGCGGAAGCAGCGGCCAATATTAGACAGAGGGGGACTTTATAGCAATTGTCGCTGACATATTTGTTGGCTAAGCAGTCGGAAATACGGATGTAGAGATGGTAGCTGTGAAACCGATGATACATACTCGTTAGAATAGAGGAGGAAGATGCGTGATTGTAAGTAGAATTATACTGATGTTGCGATGGTGACGGTGACCGAGCTCACTCGGCAACTTTCCAAACTCTTGGCGTAGATCTCAATTGCTAGTCGCCCACTCTAGAATGTACACTCGTACTATTTTCTTACAAATCGATCCTATCACCCATGAGATTCCATAACCATACGAGGGAACGCGTTTCTAGCTGAATGTACCACTAGAACCTTAAAGATGAAACGAGATCCCGCACAACTTATACACCTTTGACGAACGTTGCTTGAACCCATTTGATAACACGCTCAAGAATGACGGCTTTTCGGGTCAAGGCTGGGCATCTAGGACAAGACGAAAGGTTTTACATGTGGCCTTAGATAAGGAGTATTGCGGCAATCCTGTTGTATTGTCGAGAATGTTTATCCGGGGGTAGAACTTCCAACATAGTCAGTTCCAACTATCTCTACCATCCTTGCTATCGTCGTCATCGTCGTCATCGTCCTCGTCATCCTCATCATTATTCCTTTCTCTTTTAGGTTCTCCATATCTATCCATAAAACAGTAGCCGCACTGCTGCTCGGCCAAAAAGTCACTGATAGTTGTATGTATCTCTTCGTATGCCGTTGATCCACCCACGATATCATCAAAGATATTCATCATCTGTTCCCTTACTCTGCGGGCCAAGTCTTCAGACTCATCGCCCCACAGAACCTTTATTAGAAGGTTGAGAAGCTGTCTGGTGTCCTGCTTAACAGCGAATTTAATCCATTTATCTCCGTATCGAGCTTTCTCAATATACACGAGCACCGCTACGCGGGCCATTGGATTGCTCGACGAGTAGCGCTCTCGGAAATTTATATCGAATGTTTGGTTTGCGGCGCACACCGATGGTTCTTGCAAGATATTTCGCTTGCGGGCGCGCTCGTGGAGGACCGCGACGAGCAACATTACTTGTACATCTAGGATAATATACTTGTAAAAGTCATCCGGAGTATCATCCATTTCTGGATTTGGTCCGATATCCCTGTCAAAAGTATAAGGTGAAACCGAAATTTGGGAGCAACTTATGACTCCTATGAGTAGTGGTATGCGTTCTTCAAGATCCACTTGAGCCGCCATGAGAGTTTGCAGTGAACCATATTTAGTCTCAACCTCGTCGGGGTCAAGCCGCACAAAGTTATTGGCGATAAAATTGCCAAAGGGACTACGAAATGGCACCGCTCGAGCGCTATTGTTCTTGGCTTTGCAACAAACAATTCCCTTAGAGCTTAGGTTAGGACTCAGAGATAGGAGCGGTCCTATAAGGGAGCACAAT
>JAJKLA010000062.1:0-129795 GCA_022432515.1 Hypoxylon sp. NC0597 | reverse complement strand
AAAAGATCAATATAATAATTATCCTTTACTATATTTTAACCTTTATATATGGCTTTTTTATATTTTTATATAAAATTATTATCATATATTTAAAAGGAAATAAAATATATACTAAACATTTTTGCCAATTATTCATTAATGATAAAACCTATTTTATAATATTTTGGATAAAGTAATTTATTAATTAAGAGTTAAATCTTATAAAAAAATACCTTAGGTTTTTATTTAAAATTAAAGCTTTTAAACATCTTCTTAATTATAATTAAAAACTTATATCATTATGAATAAAAAAGAAATCATTTATAATTTAAAAGGATATTATTAAATAAAGATTAAGATATGCATTAAAAGCGTCATTAGGAAAAACGCTTTAAAAAAGAAATTTGATAATTATATAAGAAAGAGGTAAAGTATTAAAAGGTTTACTTTTTACCCCTTCTTTTAAATTATTCTTAAATAAGATAATATTTATATTATTGTTATAACTTAATTATTAAATTTAAATAAATATGTATAATATGATAATAATATAGTATATATTCTTTAATATATACATCATATAATACATTTTTAATCTATAATATAATGAATCTTTATTAATTTAAGATTAGATAAACTTTATTAGCTAAATATTAGCCTTAAGGGTTTAGTAGTGATAACTTATATTAGCTTATTAAAAGCTTATTAATTATAATTTTAACTATGTTATAAAATAATATAGCTTATAAAATTAATAAATCTTTAATATAATATTATTAGATAAAGGTATATAAGATAGTAATTAAATATATGATAATATTAAATTAAAAAAATAAAGGATAAATATAATTTTCCTTAATTAATAGTAAAGATAATTTAATCCTTTTTTCTTTTATAAAAAAAAAATAACCCTTTAACGTTTAGCTGCTTTTTTAATTATTGCTTTTTTTAATTAATTTATATATTCTATTTTTATAATATTAAATTCCTATCTTTATAATAATTCCTTTAAATTATTTAAAAGATTTCATTTATATATTACTTAAAAAATATACTTAAATAATAGCTATTTCTTATAAAGACTTTTATCTTATATTTAATAAAGGTTAATATAATTATTATATTTATTATTATTTATCCTTTTATTCTTTTATTATTAATATTATAAATTAATATAAGGAAAAAAGGCTAATATACTTATAATAACTTATAAAGTATATATATTAATTAAATAAAGCATTTATTTTCTAACTTATTACTTATTATAATTTAAATATATCTTAAACTTTATTTTATATATAGCCTTATATCCTTTAATCTTATTAATATAAGCTAATATATAAGATATATAAATTAATTAATAATATTACTTATTAATTTACTTATTATTTATTATAATTTAATTATATCTTAAAGTTTATTTATATATATATCCTTTTATTTATTTTATTAAAAAAGGATATATTAGCTTTAAATTAAGATCTATTTCTTTTTAACCTTATTTAATTTAAGCTAATAATAGAAAATATATTAATTATAATATATAAAATACTTTAAAAGATTTTAAAAAAGGCTTATATAAATATTAAAATAAGATATTATTTAATTAAAAAAGGTAATATTAATAAATCTCATTTAAAACTTTTAACCGTTATATTAAACTTAAATATTATATAATTAAATATTAAATAATTTTTTATTAATATTATATTACTTATAAAAAGATAAAAAAATATTTAAATTAAGCTAAAAGAAAAGTCATTATAAGTTTAATTTAAATTTAACTTAACCCTTTTTTTAATACTTTCTTTAACTTTATTAATTTTAATTTAAAGGAAAGTTAAGTTAAAGTATTACATAGATTAACCTTATTTTAAATTAATAACCTTAACTTTAAATTTTATATAATTACCTTTTAAATCTTTAACTGAAAATAGATTTTAAATATAACCTTTATAATATTTTATAATTATATTTAAAGATTTAAATTTAAAAACTAAGATTAATCCTTTATATATAAAGTAATTATATAATTATAAAAGCTTAATAATAAAGGATATCCTTATAAATAATAATATACCTTAATAATTAAAAAAGGATTATATTTATAAGCCTATATATTAAACCTTTATTATTATATATCATAAGTGAATTAATCCTTTATTATATAAGGTTATCTTATAAATTTATATAAATCATTACCTAAGCCTTTTTAATTAATAATGGATATAAATCTTATAAAATAAAGATTTAAATAATAATCCATTTTAAAATAACCCCCTCTTTTATAAGTCTTATAATCTTACCTTAAGATTAAAAATAGCCTAATTAAGGCAGGCTTTATTAAATAACTTTATTACCTTATTACAAATGAAAAAAATATTATATAATCTTATATTACCTTAAAAATAAAACATAATAATAAATATAACTTAATTATTCTTTATTTTTCTCTTTCTTTATTAAATATTAAGCTTATATTAATATAATTTTTAAAAAATATTTCATTTATTAACTCATTAATAATCTTTTAAATATTCCAACTTTATTAATTTTACTAAAGTTAAGGATTTTAATTTTAATATAAAATCTTTATTATTATTAATAAGATATATTTTAATTAAATAAGTAAATAATCCTTTAAAATAAAAAGAGAAAAACTTATAATTAAAAAAAGTTAATTATTTAATAAAAAGATTAAGCTAATCTTAATATAAATTTATTTTAACCTAATAATATTTAATTACTAATTTATTAACCAAAAAAGGCTTTATCCTTTCCTTAATAATTAAAGCTTTAATAAATTATTTATTAAAAATATTAAAACGATTAAGCATATAAAAAAAAGCCTTATTACTTATTAAGGTTATTTTAAGCCTTTTAATAATAATTATATTAAAATAATTAATAAAAATAACCTTATAACTTATAAATATAATACTTATTAATAATTAAAAGTAATAATTTAAGATATTATAAAAAATTAACTATTTAAATAATAATTAAAACTATTATTTTTAATATAAATTTAATTTTAAAAGAAAATAATAAAGAATATTAATAAAATAATTATTCCATAATTATAATATAATAAAATAAAAGATATTTATAATAAAAGGTTAATATTATTAATCTTATATTTTTAAATTATAAATAATATATAAAGTATATTTTTTATATTATTATTATTAAAATATTCCTTATTATTAACTTATAAGTTTAAATAAGTTATAAAAATAATAAAGGTTATTAATATAAAGCGATAATAAGGCTAATAATAACTTTATAATTATAATATTTATAAATATTATAAAATATACTTATTAAGTTTTTTATAAAGATAATTTTATAAATATATATATATTAAATAAGGCTTTTTTATAACTTTTTATTAAGGCTTATAATAACATATAAGGCCTTATAAAAGCCTTATAAAATCTTTTATTTTAATATCTTAAGTACTTACTTAATTATATTTAATTAAATTAGTAATTATATTATTTTATTTTATATAAGTAAATCTTATTACCTTAATAATTAATTATAATAATAATTATAATTATTACCTTTATATTAAATCTTATTATTTTTTTAAGAATTTAATTTAATAAAATTATTATAAATATTTATTAAATATAAAGTTTAAGGAATATATAATCTTAGTAATATTATATCTTTTCTTAGCTTATATAATGGGTATTATATTGCGATTTTTAACGCTTTCCTTAATTAAGATTTAATATCTTAACTATTTAATTAATTATAAATTATTAATAAAATTCCTTATTATTAATAATAAAGACATTAATTATAATTTAATATATTATATATATTACCTTTTAGTTGATAATGTTTAAATTAAGGAAGAATTAAATTAACTTTATTTTTTATTAATCCTTATATTTAATGGTTAGTTTAAATGCTTAATAAATAATATTTTACTTATAAATATATATTATTTTTATAATCTATTATATTTTATATATAAGTAATTAAAAATTATATTTATATTATTAAGATATCTTTAAGAATTATATTTTATAATTTTATATTTTATTACATTAGGCTTTTATTATTAATTTTTCCTTTATAATAACCTTCCCTCACTTTAATAAAATCTTAATATTATTTTAATCTTTATATATAAATTTATATAAATAAATGGCCTTATAAAGTAATTATTATATATAATAAATATTATTATATAATATTAACTTTAAATAATATAAAAAAGGCTATATATTATTTTAAAGGTTAAAAAGCTTTAATTTATTAAAATAATATAAACTTATATTTTATATTATTAAATAAATTTAAGAAAATATATAATATTAATAATCTTATCCTTTTTTATATTAATATATATTTAATATAAAATATTAAGGTAATTTTATTCTTATTTAAGTTATATAATAAGCTATTATATTTTAATATTATATTTACTTTATTTAATAAATAAGATAAGGAATAAATTATATAAGTTATATTATAATTATCCTTTTATAATAATTATATAATATTTCTTTAAATATTTATTTACTTATTTTATTTAAATTATTTTAAAAAGTAATATTATATAATTTATTAATATTATAAAAATAAATTTAATAATTATTATTATTTATAAAAATATGCGTAATAATATTAGGCTAACCTTTTAAGTTATATATATAACCTTAATGGATTAAATATCACATTATATATTTACTATTGCTTAAGCTTTTATCTTTAATAAGCATTTATAATTAAGTATTAATGATTATTATAAATAAATTATTAAGAAAGATTTAGATAAATATTTAAATAATTAATAAAATTTCATTGTTATAAAAGTAAGGAAAAGGTAGATTAATAATGATAATAATTATAATGTTAATTTAAATATTAAGGATTATAATTATTTATTAAAGAAAGGTTATTTTTTGTCTTACCTTTTATTATATTTTTTATTTTAACTTAAAATACCTTCCTTATTTAATAAAATAATAAGCTTTATATTTAACTCTTTAAAAATATTTCCAAATAGTACCTAAAGTAATAATAACATAATAATTAAAGTTAATATGATTATTAATTTAAAAGTTTTAAAATATAACCTTAAAATTAATTAGATTATATTAATAAAATGTATAAATTAAAGAAAAGTAAGGCATATATTATATTATATAAATTATATAAGATAATATTATTATTTTAAATAAGGTAATAATAATATAAATTTATATAAATTATATTAATTATATAAATTAAATCTAAATATTATAAAATTAATTATAAATTATAAATATTATATATTTATTATATAATTATAAAGATTATAAATTATATAATTATTAATTATTTTATTATTATTTTAAAATATTTAAGTTATATAATTTTAATTAAAGTAATAATATATTATTATAATTATTTAATTATAATTATTATTATTATTATTATTACCATTATTTTAATAATAATAATAATAAAGGTATTTAATAAGTTTAAAAGGTTATAAATAATTAATAGCTATTAAATAAATATGAATTAAGTATTATAAGGGTATTAATAGGTAAATAAGGTTAATTATAAATGATTTTAATTAATTATAAAGGCCTTTTAATAACTTTTAATAGCTTTTAATAATTAGAAAAAGTTATAAAGTTTTATAAGTATTATTATAATGATAAATACCTTATAAATTATTTATATACCTTTTTAAAAGTTATTTAATTTATATAGAAAAATATCTTTAATTTATAAGCCTTATTATAAAGATAAGCCTTATAAACTTAATCTTAATAACCTTATTATAAAGGTTATAATAATCTTAAAATATTTATTAAAATATTTAATTTTAAAGAGTTTTATTATTTTTAATAAGCGTTATATCCTTTTTTTATTATTTAAGTTATCCTTTATATTTCTTTTAAAATTTAATTAATTAAAAGCGCATTTTTTTACCCTTTAACTTATCTTATTATTAACTTTTTTACTTATATTTAAATATTAATAACCTTTAATTAAAATATTATAATAAGATATAATTTAAATTATCTTAAAGCTTAAATTAAAGGTTATAATTAAATGTTAATTTTATTTAAATATATTTAATATTTATAAAGATATTTAACCTTAAATTTTAATAATTTTAAAAGTAATAATATATAATATCTTTATTTCTTTTATATATATATTATCTTTATATTTACCTTTTATCTTAAATAACTTTATTTATATAACTTATATTTAAATATAATTAATATTTAAATATAACCTTTAATTTAAGCTTTTAAATAATTTAAATTATATCCTTTTATAATATTTAAATTAAAAGTTATTTTAATTTAATTATAAAGAAATATTAATAAAGAAGTAATAAAATAAAGGATAAAAATATTCTTCCTTTAATTAGCTTATTTTAAAGGTTATAAAAAGGTAAAATAATATTAAATTAAATACCTTATATATAAATAAATATTATAATATATTATATTTATAAGCTTTTAATTTATAAGTAAAATATATAATAAATTATTATATTATTCTTAATTCTTTTATATATAAGGTATTTAATTTAATATTATTTTACTTAAATAATAATGCTTTTTTTAATAAATAATTTTAATAAATATATAATATTAATAAATATATTTAAATAATTTATTTTAAATTTAAAATAATTTATAATAAAAATAATTATTTTTCATTATTTCTAATTTATTTAACTTATTTTATATAATAAAATTATTATAATTTAATAAATTTTATATAAAATATTAAATTTTAATTAATTAAAATTAAAGATAACTTTCTTTTATATTAATATTATAGCTTTTTCTTTAATACTTTTACTTATAATTATTTTATTATATTAATTAATATCTTATACTTAATAAAAATATCTTAATTTTAATAATTAATATTTATATTTATTAAATATTTATATATAATATCTTAATTATTAATTTATTATTTATTAAAAGTTAATTTATTTATTATAAAAAAGATAAATTTATTATCTTTATTTTAAAATATCTTATTAACTTTATTATTATTATTATAAATAAGTTATTTATAAAGTTATAAATATCCTTAAATAATTTAAAGATTTTAACCTTTTTTTTATAAATAATAATCTTAAATATAATATCCTTTTTTAAAAGATATATATATACTTTAAAGAAAAGTTAAATAATAAGCTTATAACTTTATTAATAAAAAAGCCTTATTTTATATATATTTAAAAAAAGAAAATATATTATTATAATTTATTATATATTTTCTTTAAACTTCTTATTTATTAGATTTTTAAAAACCTTATAACCTTTTAAATTTTAATAATTATATAAAATATAATATTCTTTTTAATCTTAATACCTTCTTTAATTTTAATAATCCTTTAAAATTTATTTAAAATAATATATTTAATTAACTTTAAACCTTAAGATTAAACTTTTATTATATTAATATAACCTTAAAGAAATAAATTAGCAATTTACTTTTATTATTAAATTTTATATTAATAAGTATAAACTTAAAGTTAAGCTTAAATTAATATTATAATAATAAATATAAAAATTATAAAAGATAAAGTTAAAAAAGTCTCTTATTATAAATTAAATTATATAAAGATATATTTAAATTTAATCCTTATTTATTTAATAATTTTAATTATAAAAATCCTTAACTTATATTAAAACGTTTATTAATTAAATTATTTTAATAAATAACCCTATCCAATTCCCTTTAATTAAAATAATAAAAGCTAATTATAAAGCATTTATAAAGGATAATATTAAAGGCTATTTATTAAACAAAATAAAAACCACCATTAACTTATTTAAAGATTTAAAGATTAATAACATAAAAAATAATAAAAATAAGTTAATTTATCTTAATATTAAAAAATAATAACGTTATAATTACATTTCTTTTATACTAAACATCATTATGTAAAAGCTAAACATGCCTTATTTAAATTTAATCTTTAAATATTATAGAAATATATTTCTTAAAATATTTATATTATTATTATAAAAACATTATACTTAATATATTATCATTAACAATGTTATATTTTTCTTATATTTCATTATAAAGGTAAAAAAACCTAACTAACTTTTATACGTTATTATTAACTAATATATAAATAATATTAAGGTAATTATAAAGCTAATAAAAAGGATCCTTAATAAAAAACATTAATATATCCTTTTTAATATTACTTTTAACATTATTACCATTAAGTTTTATATTATATAAAAGAAAAATAGCCATTATTACTTAAAGCCATTTAAAATGCTTATATTAAACGACTTTAAAACGTTTGTTATATACTAAAAAATAATATATAAAATCCATAAATAAGCAAAAAAAAAGGCGTAAAAACAACTTAATAAAGCTTTAAACGCTAAAAAAGCTATATTAAAAGTAAAGGCTTAAGCTAAAGCTAAGTTTACAGCTTAAAATACCTCCATTTAAACAATAAATAATTAAGTACGTTAATATTTTATCACTTAATCAAATAAATTTAATTAAATAAATTTAATAATAAAGTAATAATAACTTTAAATTAACCCCTTTAAAAGTACATAAATACATATTATAATTATTAATATTAAATTTATTTAAAAAAATAAAATTACTTAAGTATTTAATTATTAATAATTATATTAATTTTATATAAAAATTACAATAAATTATAATATATTAATTAATATTTAAATAAAATCTTTAATTTTACTTAATTCTTTAATTAATACATAACACCCTTTAAGAAAATACGCATTAAGTTATATATAAATAACATTAATACTTTATTTTATTAAATATAATAAATAATAAGCGATTATTATTAATTATAAATTTTCATTATAAAAATGAAAATAATTTTAAAAATAAAAGATATATTTAATTAATCTTTTTATTCTTTAAAAAAATTAATTAAAATAATTTTAATAATATAAATTTCATTTTATTATACCTTTTTTTAAGCGTTAAATTTAAATAAGAAAATAAATAATAACTAAAAACTTAACCTTTTTTAACTTAATTATATTATTATACTTATATACTTAAATAATAAAATTATATAAAGCTTAACTTAATATACGTTATATATTATAAAACGTTATAACAATAACACACCTTATAACCAAAAAATATAATATTAATGCAATATATTTATTTATACACATAGTATACATTTTAATACGTCAATTTAATTGGCAGGTTTTAGGATTCGTTATTCCCGGCCGCTCTCATAAGGCGGGTGGATGGTAGGTTGGCTAAGCTGGACTAGGGCTTCGCTCCCCCCGGGATCTTATGCGCCTTTTTCTGATAATACCCAGAGCAGTCCCTGACCTGCTGGTGGTGCGGCGTGCGATGATCTGATGTGTTGTGTTTACTTATTCAGAATATGATTCGTGGAAAGTCCTAAGAAGTTTTCCAATGATACAGAAGTATAATAAAGTATAGTAAAGTACAACAAGAGCGGGATTATGATAATATGTTCAATTCCGATCTCAATATGCACGTTGGCGCCCCTATCTGCAATGCGCCGCGATTGAAGATGAATGAGTTCGCTGAAGAGTAGGTGGGGGTTCTTCTGATAAACAAAAATGCGAGCGGCAGGGCAACGCCTTATGGGGCTTTAATTGATCTGTATGACGTCGAAAGAAACGGGAAGTTCGACGGGGAAATTGCCCAGAACATTGGGTGGACCTTGCTAGCAAACCGTTCGAGGACTAACCCATGTGAGTTCCAACCTTGGAAGGGTCCAACGGTTCCAACGGTTGGAACAGAAGGGGCAGCTATGGGTAAGGTGTTCCAGCCTGATAATAGGTACAAACACCTACCTATATTAAGACCAAACGGCGGGAGTGGGAAAGGGAAAGAGAAACGCGAAAGATGCGAATAATTTCTCAAATACCTACCTCCTGTAGGTCATATTATAGGTCATATTAGAGGAACTGGAATATATTAAATTTCACATTCACCCAAACATCATTGATGTTCATGACAATAGATGCCATGTACCTTTTTCAAGGAACCAAAAAGAATAACCTCGTATTCTTGCCTAGGATCAGCCCTGAATAATTTACTATGTAAACACCGTGGAAAACCAGCAGGGGGGTTGGTTAATTGTCCGTAAACTTGGAATTCTCTCCGAGGTTCTGTTCGTCCAATCCGCTAGGAACCTTACTCCTCATTCATTTGCTTCCTTTGCTTCCTGAATTCTTCTCCTATCGAAACACGCACAAAAATAGGGAATGTCTTCTACATATCAAAAATGAAGAGGGGTGACGAGAAACAATGACGTCGACAAGCGGCCAATGGGTACGGTGCTAAAGACGTCCACCATAAATCATCACCGTTTTCGCTTCGTACGATCTCGCGCTTAGTCCATCGCAGCTAGACGAAACTACTAAGGTTTCCCTACCAGAACTTGAATGAGGACAAAATTGATCTCTGGTTCCGTCCCGGATCTGACCTCATGCCTCTCTGCCGTAGCTGTAGCGTAGTTGAGGTGGATCTCCGCGGCGCTCCCGTGGCAGCATGACGCATATAAAAAACGTCGTATCCACGACGATAGCCTCCACTTACACCTCCCCTATTCACCCGGTAGGGCCTTTCTCTGTAAGTTGACTCGTTGGCTAGCGCGATAGTATTCTTAACCGTCTTAAGGTTGTGTCCGAAGTGTTTTAGGCCATACAACTTCTTCACCAAACGATCGACACCAGTCGGATCCAGAGCCGGCTGTTGGGAGCTGTTGGTATCGTTCATGGTAGTCGTGAGAGTTTCCACCAATTCCACGTGACGTTGGCGGTCCGACTCTATCGCCTCAAGCCTCTTCTGGTTGCCCGATGCGGACATGCCTTGTTGTTGAGCAGCATGTATCTTGCCTTTCTCGTCTTTAATGAGCATGTCTAGGTACTCCAGAGTTGCATCATTATAAGGGGTGATGGAATATTTCTTGAGAAAGAGGCCAAACATGGCTGCCGCCTTCTGAATCTCGCCATGCTCGCTTTGGTATTCGCTGATTCTCCCGTCTAGGTCGTGTATCGCTGCCGTTCTTAGGGAGACATCATCGGCATGCATCCGTAGTTGCTGTCGCACCGCGGTGTCGGTCACCATCACCTTACGCTCTTTAAGCTCGTACGTCACATGCATGTGGTCCTGCCAGAAATGACCGCAATGCGTACACATCTCTCCATTAAAAGCAGCGCAGCCGTACAAGTTAGGATGCCCTTGTTGGTCCGGTGTTACGTTTGGCCGATTGCAGTTCCTGTGGCAGATGGTCTTATATATGGCCACCTGCGTACCGGTCGATTGGCCGTTATCCCGATACTCGATACACAAGCTGTTCTTACAGACGGTTCGTGGCTTTAGAAGTGTAATAGATTCATAGTGGACTTTCTCGACCTGAAGGCGCTTTCTGAGAGCGTCTCCTGAGAGTTGTGTGTCGTCGAGCTCCTTCCTCTTGTCTTCACACAGAGACAAATTAGTCCGAATGAGCTGTGAGACCTCAGCCATCGGCCGCGTCAACTCGGATATGATCTGTCGGGCTCTGTTCAAACTGACCGTACTCTGTACAGAGTGAGGCGGTTTCTTCTGGAAATGTTCAACAAGGCGAAGCGTTTCATCTCTAGAATACTGCCAACTGCGCCGGAAGTCATCTATGTTTCCCAAGTTATGTCCCTCTTTGAAAGCCGCTAGGTACCGGAAGCTCTCAGAGTCGAAACAGTATGTTGTTTGGCTGCTGAGAGAGAGCCCTACCCCTGAGTGTTTCTGGAGGATAGTCTTCAGGGGCCCAAACGTATCGCCTGGTGTATAATTAGAAATTCTCGTATTGGTAAAGCCGAAGACCATATTGGCAGCTGCACTGCGGTGTAAGTGGGTTAAAAGCTCCGAGACACAGAAGTTGAAGGTGACTGTCAAGCGAGCATTATTGGATTTCAAAAGGATGATGATTCCATGAAGCTTGTCGTAGCTGCTGATAGTGTTGAGTATGTCTGCCATATTCTTTTGATCGTACTCCAACCCACGGGTATCTCCCATACCGGGAGTATCAATGAGCCGAATAGTCTTGCTTCCAATTTGTATGGCGTGGACTGACGTCTTCTGGGTTGCAGACTCCCCCTTGCTTCCATCCTTTTCATCGTCCCGCGAACCGACCTGCACTCTGAACTCCTCGATCTCGCCGTCGGGATTTGACTTGTCCATGATCTGTGCCGAAAATGAGCAAGGAACTACATAGTTGAGGTCTGCCTTAAGCGCATCATCAAGTGTTTCAAAAGACACGTAATTGATAAATGCGTTAACGAAAGTTGATTTTCCGACGCCTGTTTCCCCTAGAATGAGAACGTTGAGGTAATCCGACTGATCAAGGCTCTTAAGCAATGCGAGCAGGACATTTGGGTCATAATAGGCCGCATCATTCCCGTGTGAAGGATTGTTGCATCTGAAGTCGTAATTACTAAAGGAAGTTCGCCCACAGGCGCAGTAAATGTAGTGGTCCGCATATCCAAACTCGAGATTTGCTTCGCAATAAGGACATAGCCATTCGCATATTTTCTCGGTATCGCAATTCGGACAGGGGCAGGCAACTTTTACGACGCCGCGCTTTAAAGGTGGTCGAATGCTGTCGCCGGCCTCGAGAGTGTCTTCTCTATAGGTAGCGAAACACTTGTCTGCGAGGAATTCGTGCCGGTCCAGCAAGTCGTGTGTCGTTTCCTGGCCGCCCCGGTATATTGCAATTCTTGTTTTGGACACCTCTTGTTTAGTTGCGTCGCAGTCGACAAGAACAACAACAGAGTTGGAGGAACCGTCTTGGAGAACATCCGAGATGATCTGTTGGTTCGACGGCCAATTTTGGTCGTGTTTCATAACGTTTGCGTTGAGATACAAGACGTAGAAATCTTTGCGTGGCTGCCGATGCATAACGGCTTGCAGATCTGGTCCGTTGTGCCCAATGTATAAACCCCCCTTCTTCACCACAGAGGCGATGAAAGACACTTTCTGCCGTTCCACCCCTTTACTGAGGACATTCTGAGATGCCTCTAGGGTGTTCTTCATATCATGGTATAGCTTGTCCAAGATATCAGAGCCAGCTGTTCCGCAACGCACCTGTAATATCATGGTAGAATACTGAGATTTTAATTGCTCCTTCGCCTTCTGAAATTGGCGGAACGCATCGGTAGCTTTTCGTGAGTCATCTTCTGGAATATAGCGCTTGTGTTTGGCTATAAATCTACAATATTCACTCAGCTCCTTGTGTGCAGCACCGAATTGATCAAATAAGTTGAAGAAGTTCTGTAATGTCATGGTATTGATCTGTGGCACAGGCGGCACAATGTGGGTGGATCCGGTTAGGAGAGAGAGGAAATTCAAGGGAAGGAGAGTATATGTCACAGGTCTCCCCCTTCCTTGATGTTTGTGCTTGATGTCAAGGGGTACGATGTTATTGACGAAGTTCGCAGCTTCATCGACATCCGATAGGACAATACCGTGACCAGACAATACATCGCTATGTGCCACGATTTCAAGATGAAGAGCTTGTTCTGACGGTACGGGACGACGGGATACATGCTGAGAGGGTATGGCTCTAGTGAGTGACTGGAACTTCTCAACCTGACTCCGAATGTATTCATCGACTGCGCTTTCGTCAGGTGTAGGGCCCTCGGGTACCGCCATGGATAGTATGGTTTGAGCACCCCATTCAACACTGCTGACAATGTGTGTAGCATCAGCTGTCTTGAGTCGTGTATGATCGAGACCACCATGGAATGCGCTGCTGGCCATGTTGAGGTTCTCCTGGACGGTGAGAATTTTATGACTGAGAACATATTGGTGTGCTTGGCCGGCCTTACGCTCTTTGATTAGGAATGTGCTGCATCCTTCTGGTTGAGTTAGTCCAGCAAGGACACTGGTACCAAGTTCCAGGGGCACTCCCATCAATTTGAATCTCTTCTCGTATGAATCGCCGGAGCTAACTTCCAAGGAAGTATTGGAAGACGCGATTTTGGTGATAGCATCTTCTGGGAAATTGTCATTCAAGAGAGATGTAGAAAGAAATGTGTCGCTTCTTGCATCATATAAGGTTCCGATGCCGACCCATTGGCCAAGAGATGGTCGTCGAGGAAGTTCCATGATAGAAGGCGGAGGACGCCACGAAAGTTATATCTTCTCTGAAGGGTAGTAGATAATTCTTCGATTTGAAGGAGCAAGTTCTTCTTATTTAAAACAGAGATTGAAATCGACGTGGAGTAATAGAACTTCAGGATATCTTGGCCGCCGGACTCAGGCCCAGACTCAGACTTAGAATGTGAAAAGTCGGCGCTTCCAATTGTCCATGTTGATCTTGCATGTTCTCAACCGCCACTCGGCTTGCCGTTTTACATGTACTCCGAAGTAACAGCGCCATCAACGAGAAAATACACTTCTTTTCGGTACCTATAGGTACTAAAACATCATCTGCAGCTTCAATGTTGTGCAAGCACGAAGGCGGTTAACTGGCAGCCTTGCTTACATTCTTATCAAGTGCTAACACGAGGTATTGTACGGCAGCATGCAGTAGGGCAGCCGGCATCCATCCTTTAAGGGATAACCATCAAATGCTAAGGCGCTAGAGAAGCAGGCTGAGCTCGGTGCATTGGATTTACTTACAGGGATTCCCTTATTCTGCCTCACCTGAATGCCTCCACGACACGATGAGTAGGCCACAGGCACAGCGCCACGAATTCAAAGTTTCGCTGCATGGCGACGGTCATTTATTAGGTGAGTACCTACAGGTATTTAGGCAGAGAGCAGCCGTGGTCTACTCGGAACAATATGGGGATATAGGTATCAATCTTTCAGTTAGTATGGAAGGTCCTAAATTGACGTCCTGCAGCTGTGCGGCACCCCGAACCCTGCAGCGAAATATTCCCAATGGGAGCCTGCAGCCCGAGGACCCCTACTTAATTAGGTACCTTCTAAAGTATCACATTGGCCCAACCAACTGACCTCCTCGATTCTGAAATGTACCTACATGTATGTATCCTCCAGGCTACCAGTACATATGTACATACATATATATATGTATGTAGTATGTGACGAGTCAAGTAGGTATACATGTAATATGTATGTCACATTAGGTACCTAAGATACTTCATAAATATGTACGGATGGTTAGGCCTTATTCTTTCTTGGCAAGTTTATCTAGTCATACTGTACACCTGAGCTTCTCATTGCAAACGCCTCTTGTGCTTGTCGTGATGCCTTTTCGCTGTTCGCCTTGTAGAAATCGACCAACCTTCGCAACTCTTCCACGTCGTGCGCGTTTGAATCTTTTAATGGCGCATGGGCAGATGTTTGCTGCAGAGCGGCTAATTGCCGTTCGAGCGTAGTTTGACTGCCCTGGAGCTCTGTCACCCTAGCTTCCGCTTCCGTTCGTCGCGTCTCTTGCTCGGCAACCTTTGCCTCCAGTTCGTCAATCTGGGCCTGATGATATTGCCTCTGACCATGTAGCTGAGTGTCCCGTATTTTCTCTGTTTTCAGGAGCTTCTCATTGGCACTAACTTGCTCCTTCAGACTAGCTTCCAGGTCCTTGATTCTGACTTTCAGTGGCGCAACTTCGGTCAACTCCCGCATTTGCAGACTTTCTGCCATAGTAAGGGGTAATTGAGGCTTAGGTCTCGCGTCCAAGAGCTTTTCTAATGCTTCGGCCTTTCGTTGCCATTCTTGAATCTCCAAATCTTTTGTCTGGCTAGTTCGCTCCTCTAATTCCAATCTCTCCTGAGTCGAGTTCAAATGTGTCATCATGTTGTCCATGGCGATATGCGCAACTCGAAGATCCTCTTCAAGACTAGACACTTTAGCCTCTAGAGATAAGATCACCTCTGTAGGGTTATCCTCCCTGGCGAGTGTATTAACATGCATCGTTTCGTTGGGCACTGTGGAAGCCAACGGGCGTTCGTCCAATTGGGAAAACCGGGAGAGGCTATGCGACGAGGTATTCGCCAAGAGATGCCCTTCGACCGTAGGATTCATAGCCAAAAGGGGGGGCTGTTACGGTGTTGAGTGAAGTATGTGAGGCTGCGGGACATTGACTGTCAGAAATGGTCAGATGTCCGCGATGACAACGGCAAGATCAAATACATAATGCAATTGCGTGGTCCTCGCTTCAGAATTCTTATGCTTCTTATGGTCTGTAAATCTGCCTTGGTTTTAAGCGAATTTGGAGTAAATGTGACGGCAGCCCGCATATGACTACGAGACCATCAGCGGTTACTGGAGCATGCACAGCCTGCAGAAGGTCGTACCTAGAGTGAGGTGTCCGCGGCCCCCAACTCAAGAAATCCACATACCCTAACTAGATCTGCCTTGCTGTCTCACTTTGCGGATTTTGGTTCCCAATCATTAGTTGGTAAGACTGCAGGTTGCCCTACCGCAGCCACTGGTACCTGGATACCTAAGGTAGGAGGTACATACATGTACCTACGACCTGAGGTAAGCAGTACATTCACAAATGTATTTGGATGCAATCGCTGCTGTGCTTGAAGTTACTACATTTTCTGTTTTTGAGACTCATAAGTATCATGTTTCCAATAGTAAACCCCTTAAATATTCAATCAAGGCGAGCTTGGCTTCCGTCCATGATATAATCCTATCCACCATTCTCCCCGAGGAAAAAAAAAAAAAAAAACCTCGGCAACATGGCTCACGATAAGGACGACATTCTGGAAATCATGCAAAGCTGCAATTGTAGCGAGCATCGGGCGATAGATTTACTTACTGTGAGTAAATGGAAATTGATTATATAGGCCCTAACACGGAATGTTACTAATGGAAGAAGCGGTTCAATAACGATGTCAATAAGGCGAAGCAACATCAACTCCAATTCTCAAAATACTATCCTGGGAATATTCATATGCCAAACCCCATCTCTGCTCCCAAATCATTTCCTATCAATGACAGAGCTCCGGCAAACACGTGGTCTATGGGCGAAGGAGACGATAGGTCCGGATCTTGGAGTCGTGCCCGAAGTCCGCCGAAGTCCTCAGGATCCTTAGAGGATCTAGCAAAGAGGAACACGGAGGATTCTCAGGATTTATATCCGGAACACCCAAACCCGGAAGACGATAGCGAGGTGGACTCAAGGAAAACACCAGAAAGTTTCTCCGAGGAGCCACAGATTACTTCCAAAGATGAGACGGGGGTCACTGCTTGGAATTTCGTTTTACCGCGGGTAGATCAACCACCAATTCTTAGGCCTCCAACTACCGATTCTGCCCAAGACTTCAGCTTAAGAGAAGTGGTGGGCGCCATGCAAAATGGTGCACCAATCGACGTTATCAGAAACTACTTAAGCTACTATGACGAAACGTCAGTCAAAGCTCATATTAATGGCACGGTTGAAGGTTTCCCGTCTATTTTCTTCGCCGTTGAAACGAACAACATTGCTATGGTCCGATTTTGGGTCATGAATGGTGCTGAAGTCAACGTGGTCCATGAAAGCTCACGTACTCCATTGGTGGCTTTCGCCATATGCCACAGCGAAGAAATACAAGAAGATACAAGTCAAATGGTGGCGACTCTGCTCAGTTTAGGAGCATCGCCAACATCAATCCCATCAGATCTCTACTCGACATATATGAAAGGTCCAGGGACTGTTGGTGCAAAGATCGAGCCTGTCAAACCTCAAACAGAAGAATCTATGTGGTGCACTGATGACGCAAGGAAGATGCTTTCCAAGACGATGAACCTCACTCATCGTTATTATCTATACAAAGCCGCAACGACGAAGAGACCCTCAAATAGACACAAGCAAGTTGCTAAACTTAGGAACGCCGGGCCACTCTTGGGAATACAGTATTTTCTCATAGGGCAAACAATTGCTTCAGACCGCTTACTTCAGAAGCTCCTTGCGTATCTTATGCTCCCTAGCAAGAAACCATTGGTTCTCGTCTTTGCGGGGCCGAGTGGCCATGGCAAAACAGAACTTGCTAGACGACTTGGCTACCTCTTATCGCTTGATCTTGAGATAGTTGATTGTACTATTGTCAATCGTGAGATAGAACTATTTGGTCCACGACATCCTTATTCCGGAGCGGATAGGGGGACACCGATAAACAATTTCTTAGCGAGAAATTCGGGGCAAAGATGCATCGTCTTTCTTGATGAATTCGAAAAGACCACCAAGGAGATTCACCAGGCATTGTTGTTGCCTTTTGATAATGGTAAGTCTAAGGCGACCATGTCACAAACCTGGTTGCTCCTCTAATACGAGATATCTAGGCGAATACCAGGATCGACGACACCTCACGACCGTGGATTGCTCTAAAACAATATGGATACTAGCAACAAATGCTCTCGATGATACCATAAATGAATTCTGCGAAGATAAGAAGGATATATATAGTCAGGATGAAGCTATAAAGGAGAAGGAGGCCAAACGATTATCCAAGGAACTAAAAGATGCTTTCCTGACAAGATTTGATGTGAGTCAATCCAATTGTTGAATGAGACTTTGCATGTCCCATAGAAGAAATATCTCACACATGAGTTCAGGCGCCTATAACTGGCCGTGTAACCGATTTCATCCCTTTCCTACCGTTCTCGGAAGACGAGCAAGCGGTGGTGGCACACAAGTTCCTGCTCGAGCTCTGCGAGAAAGTGCGACAGCCTATTCGACTATCTGAAACCCAAGATGAACAACTCCTCGGAAATGTGAAGCTTCATATACGTCAAGATGGGGCCGTTTGTCGAGCCTTGGCTAAGTCAGAGTATCATCCAAACTTGGGAGCGCGTAGTCTCCATACTGCCGTGAAACATGAAGTCGAAGCTAAGTTAATGGAAAGTTACCTCCAGGAGGACGAGGAAATTCGGGAAAATGTTGGCATGACAGACTTTGTTGTTAGCGTACAAGATGACGAGATCATGGTAGTGAGAACTGCGCCGATATAACCTGGAATTCGGCGAAATCATGTCTACTTTCTTGCGGGAGGCGCCCGGGAAACATCGGTACGCCTTTATATTAGCGACTAATGAGATATCTTGAGTGTAGCACTCATGTTAGGCAGCAGCGGGTAAAGTCGCTGAGGTAGAAAGATATGGCTAGGAACAGGCAAGGTGTGTAAATCAAGTGGGTAAGAAGTCTGAAGGAGATTTGTACATTGTTTCATAATAATCTAAAGAAACTGCGTAGAACTGACCGCTTCTATCATCTGGTTCATGTTTAGGCCATGCTGTCGTAAGATTTCTATTCTGATTCCCGGGTCGTAGGTCCACTCGGGAATCAAAATAGGGGCTCGTTAGAAGGCAACGTACCTAACATCACGAAAAATTTCCTGAATCCTTCAAGCAGGTAGACCTTTTTAAACTTATAAAATAGCTATGTTCCCACTTCGATGTCGTTGACATGAATTACAAGCGAGCTAGGGAACATGGAGTGGATGTTCCTCTGCAAGACTCCGAATAACAAGGGCGGTATCTGCTCGGCCTTGGCCGACTCGTTCCGCGGCTCCATCTCCGATTCCGTGGGACCCGGATAAGCTCGAAATCGGAAATAGGGGTAAAGAAGGCGGTAAAAAATAGTGTACGTGCAGATTAATTGCTCTAGTTCAAATGCCGCTTATGGACAACTCTTGCCGGCCGTAGCCGCTTCTTAATTCTTATAGCGTATACGCGTTTGCTCTTATTTCCATCTTAGGTAGTGATTATTTTGCGACTTCACTCATGGGCTGACGACTTGGCAGAATCAACCCAGTCATCACAATAGCACGATCATTATTAATTATCTTCCACATTCAAAGACCAGATTGCTATCATTGACCTGTTTACGTAATAATTTACTTCCGTTTAGAGTAAAAGAAATGGCGGAATATCCGGATAGGCGATGATGGCGCCAGCTACCCAGGTGTACTGTTATTGCCCCGAGCTTAAAGTGGATATCGGCTGTAACCGTAGAAAATGAAGTAGTATGTAGTTGGTGCGCTACCTCTTCGAAGATGGACAGGTACCGTAGTAATTAAATATATGAAGGCCATGCTAACTTCGTATTAGATTCTCATGGAGATGCTATGTTGCGCTACGTCAAATCATGTACTTAACCTACGTTTTATGTAATCTTCTACCTTGACCCGGGCTGCTACGTTGGAAAACCTGGCGTTGCTGACGGAGCGACCCGCATAACGTCAGCAATGGGGGTAGAATCGCAGGCTGCGAGGGTCACGACGAGCTTCCCGCATCCAGGTTGATGCGTTTGCGGAAATCTCGGTGACTGAGCGGGATGGGCTAAGCTCAGAGCTTCCAGGAGTCTGGGTCAGTCAGGCGGACGTGCAGCGGATATCGTCGACAACATCCCTGTAGATTTTCTGTCGTCAGCATTCTAGAATGTATATCGGACGGAGGCGGTCCAGGAATAAATACACTGCAACTTCCAGTGAAATTCGAATCGTTGCAGACGCGCCCTTACTTTGACCTCCGAGCATCACGATCGATCACACGCGTCTGATATGGCTCGCCCTCGTCTCTTCCTCCTAGCCCTAATAGGTTCAAGTGCAGCAGTTGATCTGAGCGCTCTCCCAGGTCTTCTGAAGACCATCTCGGCGGATGTATTCCCGGATCTGAAGGCCATTGCACAGGATCTGCATGCCCACCCTGAAACATCTACCCAAGAGTTTCACGCTCATGACTCGGTCGTGGATTATTATACCAAGCAAAATCCTGGTCTCTGGGACGTGACACCACACGCCTATGGCGAGCCTACGGCATTCGCACTGGACTTTGTCCACAAGCCCGCCGGATTCTTGGGCGCTGAGGATGACATACCTGTCGTGGGCTTCATGGCCGAATACGATGCTCTACTAGGCATCGGCCATGCCTGCGGACACAATCACATTATACTCAATGGCCTCGCCGCAGCAGGCATGGCGCGCCAAGCACTTATTGATTTGGATCTTCCCGGGCGGATTAGAGTTATTGGAACACCGGATGAGGAGAACACGGGCGGAAAGGGACGACTTCGAGACGCTGGTGCTTTTGACAGCGTGGACGTGTGGATGATGGCGCATCCGACAAGCGCCAACGCTGTGCAGCCTATGCAGGGGCGCGTCGATGCACAGGCCAGCTTCGTGGGAGCTACGCATGCCGATGCAGTTAGGACCGCTTATGAGGCGCTCGTATTGATAACAGACCTAGCAGGCAAGTTACCCGGGACGGCGTCTACGGCTACCCCTGTCGAAGATGTGGGAATGTTCGCTATTAATGTAGTAGCCCAAAGAATAACGCTTGGAGTTGCGGGCCTGAGTTTGCAAGATGTAAACTCGACTGTCCAGGGGTTACTGGATAGTACGTATGTAGGTGTAAACTACACCATTGCGGAGACCGATGAGGTTAAAGACGGCGTTACTCTTTCGATTGAGGGCCCTGGAGGACATGCGTCTGAGGGCAATAAGAGCCCGCTCAGACTTAGCATCGAGACCTTCCGTACTCTGACCAGCGGTGACAAGGACGGAGTGTCGTTCTTCTTGCCCGGAAACACCACCGTCACAGAGCTGGACATCACAACATCGGTCCGTACCCGATACACGATCGACCTTGACCCAGCCCTAGAAGTCGTAACCTCTACCATCAAGCCCAAGGCCTCGCAAATTACCACGGATCGACCCTATCCAGCGCTTGAGGTAATCAAGCCCCTCGGCGAGCGATTTATCAACCTAATGCAAGACGCCGACCACGGCAGTCAGTCCAACTGGAATTTTTCAACAATAGCACCTGCAGCCACTGATGCAGGCTTTGTGCAAGATGCTCAATTGGACCCGGACACGAAAGAGCTGCTGAGTGTGGGCAAAGTTGTTTTCCATCCGAACTTTGGCGTCTGCGAGGACAAGCCAGGTGCTCCATGTGGATTCAACCACGAGCCTATATTCGCGCAAACCTCCGGCACAGAGTATAGCTATGGGCGCACGGAAATCGTTGCCAGGGCTCTAGCGCAGATTGCAGTCGAACTATTACAAGATAAGGGGTTTATGCGAGAAGCCACTCAACTTCTTAGACGGTAAATTGGGCAAGTTGAAGTGGCTTGGGGGTGTGGTCTGGGAGTTATTGACGCATAGTACTATCCTTCCTTGTTATTTAAATCTACCAGAACATATAGTGGTGTCAGGTATTATACACGGGTAAATTATCTCTTGACAGACGGGCCCCTTTTCACATCAGATCGAAGGGTTCTTTTATCAGGTAGGTTAGGTGGCATTACAAGTTCGACGGGTCCTTTTCGACTTTCGCTATCATCGATAATGTTATTCCCTTGAGCCTGAAATTTAGGTCGAATTCAAATTCAATTAGGTACCTAGGTAGGTAGGTGGTGACTCTGCAAGTTGGGATAGAAGAAGGAGCAGTACCTACCTTCCTAAAGCGAGGGGGCGGCTTGGTATCGCCGCTTCATAATTATCTAATGCTCTCTTCTTCTTCGAACCTTTTTGCCTCGATTCAGTATTTGCTTTCTATTTGACGGACCAATGGTCAATAAATTCTCCTCAAATTGGTTCTACCCAGTATTTCCCCTTTGTATATTGACTCTTAGCCAAGCATTAGGTACCTTGGGTGCTCTTTATCATATCCATAATACTCACTTTCAGCGAAACGGTTCCGTCTCATGCGGCTCGACGACCCGGTTCCTCGTTTTATGTGTGCCTTTCCCACTATATTAGTTCCACCAGCCATCCATCTTCGCGATGCCGTCCATCACCCGAAGGACCACTAGCGAGACCACGCGACGTACGCCCCGTCAGACAGAGCCCTTGAGCACCACGTGGACGTACCACCCTTCCGTTGAAGATGCCACCGACACAACGAAGGGAATCATCGATAAGGACGCATTAGAATGTTGTGACTACTGCGACAGTGAGAATGCAGGGTACTAGTGTCGCCAGTGCAAGGAAGCTCGTTATTGCTCTGCGGAATGCGGAGCGGATGACTGGTCTCAACATGGGAAGCTTTGCGCTTCTGCCAAGGAGCAGTTCTGCCTCAATGAACGACCCAAAAACCACGTCCGAGGAATTATATTCGATATTAAGTCGCATGACCCGTCATTCATCTGGCTCGATGTGACCAATTTTCCGTTATCAGTCGCCCAGGCTCTCGGCGTAAAAATCGAGGATGTTAACCCCCCTTCAGACATCAACAGCGACATTCCGCATCGCCGCATGTATCATGGAGTTCAGGAGTATTATCCCTATCGTTACTCTGGAAGTGCAGATCAGGATATTACCCAATTCAATCGGCCCACCGCAATGATTGGCAGGCCCGGGTTAATGAGACTTCATTACTGTTCTATCCTCTACTGCGGCTTCAGACTAAGCAGATCAGGCCAATCTATTATCCACGAAGACACTACGATGAAGGATTTCAGAGCCATCGTGGATTTCTTGCAAATCACTGCCGCGGAACCTAATAACATCATCGTCAACTTAAAGAGGCTTCCTACCCCAGGCGGTAGCAATCCAGCAAATAAATTCAGACCGTGGCCGGCCGTCAAGATCAATTGTACAGCAGATATCCAGCGACTTTCGTGCTTGTCAAACGGGAATAGATGGCCCTTGGTCGAGGACATCTTTGTCCCTCCCATCTCGTCAGCCAGGGAACCTCTGTACCTGCCTTGGCTTTGTGAACTCCCCTGGATCGGGGAGCTCCTTTCTGATGATGAATTAGCGACCGAAGAAAAACGCAATTACGGAGGCCGCCTTTTTGCGTATGTATTCAAGAAAGGTAAAGGTGGAAAGCGTCGTCGGTCACTGAATTTGTATTGCGGCTCGCTCTACATCGTGCATGCAGACGGGGCCCCCATTCACCCGAATCACATTCTGGCATTTTTCTTATTTGCCGAATTAGCTCTCACTGAAATACAGAAGCAGACTACCACCTCCACAGAATGGGGCCCTGAATCTTACAAGTTCCTTCCTGTACTGGCGCAGCTTCGACGCTGGTTCACAAGGAAGAAGTTTTCGGAGTTCTGGGAGTGGTGGATCACCCAGCCTGGAATGATTAAAACGACATATAAACACAATATTCGTGGGACTGAGTGGTATCCTTTTGGTCCATTTTTCGAAGAAGCAATTCCTTGGAGTCCGTATGCATTTGCTTCGAAGGGTGATGGCTCGAGTGAGGAGAACACCGGTGAAGGGCATACAAGCAACAAAGGTCCAGATAATAAGGGCCGGTATGACAAGGAGACACAAGAATACTACAGAGCACTCAAAGATGTATTCGAAAATCTGGCAGGAAGCTCGATGTGGTAGCGGGACCTAGGGGAATCAATTAGATACTACTGAGCGA
Source organism: Hypoxylon sp. NC0597 (assembly GCA_022432515.1). Classification (NCBI taxonomy): domain Eukaryota; kingdom Fungi; phylum Ascomycota; class Sordariomycetes; order Xylariales; family Hypoxylaceae; genus Hypoxylon; species Hypoxylon sp. NC0597. The sequence goes on along the minus strand of JAJKLA010000062.1, from coordinate 105,513 downwards.
GGTAGCGATAGAAGAGCCTACTCATTTTACCAGGGTGCCTTATTTACATTGACCAGTAGCATTAAAATGTATATCTAATGACCATATTGGTCATATATACATGTATTGCCTCATAAAGGAAGCTTCATTACGCACGTGTATTCTTCCATGGAATAACGTTCTATCCCGAGGATTAATCGCAACGTAGCTCACATCCAATAGCCAGAGAAGAACAAATTCAACAATGTGAAAGACAAGGGTACCTATATGGTGCTAACTTATACTTCTATTATCATGCAAGTACGCATTACATCTCAGCTAGTACTCCCCTCTCCATGTGAAACGCCGTATGCGAAGATTTCAAACCGACCAAAGAGTAGGTATAGTTCTGGAATAGCTTCATGGCCTCTAACTGGGTATTAAGTGCTTCCTCGCACTCCAATGACAAACAAACCCCCAAGCATCGTGAACTTCATCGACTACTCTAATAGAAGATACCGCTTCGCCAGCGCCTTACAACTACTTATTCGAAAGGACACCCTAAGGACAGAAGGTAGCACAAATAACTCTCACCCAGTGAATATTTTGAACACGTATCTTGAACCTCTACCAACTTATGTATTCTCCTCAACAACGGAATCAAGTTCATCAAAGTCCCGAATTACAGGCCCTAGTCCATCCGAACTATTAGGACTAAGGATCGGCGCACCCCCGCCGCTAGAGGGACTATGACCGGCACCTAAGAACTCATCCACGCGTGTGATATCGAGGTTAAGGTCTAACGGCGCTGGTGGCTTCGTCCGGCGTATACTCAGGCCTTGCGGTTGCTGCCACTTGGAACTATCGTCGAGTCTGCCGCCTACACTCCCAGCACCGCCAGGCCCGAAGGTTGCGTAGCTGCGCTCGCTTCTGGTCCCCCGGGAACTGGAATAGCTTTTATGGTTAAGATTTGCGTAATTCGTTGATGAGGGAGGGCGGGCGATACTTGATGCCGCGTCGTCTGAGAATGCGCTAACGCTTACTGCTGATGAGCCACCCCACATTGTAGGCGTAGGCGGTGCAGCGAGGCTAGCAGCAGCGCCGGCGCCGGTGACGCTGGAAAGAGCGCTTCGTGGAGTGTGCCACCCGCCATTGCTTGATCGGCTCGTCACGGTCCGGGGCGGTCGTGGGAACTTCTGCGCCTGGGCGCGCATCATACGCAACACAGGGTCACCCGAATTAGACGTATCTGAGTCAGCACTCTCACCACCGCTGGCACTATTCTGCCAGGTCCGAGGCGCGAGCCAGCAATACGAGAGCTCGTGGACGGCCTCGGCCACGGGAGCTGATGCACCCTTCCATGGCGGCGCCTTGGTGCCCTTGAATCGCGGGGAGATGTGATACGACACGTTGTCCTTGTAGCGGACGTTGGGCGCATCGACCGAGACGCTAGCAAGGGTCTGCAGGATGCCGTATATAAGTATCCAGCGGCCGCGACGGGCGACAAAGGGATCGACAATGCCGGCCTGATCTGCCTTTTCGAACTTGACGAAGTCCTCAATCAGGTCGGATTGCGTAAAGTCGGACCCTAGAATGTATATGTTGGTCGCCTCGGTGTAGGCTAACTGTGCACGCCGCTCGTTGATACGGTCGTCGCACCCTTGCTTCGTATTATTATTCGCGTTGTTCTTATAATCCTTCCTCAACCTCTCGCGACTCGAACCGACTGAGGACGGCGTGATCGAAGGGATCGACTCGGGGACTAGCGGATAGGGGTGCGGGATGTGAGGGAATCGCATTCGGTTATCGAACTCGATCAGTATGTCCGTGAAGGGGAGGCCAGGGGTATCGGGGTCGAAGGACTTGTTCCCGCTCTCGGAAACCATCATCCATTTCCGGCTACTCCGGGTCTCAGACTCATCCCACACGATATCCCGATTGACAAGGTAGTCATAAAGAGCACCGAAGTCTTTCTGCATTTCTCTCGCCAGAGTCCTCGTTAGCCACATATCGTCGCCTTCTGCTGTTCTCGCGCCGGCTTCAGGGGGAGGCCAATCGCCATGGATCTTGGCATAATGCGTTATGAAGAACTGCCGCAATCGCTCGGCCGCATCTCTTGCGGCTCCCCGTGCAGCTGGGCCAGCATTGAGCCATATGTCCTCGTAAGAGAACTCGCCAAGACGTTCTTCTGCGGCTTGTACGCGAAGCTGCGTCTCTAAACAAGCCCGCTCCAGAAGAGCGCGTGTGATCGGCGTGACGCTCTTGAAGTCTGCGCAAGACTCTAGTCGAGAATACATCCCCGCGCAATGTACGAACGCCTCGCACCACCCTTCCTCCCATCGCACTTCCGGGGTCTCCGACCATGCTAACAAGGATACGGCTGTTTCCGCATCGTTCCGAGCATCATCAATACCGCGTGCAGAGAGATAGTTGATAATAGTACCAACATTGTCCGCCTCGGGGGGCATATACGTGGCAAGGCGTAAAAGCAGGTCGGACAGCGCTTGGAAAAGCGACAAGCCGACGAGGGAAGCGTGGTATAGGAGCGCAAATACGTTCCGTGTCGTTATGGCTTGTCGGTGCGCCTCTAGCTTACTTAAATTCGGTGGCGTCGGAAAGTACATCTCGTATGAGATCTGGCCGTCGGCATCGGCAAGACTGGCATCTTCGGAGATTGGGGGTGTTGGCTGACCATTCCGACCTAGGCTATGACCAATCTGCGGATGCGAACCGTGTGGTCGCAACATTGGTGGCGCTCCGATAGGGGATGGTGGCATGTGCATTCGGGAGTCGTACTCTTCCTCTGTAGACCCTTCGCGAAGGAGAGTAATAAGGAAGCGAGACTCGGTCGCTTCGATTATGTGAGATGAAAGGCGGAAAGAAGGGTTCGGCCGTGGTATCTGTCCCTTGCGGCCGAAAAACACTAGGACGTCGCCATTAGGATCCCATAATTCGGGATCCTTTCGGAGCTTATTCCACCGCTGAACAGGTCTTCCCGCACCAATCCAACGCTTGATCGGGGGCGTCGTTGAGGGGGGAGGGATTGGTGGTAACTTAGTAGATGGCGGTGGAGAAATCATTTGCTGATACTCTGGATCCCATACTAGGTGTTGAGGGGGCTGCGTAGGAATTGTAGGCATCTCGTTCACGTCAAACGACTCTACATCATTGTGACCTCTGACGGTGGCGGAAGACTCGGGCCGCGGAGCCTCGATTGCTTTCTTCTTCTTGCCTCCAAAGGAGAACGCTTTTGTAAGCCCCTTGCGGAATTCGTCGCTCTTCTTGTCTACGGCACTTCGAAAGCCGGACCGTTCAATACCTGACACGTCCTCTGTCCTTAACACGGGCTTCCTTGCTCTCGCGTATGCATAGTCGGGCATTGGTCCTGGGTGCTGCGAGCTGCTGCCGCCTTCTTTTTTCCCTGCTTCGCTTCCGCCACTTTGGCTCCCACTACTATGGTTGCTAAAGTTTGTGATCTCATTGCGATAGCTTGTTATTTCAGTCTCTCTTATGGGCTCTGAGAATTTGAGGAACCGCGCATTTGTTGTGCCATAGCCGGTGCCTTGTGGCAATCCGGGGTCGCCGATTGAAAGGTCATCCCTGTCAGAATAACGACTGCTCCCTGGAGGAGATCGCACGCCAGACTTCGGCTCGGTGATCTTTTTCCTCACGTATGCGCTTCGTCCAGACATGGCGAACCGAGGCCCAACTAGTGACAAGCACCGTATCTCTGAATCCTATGATTGATACGGAGATATACGGCTGTGTTGTTTGGGGACTGGTGTTATGAGATTGACTGCAGAGAAAGCTTGTGGGTTTATGTAGTGACGATCTAATCAACAAGATTGACGAGCTTGCGAATCCTCACGCAGCCCAATCTGGCCCCGTGGAGGACAGAGGTTCCACGAAGCAACACCCAGGTTGCTAATCGAGAGATTTGTGTAAAGCAGCTGCTACAAAGCCCAGACTTGGGTACATGTATCCGCTGAAGGTTATCCCAGTAGCAAACTTCTAGCGTTATGTCGAAAGGAGCAGGTAACGTCAATGAAACTCCAGTGAAACTCCGCAAATCAGTCCACCTGATATATCAAACTTCAATTGAAATCGAGAAGTCGTAGCCGTAGGAAAAACACTGAGCTATCTTAGACTTGCATCTACACAGTCGAGTATTTAACCGAGAATAGGAGTCCGAAACAGTAATATCCATGAGGTAAATGGGAAAAATCGATAGTCCAATGTGAAAAGTCTCAGAGGAGGGGCGACGTTGACATCTATAATTTAAATTCGATAATCAATGAGCTTGTGGCGTACTGGTATTGCTTTTTGGGGGGAGTCTCGTGGCTCCTTTCCATTCTGGACGTTGGGGTGAAATGAAGTCAATAAGGTCTAGGCAAGAAAACGAAAAGATAGCTTGCTTCCATATACGATAAGTCCGCAGTCTCCAGTATTTAGATCCAACATTTAAGGAAATGTATTCTGATGCTACCTCGTGAGCAGTTGGGGATGTCGAAAATATGTACGGCCTAGGAAATGTCAGTGGGGTTTATCAGTACAGGGTCAGGGTCTATATTCTGGAACATTGCCCGTAAGTGTGACTGGCTTCTAATCTGATTGGTTATCTTCTACATTGCATCGGTTTTGCCATCCCTGGACTTCGATATCCCAATCGTCTGGTGTTACCTATGGGCCTCCCAGATCAGATGCCTTTTAAGGATGTCGAGGCTGCGATTTTGACCGGGGTTTTCCACTAACTAATAGAATCTATCGATTCTCATCTAATCGGCCCCTTTCGAGGAACTGCATGTATGTTGGGCTTGAAGGTAACACATAAGCCGCATAGGCCTCAAGGTTTTTCGACGGCCACATGTTGGCGAGGAGAGTCGTAGCGGAGGACTACCACGTTTGCTGGGAAGCCGGGAAAGCAGGACGATGATCAGCAGATGGTTGACATGGCAGCCCAGGGGATAATATTCATTCATCAGGACCCCGGATTCCGGGCGACGTAGGGGACCAACTAATCAGGTAGGGTACCTTACGCTCAGCTCCGATGAAGCTGCAGTTATGGCAGTTATGGCAGTTTGTATCTAATATCACCGACCTTGGCGTTTTTGTTAAGGGCTGAGGCCTGCATTAGTAGCATTTGGTGCGATAGTAATTGCATGACAGCAAAACCGGAGAATCGGTCGGGTCAACGCAATCAAACGAGTTTGAGTCGAAATAAGACACTGCATGTAGTCAGCAAGATTTTTCTAAAAACACGCGGTCTCCAAGATTAAATAAAATCTAAAATGCAACATATGTCTCCCAAATGGCACCCATATTGTAGAGAAGCGAGGACGTAGTAGTCAAGCCTCGTGTCATTCAATGTTGTATGAGGTATGTAGGTACCTACATATGTACCTAAAGTTCGAAGCTGATTAAATTGACCTGAAGATTTGAGATATGACAAAAGACAGCAAGATAAGTAACTCCACACCGAGAGCGACAAGGGGTATATGCAGGGCTATTTTAGCGTCTAGCTAGGCTCAAAGTTAACGTCGTACTATAGTAGGTTCCCCAATACCCGTACGCTAACAGAGATATCGCGAATCGGTGCTACTGAATGTCGGTTAGCTACTAGTGCATTAGTTAGAGTTTACCTATCATTGATATTGATGTATTCTAATTTATAACTACACATAGTCATTATCAATCTAGCTTTAGGTATGTATATACCCGTATATGTGCCCAAGTGTAGATATGGATCAAGGCCACCTACCTACCTAATCTATCTTATGTAGCTAACGAGATGAAGGTTCACCGACTTTGCCACTATTGTTACACTCATTCCCTTGACATCCCTTACCTGATGTCCCTACTCCCCGCAGACGGTTGTGAAAATGAAATTACCTATCGGTACCGACGCCTCAAATTGTTCCTGAAGCTACATGTACTATGATTAAATTGGCTTGGCGCCGATTCCTTTTTATTTATCAACGAACTCTTCAGCCTCCATAGCGCATAACATAACAGAAGCCACTAGATTTACCGAAGCCAGGAGATTACATCCACTTTTAGTGACTAGACCAATTGCAACAAGACATGCTTCTTTCATTAATCAGGCATTGTTGTGTTCCCCAATTGAAGTCCTTCTCACTGAATCCCTCATGCATCCATTAGGTACCATAGTAGATGTGCCACTTCTGGCGCTTCCATACCGGTGGTACGCTTAGGGGGTAAGTAAGCTCTTACGTACAGGAAGCTCAACTTTTCTTAAGACTTAGTAATTATACGAAAACAAACAAAGGAAACGCTTCGTAACGATTCCCAGCGTATGGATAGTCGCAATAGACGTGGATATGACGCGAAGCTCAGTGGGTAGCACCAATACAACTTGGACAGATTCCTTGGGCTCGCTGGTGGAGTAAGCCGCAAGAGCTAAAGCTGAATGCCCACCCCCCTGCCCCTGTCCCATGCATTAGATGCATGTGTTATATGCATGGGCTTCTTATCTTTGATTCTCAGGGATCCATTGCAACGACTACCGTTTATAAGAACGAAGTCCGCCATATAACTTAGCTCAGTTGTTCTAAATAGCTTTGACCCAACCAAGATATGCCCGGGTACAGACGTGGCTCATCGGAATCCTGTATCGTAACAGCCGTTAATACCGTTATACCAATACGTGGGAAAAATACTAGCTCTCAGGGAGAAAAAGCAAGTTCGATTACTACGGTAGGTATGTTAGGTACCTAGCAACGAACCACATACTTGGCATTTCGCCGGCCCAGTAACTCAATGGGATATAATGTTGGAAGAACACAATAACCTGTAGGCTACCAGTCAAGCGGTGAAGGCGACAAGCCAATTCCGTTCATACAGATGGATTGATTCAATGTAGGGCTAGACGAGCATGTTCACAGTCAACCCTCGGAAATGGTCATAACAGTACGGCCTTGACCGTTGGGCATCTACGGAGTAAAGGGGGTTTTAAATCCTGCCAGTGCGGATCTTATACTGCATATGACGAAAGTAATTGGTGCAATGTATCAATTGTTCCTTAAAGCTAACCGCGACAGTTGATTACCAGCACTACCCAGTCCAATGAGCTTTAGAAAGCTCACAACAACCCCCAAAACTCCTTCATTCATTATTTGCCGACGAGACACGGAGTCCCAGTCTCTTGCAATGCTCTTTGAAGCTTGCGAGGCCGTACTCGGCAGGTTTGGTCTCGTCCGGACGAGGAGTCTGCTTCGAAGCAGGCGTTGATGGGGAAAATGGCTTGGCTTGTGGGTTGAGTTTTCCCAGCTTAGGCGCCATAGCCTTAGGGGTCTGAGCCGGTGTGGATGCTTCTCCTCCCTTTGCCGTAACGTCGGGGGGTTGCTTTGCGGGGGCGCTGAGTTCGAGTTCTTCGGCCAGTAGTCCTTGTTATCATCATTAGTACATGACCTTGGATATTATTTGAGTATATCCATATGTTTATCCACTTACGGCCGGCTGTCTTTCGCACTACCTTCAAGTACTGTTGATAAGGGTCTGTTGTGTTGCCCTTATCCTCGGCGTCATGAGCATCTAACCACAGTCGAATGATCGGGATGCCTCTGTGAGCTTGTTCCTTGACTCGATGCTCGGCAAGACGAGCAAAGAGTTCAAGTGAATTGTTATCCATCAGGGGGGTGTGCAAGACTGGAAGCGGTGAGTTAAAAGTTGAGGTACTCTCTCTACACTGCTTGAATATCGACTAACCTCCATCAACCGGGAAGTATTTAGCTGTTACTTATATGTTAGTATAAAAGAATGTCATGAACTAGATGAAGGGGGCTTACAGGGTTTGGCCTCAGTTTGTATCTCGCGTTCACGAGCGCTCATCTCTCGAGAATCCATCCTAAGAAAAATTAGATGATGATTCCCACTGTGTTATACAACAGGTCGCAAATTGAAGCCTTACCTGCCCTCTTAGTCTTAATTTGTAGGCTTTGTTGAGTTAGTCCAGACCTCGAGAACTCTGCGACCACGAGACGTTAATGGTAGCGGTGCTGATGGCAAGCATACCTGAGATAAGGCACGCGGTAAAGACGTAACACAAACGGAACCTAGGTAAGATTCACAATAAGAAATAAGTATAAGGCACATTACGTGAAAGGAAAAGGAGAAGTAGGGTGAACCTAATAGGGAGGATGGTGGTAGTGTTTGCATGAAGCAATCAGAAAGATGGCTTACCTTAGACAAAGACGTAGACGAGACGGCTACTTCGAGGACCTTTATTACCGTTATAAGCAGGAGAATATCAAGAGAAGACTAGAAGAAGGGTAGAAGGAGCATGAACTAAAGGAAGTGGATAACGGGAAATTGCCGGGTGGGTGAGATGGTGATTATGAGAAGAACGATTGGGGGATTGGTAGATGACTGGAGGACAGTCAATGCAGTCCTTTGAAGGTAGTGATGGCCGGTAGGGTAGCGATCAAAAACTTGGGATAATAAACACGAGGTAATCAAGCAGAATACCTTCTGGATGCACATACCTATATAGCAGACTCGTTATAACACCGAATAATCCGTCTGGTTACTGTATCTCAGGAACCTGTATGGGTGGAATCAAGTTGAATTCTGGCAGACCTTGAGTTGAAGTGAAACATCTATCGACGTCGACGTGGTGGCAGGTACGCACCTGGATCTCCTCCGGCGGCGGTTTCCCTCGCGTACCCAGACACGCGTCTTGCCTTTGTGCTGTCGACTTTAGCGTAGGCACCAGAATATTTCATGTAAATAGGTACCTATATATTAGGTAGGTAAAAATATATGTAATGTGTATCCTATTACGTTATCGTTACGAAGTAAAAGTCTTCCCATTACTTGACTTGACTTGTGCCCCCTTGTGTTCATCTAGTTACGATCTGTACATCCTCCTCGATATATATAACTCGAATATCTAGCTTGTCCACTATCTAAAGGACCCGAGATGGCGACTACCCGCACTACAAAGCCCCAATCATCGGTATCCTCGCTCTCCATACCTCCATACCTCCATCCAGGAGTACAGAAGCAGTCAGGGGTTCCCCTTATATCTCAACTTTCCGAACCTCGAGCTCCGTCACTTCATGTACCTTCGAGTCAGCAATGGATCCATTATCCATCATCTTCTCAACGTCACCGTAGATGTTAGCACCAGCAGGTCCAGCGTGTTCAAAAGACCGACCACGCTTCTCAGGACCCAGAGAGGTCGTGACAGCAATACCAAGCGCGGATATCACAAGGGCAATCCCCATAGTTGGGCCATAAGCATCGACCACCTTTCCGCTGTTGCTAGTAACGAAATGGCTCTCGGAAATGGCGTTGACAATCTGAGCTGCCGGCGAAGAGATCATGTTTCCGAGCTGATATGCGAGGCCCGGAAAGGTAGATCTATAGGCTGGCGGCGACAATTCGTTAAGGTGAATAGGGACAACCCCATAGGCGCCTTGAACGAAGAACTGAATCATAAATCCAGAAGCCGAGAGTCCAGCTTCCGTCGTCGGTAGAATCCAGGCCGGAACAAGACAGCAGCTGATCAACGCAGCACCGATAATGGCCCGACGCCGCCCAATAAACTGAGACAGGTATCCGATGATACTGCCACCAATGCAAGAGCCCGTGTTCATGAGGATACTAGCACGAGTAGCAGCATCATTAGGAAGCTCCTTAGATTCCAACATAAACGTCGTGTAACTATCTTGGCTCGAATGGGCGTAATAATTGAACCAACTCATCAGAATTATACAGTAGATGCACATACGCCACTCTTTGGCAAGCATCAGCTTCGTCTCCTTCCAGAAATCGCTCGCTGAAATATGCTGACCGGCGGCCTTGGCGGCTCTAAATTGCTTTGACTCTGGAAAACAGCAACGCAGAAGGCCGGCGGCGAAAGAAAGACCAGACGCAACCCAAAAGACAGTCTTCCAGGTATCCGTCGAGCCGCCTACGCCAAGGTTAGCACAGGCTGCGAGAACATACCCCAAAGAGTAGCCTTGCTGGAGAATGCCGCTCATCAGGCCGCGTGCCTCGGTGCTATTTTATTATGAGGCAAGTCAGCACTATGAAAGGATATACGTAACAGGGTCTGGGGACGTACGGGCAGTTCTCGAGAGCCACTGGAACAATGGGAGTTAGTAATCGCTCATTAACGAAGGTCTAGGAATTATAGGCATATCTCGAGAGCTATAACCCCTTACACATCTTGATTAGGGGATTCTGGCTCCCGAGACGGGCCAAAAAGTGTGGAAAAAAAGGGAACCCTCAATGCTACTTACTGGCCACAGCGTTACCATATACACCACCCATGAATAGACCGAACAGAGATCGAACGGCTAAAAATTGTTCAAAAGTGGCGCTGTAGATTGTCGCAATTTGTAACAGACCCAGAACAATCAAGTTAGCCACCATTGGCCATTTCCGACCAAATCGATCGCCCAGCAGGCCAAAAGTGGCGGCGCCGACAGACCGCAGAAGCAGTGTCAACGTAATCGCGGTGGATATGTCGGTCTTGGTACGCCCATAATAATTCGATAACTTCACGGTCTGAATTGAGAGAGCGTGGAAATCGAAAGCATCCGCAGTCCAGGCAAACAGTCCCACGAAAAAATAAGTCCAATCCCTAGCATTCAATAGCATGAAAAGCGAGATAGGATTCTTGAACCGTTCAGGAGTCTGCCACTCGGTATAGGATTCTCCAAGCTCGTTCGTAAGGACAACTCTCTGCTTCCATCGAAATAGGTCACCCCATGACTGCTTCGCAGTTGCGACAATGCCCCTTGCGAGGGGATCCGCAAGCTCATTTCCAGTGCTCATATTCGGAAAGCTGAAGATTGCCGATTTATCTATGTCTTTACTAGATTTGTGAGACGTGGATGAGTCTGTTGGCTTGCGCTATGGGCATCCCTAAGGAGGCAACAGGTTCCAGGTTGTTTGAAGCCACGGATGCCCGTCCCTTATACCACCTAGATCAGGACATCGTAGTACGCACCGGATATAAACCTGCATGACATAAATAAATCCTGATATGGCAGTTGATATATCCCCTTTCCGACTGTTCAAACCCATTTGCCGCGATTCCAACGTAACCACGTCTTCTGTCGCTTCTCTCCGCAAGATGCAACTCTCGTATAGTAAGCATCATCTCATGCCAAGGAGACTTGAGTTGACCTCGCCGGCCATTCAAGGTAAAGCATACGGAGACAGACGTATCACCGCCCGGAAATCTTCAACATTGTAATGGAGGGTTTGATTAACCTCCAACTATGTAGGTAGAAATGGACAATCCAAGATTGGGAAGTAGCTCCGACGTTAAGGCCGGCCTATCCTGGTGGGATAGCGTCCATTATGTTTAATACGAATACACTGGAGATTGGGAAAGATATCGCATTGCGGGTAACTCTTTTTCTTTATCGGAGCTCTTAGTTTCCATTCTATTTTCGAGGATGGTACAAGATGCAGGGTCGCATGCAGCTGTCCGTAGAAGCAATCACCAACTCGGCGATTAAGCGACAAAAAAAACCTCCGATAATTTACAGCGATAGACGGCTGGGGAACTCAAATAATAAGCGAATTACCTTCATATGGTCATACGGATACTTCAAAACATGGGATGCCATCATCGATACCGTGGAAATTGCCGACGGGTAACCCCAGATGTCCAATTTCGAAGCATCGTTAGGGATTCCGGGATTTCACGGCCCCAGAATCCGAAAACATTTTACATATACTGGCGTTTGGAATCTTCGGAGCATATTCCGCTTTAAAAGCTAATGCCTTGTATATGAACTAAGGTTATACTCGAAGTATCCAAAGGATCGTCTTAGGGGAGCCTCGAGTCATATCCGATGATGATGATGTTTAAGTAATTTGGTAGTTCAGTATCTTGCAGCGCCGGATACTAGAATCTTGGAGGTACCAGGCACGTAGACCTTATAAGAATGTAGTATAGCACATGAATATTTAATCTTATATAGGGGTATCTATGATACGAAATGGGGATGCAATGTATGAAATTCGGGGACTGCACGTGTAGGTTATGGATGGTCAATCAACCTTACTTTCAGTATCTATATGTGGCTGGCTGTCTAGGTCCAGATCTAAAGAGGACTGGGAGGGTAGCTACATTTTGAATTATGCTGACGAAAGAGCATGACAAGCACGGCTCAGATGGTACTGCTTCGGGACCTGCCGTTTAGCCTTTATGAGCCAGGACCAGAACAAGTTAAAGATGTAAGTAGGTAGGTAACTATTACCTTTAGATCTTCGCTTACAGGTCATTTGAAATACGCTCTCGATACTTTATTTCCTAGACTTGCACGGGTATAAACTGGGTAAAAGCCATAGTCCTGGTTGTGACTGGATTAAACAGAGTTAGACTGACTAGTTTGTAAGTATGTCCCATGTGCAGCGAAAGCACAGCCTGAGGGATCTATCCCTAGATTTCATGCATATCCCATTTCCTGAGTGCGCAGACGGCAATCTTATACTGAAAGGCGGCTAACAGGGAGAACCAACCCAAGGGCCCAGCTTCAACTCTCACTTCACAAAATTTTGGCCAAAAAGCGTGGCAGCCGTTAGCTACGGGCACGGCCATGTTAACGATTTCTGCAGACTGCGGCTGAAACAGAACGAGCTGCGGCAAAACGGCGATGCCACTTCCCGGTTGGGTCCTTGGCTGTGCTACGTGGGTGGGAGTGGATTGGGGGACACGGATCGTACGGTGGGAAGCGATACCGGCGGCGAACACAGGTCTGGGGACTTCACGGGAATGCTAGGGGTTTTAAGACTTCGAAACGGGTTGAATACGTCAGAGAAAAGGTTAATTAATTCGTTCTTATCGAAGGCTGCGTAGTGGTTGTACCCAACAAGACCACCAGTGTGGATACCCAAGACATGGTCTTCGTGCTCAGGCCGCGCAGTGAGATGAATCGAGCTGGTCTCTCCTATTGTACTGGCCGCAGGCGGTTGCTCTTGCGTGTAACCCACATATTGATTTGGGATTCCGAGGCATGATGCCCTTGATCCCTAGTCAGATGGTACCTACCTCCTTAAGCCAGTATATTGAATTGGGGTTGGTTTTCTAGGGCGCGAGGCGTGGGAATGATTTTGACGGCGCCCGGATTTGGGGGTAGCAGCTGTAAGCCAATACGCGGAATGGCTACAGCAATCGCAGCGAGAAAACGGAAATTGTGGCGTGGATAAGACAGTGGCATAGGGCAGACGGTAATTTAACCCAGACTTTTTGATCCTGTCGGTTTCTAATGCTCTATTTGATGACAGTCCTTTTTTACCGCTCTATTCGACAATCTCCTCCTTGCACTCGATGCCGTACTTCTAAACGCGTCCTATATCAGTATCTCTAATTCGTGTTCAAGTAAATTCACTTACCTCCTTGAGTTCCTTGATGAGAGGGTTGTTGATCTTGCTGTTCAGCGGGGCAAGAATGCCTTTCTCTGAAAGAGTGCCATCCAAGACTTGCTTGACAGCGACCGCGCACGGAATGCCAACTAGGTCTGATTAGCAAATGTTTATATTTATTCTAGAGTGCGAAGGCTCACCAAGCTTAGCCATGGCAGAGTAGCCACCTGGCTCTGTGCTGCCGTACTCGCAGAGGGTTGAGGTCCTGGTTTGCTTGGTGCCGTCTTTCAGCTCAACCTCAAACTTGTGTTGCAGCCTTCGCAGTATCAGTATCGTATAGTCTCCAGAAATCATACCCTCGACGCTGGATCATCTCCGTGCTGGGCAACATTCCACTCACATTACGAGATCTCGCTCTCCCTCGCCAAACTGCATCTTCTTTTCCAGAGTGGCGCAAAGGGTATCCAAGGGGTTCCCACGTGGGATAATCTAGCCGTAATATAAGTAAAACTACTTGGAAATGTTGCGTTGAATGCAATAGGCAAAGCAAGACCGCCTACCTTCTCAGAAGAAAAGATCCCGAGCCATCGAAGGCCGCGCAGGATGCGCGCCTTCTCCTCCTCATCCTTGAAAGTGGTCTTGGCGCAGATGGTCGCGATCAGATCCTTTTCGTCCGACGATGGGGCGGAGATGATCTTCTGCGCAGCCTCCTTCCAAGGGATTGGTTCCTTGCAGAAGCTCTGTTCCTCATCTTTGAGAAAGCCAATGTCAACGAGAACCTTGACGAATTCTGGGAAGCCCGCATATCTCAAGGTACCCCTTTGGCACATGTCAGGAACCTGTATAGTCACCAAGCACTCACGCAAACGTACCTGACGATAGTCTGCGCCTCAGGGATGTTGTAGCGCTCCTTGTATGGCGTGGAATCACGGTTCGGATATCCAACAAACGCAAATCCTGGAAGTCATGGCATCAGATATTGAAACCTAAAAGCGTCTATGCGCGAAAGTGTGGTCGCCAGTGCGAGATCACATTCCTGCCGCATATGCCGTGGGTATCGGGATTGCCTACCAGGGTAAATGTGATATGGCTTAGCGGTAGCCATCAGGTCTGTTCTCGTGCCACGTTCGTCAGCTTTTATGTTCTATGGCGCCATCCTCGGAAGGTCCTGATTATCTGGCACAAGTAGCTCTTACCTGGGCCGGCCACGTTGACAACTTTACCATCCTGGTAAAAGCTAGCAGGATTGCGCAGTGCAAGCAAAACACCACGGGGCGACCTTGACCCTGATGCGTTAGCAACCAATACAGCGCGCGGTTGATGTAGTGGCTTCTTACCAGGAGAACTTGTATCCCAAGGGGTTTCCAGAGTTCTCTGGTGCCGGCTAGGACACTCCCAGTCAGTTACTGCCATTTTCCGAGAGTTTGGGGGGCTCTTAGGTGCATCTCAAGAACGTCCAGGAGCACACAACCCTAATAAGAGCTCTCGAGACTTTCTTAGAACGGGTAAGGAAGAACATACAAGGCCTCCACAGAAACTCTTGAATGACAAGATCTTTCCACCCTCATTGTGGACTTCCTCAATGGTCTTAACAGCGTCTGAAAGCATCAGCATCGTATGTTCTTTCCATATTCTTTATGGAGCCTTACATAGATGATCAATGCCCGGGTCTGTAGAAACGTCAGCTTGTCTTGGCCATCGATATCACAGTAACGTTTCCAGATGGAAGCCTACCCAAGCCAATTTCGTTCATGACTGTGATGCCAGCATCCTTGCACTGTTGGTCGAGCTCCATCATGGCAGGCGAAACATAGCTCGTGGTGACGACATGCTTCTTCTGCCGGATGGCAGACTTGATAACAGTGGCGTGGAAGGTATAGGGGATCAAGCTAATGACAAGGTCGTGCTTGGCGACCTCGGCGTCTAGGGCGTTCTCGTTGGTAACATCGAGCGAGATGGGAGTGGCATTCTGGACGCCGACGGAAAGGGCTTTGGCGGACTCCAGAGTCCTGCAGGCTGCAGAGTGTCAGTAGGCTAGACAACAAGTGTCGTTTTGGCTGCGCATAGCATAAACATACCGACTGTCACGGGGATGCCCGATCCACAGAGGATGTCAAGTGTCGGTCGCGTGACGAACCCAGCGCCGAGCATCAACACCCTATTGAATTATACATGGTCAGTATAAGAAAATCATTGACATAAGGACAGTAGCGGCTCACTTTTGCGGCGCCATTGTGTAGAGGTATGCTTCGCAACTTGGTGATTTTTTTTTTTAGTGGTGTTTTTCGGTAGTGCTCTGCGGTCTACTGAAGCCTACTGAAGCTGAAGCTACCCCGCCAGCATTGTTAAAATTCTAGGGTGGGGTGTTAGCTGATGCCGATTTCGGCAAGGCCTGTCTGCCAGGTACAGACCCTACAGACCCACTTCAAAGGATTTACCGTACAGTCAGACAGTATGACCCCTCGTCGATCAGGTACTAAGCTCAGGGCCTTCACAAATTTCGCAGCATAAAATACCTTACGGGTTAAGATTCAGCAATACAGTGTCTATGGTAGATGACTTTCAATTGATTCGCGGGATTCTTCCTAGCTACATACAGTAGCTAACCCGTATTCAGGGCGAGGAACAAAGTTGCCAAATCTCCAACGTGTAAGGTTGTTATGAAAATATCCATTGTAAAGTCAGGACCGCAATGGGCTACTCTTGCTTTCTGCTGGTAACAAAAATAAAATAAAATAAAATGTATAATAAATCTTTAGGCGAGCAATACTTAATGCTTCTTCGGGTATTAAATCTATCGCAACCTTGGAATATAATTCATTCCCTCCCTCCTTCAAACGATCACCAAAACACAGTACCCGAAGACAGTCCAATAACCGAGAAGTTAGTTGGAATTACGGTAATATAAGGCTATACGCGTGCGATATGGCATTCCGACTATGATATGCGAAGTACTTAAGGTAGCTTGGTAACGTCGAAACTGAATATCATTGATAATAAATTGAGGAGGGTTGGTTAGAGGCTCTCGTTTTCCATGCTAGTTTTGTTACCGCCTCCCGAAATCTATGTTTTCGTCTCTAGGTCCCCCTAAAGCGTTTTGGATATCATCATCCTAACGTTCGCGTCGTTTTTCAACGCGTATCTCATCTCGTCCCTCATCTATCGTACTAGACGACTCTGATAGCATCGGCGGGAGCTCGGCACGACCCTCTGCGGACTTCTCTTCCCCCTCAGTTTGCTGTGCTTCCTCGTCGTTGGATATCTTAGGACCTGTTGGCGCGAACCTCGAACGTATACGAATACGTTCGCCATATTTATAGAATGCGAACGGAATCAGAGCCAACACCGTCGCGACGCCTCCAATTAATGAGCCGCCGCCGCCGATACCGAGCGCGTCGAACATATAATTGGTAAATAATGGTGCTGCGGCACCACAAGCCGAGCGACACACGGTATTGACGGCGATCGCAGACGCAGCGTACATCAAGTAGGAGTCGACTAAATAGTTTAGATAACCTACGAAAATGAGCATGAGTGAGGTAGCTAAGAAGACTCCAGCGATCGTGGGGACTATCCAATGAATCCAGCTATTATCCGTTAGACATGCCTCAGTGCTAGAGGGGACTGGCCTTACTTACCTATAATTTGCAGTCCATGCGAACCAAAACATCGTAACAGGAAATCCAACTCCGCCAATCATAGCAATAGTTAGTCGGTCCTCGGGCTTCATAGGGATCCCCTTTTCGATCTTCTTCGTCTTACGTTTCGAATCGAGAAGAACTATGATGCCACCAATGAAGGAACCGACTACCGTTCCAATCAGGGGCAATTCGCCGACTCCAGCGTTCCACCCGCGTTGTTGCTGAAATACGATTGGGTAAATCGAGAAGAGCATGTAGAGCAGCATGTACACAATAGACATATAAACTGCGCATAGGAAGGAGATAGGGTCAAATAGAATGATCCACGGTCTGGTGAGAGCCACCTTGTAAGTTCCTAAGAGTGTGCGATCACCCTCCTCAACTGGCGCCTTGACGTTTTCGTAGCCTGGAATTTGAGCTCGTCTGATGCGACGAGCCCGATGTACCAATATCATTGGGCCAAAAGTTTCTGGGATGGTGAACATAGGGAGTGCTGTGCCAGCCCCAAGCCAAAGCAAAACGTAAAAACTCCATCTCCAGTCCTTCTTGAGTTCGAGAAAGCCTCCGACCACTGGTCCTAAGGCTGGTCCGACCCAAACCATGCATGAAAATGCCGCCATCGTGTTGCCACGTTCGACTGGGCCCCATAGGTCTGCGAGCACGCCGGGACTATTACTAAGGGGCGCACTCACGAATGTGCCTGTAAGGAACCTTCCGACAAGCAAGCTCCCGAAGTTTGGTGCAAAAGCGCAGAGAAAGTTAAATGCGATATAGAGCAAAAAAGTGCTATAGAAAATCCATCTGCGCCCGTAAAACTGATTCAGCCATTTCAGTTAGTGTCCTTCTTGACCAAGTAGTGTCAGTCTGGTTATCATACCTCTGATAAGGGTGCAAAAATAAGGGGGCCAGCACAGTAGCCCAGGAGGAAAAGGGTTATGGTGAGCCCGGCCGCTTCTTCAGAAACGCCAAATTCTCTGGAAATACTCTAGATCATGGAGGGTTAGCGGATGCGATGTCATAGTAAAAGCGTAACATAGGTAAGTAATTGTAGAAAACTTACACCAAAGCAGCCAGATACCGCCGAAGAGGCAAAGGTCGCATTTACAACAAGCAAAACCGCACAAACTGTTACGTACCAGCGCCTAGGGGTTGACCAGTTATGCGGATTCTCGATATCGCCAGGCTTAAAGTCGACATGTCCTTGTTCGTTGAGGTATGGCGGCTCGTCAAGCGTTAAATGGGCAGTTCTATACGGCTTCGCCGTAGCCCGCGACAAGATACGTCCAAGCTTGACCATGCTCGCTTTTCTCCGCGCAACCTCCTAACAACCAAGGATCAATAATACTTGAATGCAGCATTTTGGATGACAATGATGAAAGGGGACAAGACTATAATAAAGAAAATTGAAAAAATACAATTAGGTACTCGGGACAATCCCCTGTGCTTCGCGCCGAGGGGTAAACGCGAGGCTAGATAGTAAGTAGCGTAGCATTGGGACCAGAATGACGGCATTACGTCAACAATGCATTTGAAATCATGAAGTTATTCCCGACGGTGAAGCTCCTTAAACCCCGGAAAATCCGAGATCCTATTCACCATGGGTGACCGGGTTAGGATCGCTATAGGGACATAAGATCGGCAATATAAACCCTGTAGAATGGTGTAATTGAAACCCGATATGATGCATGCACTTTTGTAGTGTGTAAGGTATACACCGCATGTATCGCCCCTATATAAATGAAAGTGCGCCCAATTGTATTCTCATCACGTATGCGGAGATAAGAAGGGTCATAAGCTTCCCCGTTGAAGGCTTACGGTCTTTAAACGAGGACATTAGCCAGAGCACGTATGAGTCAACTGTGTAGTTGGAAACGGCTTACCGACACTGCCAGAGTGGGTTGATTCGTTAACGGATGGAATACACACCAGCCCCGATGAAAGTATGGCGTTGGGTTCGAACAATAGTCTATTCTCATCTATTGAAGAGTCCTCGAACTGCAACGATGCCCAAACCGACAAGACGCGTAAGGGCTCTCTCGCCTAGCCTTATCCCGTCCACTCTCGAAAAAGGGCCAGCATACCTTACAAAGCCTTAATTGAGGTCTTTACAATTATTTTGCTTCAGATATCCCTATTTTCCCGGATGGCCCGGTGCCGGATGCTTTTTCGGCGCCAAAGTCATCCTCCCGCGCTTGTACCTCGATAGCAGTATCATCTAAATCCCAGATCGTATCCATCAGCAAGGTCCCCCTCGCTGGTACATCGTAGCTCAGTGCTGCGTAAAGAACAATTGAAGTTACAAATCCAAAAAGCCAGTTGAAGGTATAGAGATTGGTGACCCCGTCGTTTATGCGGACGGCGCTGGGACCACTGATGCTTAAACCTAAGCCTGGAAGTAGAGGTGCGACGGGCACGATGAAGGCGACCGCTGCGCGCCAATTGCAACCACCGACGTAACGATAACGGCCATCCGGATTGTACAAACCGGGAATATCGATATGCCCCTTCTTAACCAGCCAATAGTCTGATACCATAATGCCAGCCATCGGTCCGAGGAAGACGGCGTAGCCACCCATGAAGGCGAGAAAAGTCTGCGCAGAGCTTAGAATCTTCCACGGTACGAGCGCCCAGCCGGCGATGATTGCAGCAATAATACAGCCTCTCTTGATGTTGATCCAACGAGGGCAAAGGACGGTTAAGTCGTTGGCCGCTGAAATCGAATTGGCCGTGATGTTAGTACCAACCTACTCCATCGAGGATTAGTATAATTGCCTTCTCATCGAATACCACCTCATCCATCTCGTTTGTATTAGGATCTACGCACCTGCGCAATATACCAGGCGAGAGCGGCAAAGAAAGCAGCGCATCTTCCACCAGGACCATATTCGAGCCAGAGAGCAAGAATTTCTAAGGGATTCCAAAGGTATTCTCCACTAAATACCTTACTCGCTGATGTTGTCACGATTCCAAGGACACCACATACGGTGAAGATAATGGGCATCGCAGGGAGTTGGATGTATTGGCCCTTGGCTGACTTCGCATACCTTGTGAAGTCGGGTATGTTCACCGCCAGTGTACTCCAGTTACCCGTCACGCTCGACATGCAACTTAACCACAGCCAAGCATATTCAGGACCACTAGTCGTCGCACGCAGAGCGAAAATATCGCCGCCCCCTCCGGCCTTATTGACGCACCAACCCATCATTGCAATGGCAGCTACGGGAGCCGCGATAAGTTTAACCCAAAAAAGAGGTCGTAGCTTCGTGGGATGAATAAGAAGTAACGGTAACTGGATAATCCAAAAGAGGAAGTACGAGATCATTCCTTGCGTCGTGATGCCGGCCGACTCGTGAAGATGGTTCGGAATGTCGTTATACGATGGTGCCCAAGCTCGTAACATGATCGTAATACACTGAGCACCATTTGCACCCTAGGTCAAATCAATTGGTTTGATGTTCTTTGAGGGGTGAAATCAACCCTGCGCATCTCGGGAATTACCTGTATGCCTAGCCAGAACATAGCCAGAATGGCTCGGCTCACGATGCAGAAATATCTTAGATAATAACCGAAGCTACTGGTCGCAATCACGGAGAAAGGGACATGAAGTTTCGCGCCAATGGCGCCGTTAAGCACCAGAGGGATAGCAACACAGAAATTGCCGACTATCATGATTGGTATTGCTTCTCGCCAGCTCAAACCTACGGCGAGGATGGCAGAGGCTGTCTGCCAAGTCGCTAGGTTGATCGTGTCCGTAGCCCAGTATGCCAAAATATTCCATGTATCCCAAGTCTGATCCTCGATGGGCGTCGGGTCTGTTCGATGCTATGTTAGTTTCCGGGATACTGTATCGTGAAGGATGGCACAGCTATACCCATATCACGGTTCGTCCATACATGTGATGGAGCGAGAGCACCCGTCTGCTTGGGAAGCTCCCAAGAACTGAGGGAGGTAAACCTCCGTCTAAGGTTGGTTGTCAACGGCCGCTTCATAGTAGCAGATCCTTTGCCCGACTTTGACACCGCCGGTTTGCTATTGGGTAAAGCTCTCCTGAAGAAATAGGCGTGAAGCCGAGACGATGTTAAACTTAGGCCATGGCGAATGGCAGCGCCTACGGTTGTCTTGTAAGTGAACGCCCTAAATTGCCTCCATGATACCTACCTCATAGTAGCGCCTGATAACAGATCCGTGACAAGTGCAGGGGTGCCAAAATGCAGGACTTAACGTCTGACCGGTCACCCCCATGCTCTAGGCTGCGTTGTCTTAGAATCCAATGAGAAGCGAGTGTCTTATCAGCCTACGCCGATTCACCAAGATCCAGAACATGGCCCGATGGATTTCTGCAAGCCAGCCCTAAGAAGCTGAAGAAATGTTGATTAGCCTAGTTCAGAAAAGCCCTCCCCTACTCGAAGAAATCGTGGGAATCCTCCCTATTCATTTTTTAAACCTTGGTTATAGATACCGAATTCTCCGGCTCTATTAATAAACTAACGCTCTAGGCAAGGCCCTCTTGCCTTATCGGTATTAATTTTTAATACGTGTTCGTGTATATATAGAATACCTAAGTTAAGGGTGGTACAGGTTCTCAAGTGTAGGTCGACGAGGGGTGCCGCGGGGATTTCCGCAAAAAGGAAAAATTGGCGACAGGGGTAGGTTGCCTTAAAGAGGTACTTCTTCAGGTACCTCCCTAGACATTTTTTGGATAAATCACTCCAAGTCATAATTATGAGATACTACCTAAGGTAATTATCGAAATATTCACATTCTCCTCAAATCAAACTACTCCTCTAGGCGTCGTCAAGGAAAAAGCAAATGTTCTAAAGCGCAATTCCCACATGTTTAAGATGCCTATGCAAACACGGAAATTAACAACGCCGCGTACCTAATGTACCTAAGCTGCTAACATGCTAGAACGTGGTGAGTGTTGAGGTGGTCTACATCATTCATCGCTTTGCTAGACACTCAAGAGCGTCCTGCTTGTCACAGAATATGTTAATAGCCTGGATATTCTTGACTTCGGCCTTGCCCTCCTGACTCCGGGTGAAAGCTAAGCGCCAAGCGCTTTCGTCTTCCAGTATGCTGCTGTAATCACCCAACCCTTCGTCTGTCCTATCTTTAAGCACGGTCCCGGTCTCCCCTTCCCAGGGGTTAGCCGGCGTCTCTGCTAATTTAGTCAGTAGGTGAGGAGCGATGGTAATATGATGAACTCCAGCCAACTTCATGACCTCCTGGATAGATGTCAAGCTTGCCGGCAAGACCTGTGTCTTGCTTCCAATCTTCTCATAATATCTCTGAGCGGAACCGCAGAAGTCAAACGCCTTGTGCTGATCGACATAGCTAAATGTACAAGACACGCAGATCAGCACTCAATCCAAGTCACTCTCACATCAGTTATACCTACTTCTCATCAAAATGCACCCGTAACTCGTTTATATATGGTGCGATGAAAGTGCATCCCACGTGAGCCGCAAGCGCGGCTTGTTCGAGACAAAACATGGTTGTCGCCAGCGTGGCAATACCTTGGTTTTCCAACTCGCGACAAGCCTGTATGCCTTCCCAAGTGGATGGTACTTTAATGCAAACTCTTCGAAAATCATACGTCGGGTCCAGATCCTTAAATAAGGACACGATTCCTGACGATCGCCGTCAGCAAGCTAGGAGCCTCAGTTGTTGGTTTAAAGGGTCTTCTTACGTTTCCCATTCTCTATAGTCTTCCGCTTGTTATAAGCGTACTTTGGATTTGTCTGGATATGAGAGTGTCCCTTTAGGTAAGGCACTATTCTGAGAGCCAATTTGACCATCATGGTCTCAACGGCTAACTCAGCTGTAGGCACATCAGGATACGCTGAACTCCTCGATGTCGCAAAATCAATTGCATCTTGGATCAGCTGGGCGTGTACGGATTTCCCATCTCCATCAAGGCGAACCAATTCATGATAGGCAATAGCCTCGTATACTTTTTAGCTGTTTGCACCTTTTCATGTTATCAATCGAGGAGGCCCACCTGGTTCGATGTGCAGTCCACGAATGGGCCGAGTTGTTTTGGCACTATACCAACTGGTAAGCTTCTACACGTCGTGCCGTGTGGTTCGGCGCTGCCGGATAAGCAAATGATTTCATACCTTCGACATCGAATGTATCACAGTCCACTGCGCTATACGATCGCAACACATCGAGCAGACTCAGCTGTGATTTAGCTCCCATCTTGTTCATTCCGCCACTCACTAAGTCTCCGCTGTGAGCAACGGTCAGCGAGGTCTTTGGTGTAAGGTAGCGAAGCGATTGAAGCCAGGCTTACCCGGTCCCTTCACATAAGTAAACGGAATAGCGGTTGGATGGGATAGGAAGCTCCCCCGCTATCTCGTCTGATGATTATGCGCTTTCTTACTACGCGACCTCGGCTGATGAACATCTGGATAAGTTTATATTTGTATATACGTTCAGCGATTTCGGATGAAGTGGGGGAAGCTACTGCGAGGAGAATATCCTAACCGTACCATTCACGAATAATATTGGCCCGAGGTATATAAAACATTCGTCCGAGTTGGAGATATATATCATTTACGGGAAACAAACACTGCTTGCCATCTTGGGCATCGCAATAAGAGGTTGCATAATAGAAATGCGAAGTATTTGGCCCCTTTCCCTTTCCCCCTTTAATCGTCCATGATGGTAGATTTCTCGGTTCACATAGTAGATTAGTGCCGCTCGTTAGTTTCCATCAATCAGGTACCAGCGCGCAATGTTCAACATGATAGAATGTAAGTAACCACCGCTGCAAGCGCTCATCGACAGTAACATAACAATATGTACAGAATACATGGTGTCTCAGAAACAACGGCGCTCGATTAACTATCAGCGCAAGAAGCATTTAAATCGGTCAATCTAACGGCTCTTATTGTAAATTCAAGATAAAATTATTCCCAGTAACACAGACAGACGTCTAACCGGTGACAACATAAACCTCCTACCTATTAGATACATATGCCAAATTCTAGTGGTGAAAATGTTAGAGCTTCAAACAATGAGAAATAAGATATATTCACAAAGAATCGTAAAGATAGTTTATAACAAGGCTCTTCTGCAGATTGTATTGCAAGTCAATTTCCGGCGTTTGATTCCTATGGAAGCTGCAACTTGTTTCCATCCGCCAAAGCTGTTTTTACATATTGACACATCCGGAAACGGGGTCTATAATTCTATGGCTGTTACAGTCTGAAAGAATTTCACATACGCCAAACGAATGTGGCTAGCACTAACTTAACACTTCTTTATCTTTGCACTTGAGTGTAAAGAAAGTTAGCACAATGTAGAAACGAGACAAAATGGCATGCATTCATCTCTACTGCATAAATCCTTCTCTCCGCATCGAAGGGCAGGAATGTTATTCAGAAATCAAATAATTTTTTACATATAGTAAGCAGAATTAGAGAAGGCTGTGGACAGTCTTTGTTCATTATACACGAAAGATTTCACCATTTCCTTCTCGCTTTCTGTTACATCTTCTAGTAGGATTCTTTCCCCTTCGAATGCGAAGCATCGAGGATTCTATTTGATGCTATCGTAATAATCTCCTAGTCGAAAATTTACTTGTACGGCTCACGAGATTTCATTTCCTCTCTTCATAAAGTGCGATCGCACCCTTGGCGCCATGAGGACCCCTATGGACGACAACCAAACCCAGCAAAACGAAGCACCAGTTAACAAGACAAATATACCTAAGGTATACAATCCGCGGCCTAGAAGGCCTATGAAGATGCTAGACAGAAAGCCTTTTGAGCTTCGAGCAAATCCTCTCGTGCATGGGGACGACCCAGACTTTCTTGCGATAGAAGAATACTTCGACAAGTTACTCGAGAATAGTACGCACACCATCGATCAGATCATCTACAACACATTTGAGCCTCACGAGATTTCCTTTCTTGAACCTGCGACGTTCCCACCAGAACTGGTTCAATTGCAAAGAGATAACATAGTTCGTTACCAACAGATTTTAGAATCACGCTTCAAAGACCGCACTCCCTCGCTGCAGCTCAAGCTGGCTATTCTCTATTTCGGACTACCCGTTGCGCCGATGAAGCCCGGCGTGGCAGAAGTAGTTGTGCCAATGGATGTGGACTTTGCTGCCGATGAAACGGCTCTCACCCACGACCCTCTCAGATTTCTAGATGAGCATACTGAGAGGACATATGGCCAAGAAAAAAATCGTGGTATGTATCCCCGTTATCTACTGTGAGTTCCCTATATATCGATGATTAATTCTAACGGTGGGTTACTAGTAATCAGTCCCTATCTCTATAGGTCTCTACCAACGCAGGAGTTACCGTCTATGAAGCTCCGTGGCGGTGCTACGCCCGGGAGAATGGACTGGGAATTCGCGGTCAGCAATGTGCCTCGAACGAGCGCCAATAGGGTGCGGGTCTGGGGATACCAAGGATCAGTCCTGACCAAGCCAAGCAATTCGTTATGGCTTAGTTTCATTGACGCCGTAGACCACTTATTAGGAGTCAAGGACCCGTTCGACTACAGAGCGTGCGTCGAGATTTGGAACCTAAGTGATGTCGACAAACCAGTTAGCCGAACCAGGGGCATGATCTACCACGGGCGCTTGAAATCTCCAGAAAATGATCCCATATATCAATTGGTTCAAAAGTGGTTTAGCGATGCTGCTCTGGCTAAAACTCATAACTGCTTTGTGTATTACGATAAGGAGGCATCTCCTCTTTTTTATCAACCACCTTGGACACGAGCTCGATACATAGTCCGAGTGTGGGACGAGGAGACAGAAAACATGTCATATATGAGAGTTCCGACGAAGCTCGAATTAACTCATAAGCCGAATCAATATTTGACTGAGTATCAACGTGCCATGCGCGTACTATTCCCAGATATTCCCCATCAATATTCCCTATTCACCAAAGGAGCGGCGGAGGGTTTAACTTACGGGCTTTTTGACCCTCCCCCTGCCGTCTGGAGCCAGATTGTTGAAGAGCAAGCCAAGAATAGCCAACTGCCTACTCTGAGTTTCGGAAAAATCCCAATGCCACCTAACTGTGTGGCTGTTTGGATCCCAGGCTTCCATTCTTATGATACCAAGTTTTGGACCATAGGGTCACCACAACAACAATTATTCGTCTCGTGGGACGACCTCCTCCCAAAGCCCAAGGGAGAGGATCACCGCTCTGGTCTCTCAAGGCTACTGGATATAGTTGCCACAGCCAACCCATCCGCATCAAGCTCCGATCGGAGGATTGGCCTCGACTTGTGGATTCCCGGAGAGAAGTTCTTGGACATCAACAATAAACCAGGTCGTGTGAGTATTACGAAAAACGAGATCAGCGTGCACACACTCTTCACCTGGCGGCACATATTACTTGGCTTCCAGGCACACAGAGTTCACGCTCAGCCTCAACCGATGAGTATCGTAGCCCGACCTGTATTCAAAACTTATCGATTCAGTCTCCGTGGTAATGTGGGCAAAGGGTTTATTCTGGATATTAATCGCGAGGATGCCACCTTGGCGGTGTTCAAGGCGTCCGTCAGAACCCTTTTGTACCCCGAGTACACAGGTGATCGGGCAGATCAAGTTCTGCACCTGGTCCAGTCTACTTGGGCAAAAAACAAAGTTGAATTCGCTATCAGGTCTGAGATGACCGAGGAAGACTGGGAATTAATCGTGAGGCGCATTACCGAACCGGATATTACAGTATCCCTTGAGAATTGGACCAATGACTGGAGTAAGTGTTGAAAGACCCCCTTTAAATTCGAATTGAGCTAATTTATGGATGACAGCTGTAGAGAAAGGCGATGGAGAAACATGGGGTCCACGCTACAACTTGGCCGACATTGCAAACCTCACAACGCACTATGAGAACATATGGAAACCAAAGCCGTTTAACGAATCCGTGAACCGCTTCTTTAGCAGATCCGATAACAATCGAGACGGCGCTGAGAGGGCCGAGAAACTGCGCCAGAGATTCTTCTGGGACACCTCCAGTGTCTTCACTAACCCAACAAAACCCGCAATTCCAATCCACGGGACACCCGTTGAGACCATCATCAAAACAGGACCCAACGTGCCGGGATTCACCACTGCGATGCGGACTCCCAGCGAGGTGGCACGACTCGAAAGAGAAGTCCACACACTACGGGGAAATTTACTCGAAAAGATTAGGGAGTGCCCCTATATGGATTGCAACCGGTATTTCCCGTTTAAAGACGGTGAGGGCCTTGCTCGACACTTGCGAGAGGACCACACTATACTGCAGTGTTTCTTATGTACGAAGCAAAAAACACTTCTCCCATTCTATGATAGTTTTCTGATCAGAAAACACTTTCTCGACGAGCACTATGACGAATGTAAAGAGCTTTTCGATACTGCCGTAGGTCGTCAACCTAGTTCAACAGGATCCGCATACTGCAACCGCTGTGGACGAAGTGAGGCCAAATTGGGGAACCCAACGGATCAGACGCACCACAATAAAACGTGCAACATTGGGAATCCCAGCTCTACGACATATTGTATGTTTTGCGGGCGTGTGGCAGCTAACGGGCCTTGCATATGTGGCAAAAGAGTGACAGATAGGTTGGACCCTGGCCACTTCTGCGTAAAATGTTGTTTAGAATACGACTCATCGATGGATCGAGCTTATCGCGAAATTCACCTCCATCATTGCAAGGCGCCAGGAGGCCAGCTGAATGACTTCTGTCGCAACTGCGGTGTAATTCTTGCCGACTTAAGCGACGCTGACAAGGCAAAGCATATGTCTGCGTGTGGCAACCAAGCACAACCTGGCCCCCCTGATTCTCCTACTATTCCTCCCGCTTCCCCTCTCCCCTACATTAAAGAAGAGATTTCTCCACCGCTTGAGGTTACGCCCGAGATCCAAGTTGAAATAATCGACGAATTGGGACCGACTATCGATGCTATAAATGAAATATATGATAACGAGAAGAGCCGTAGTCCGAAGCGAAAGAAGAAAAGTCCGATAAATGATAACACGAGAAGCCCCAAAAGACGCAAACAGTCGGATGGCCAAGAGAATCCTCATGGAGCGACTCGGCCTGAACAAGTCACTGGTGAACGTAGGCTCGTGATTTGGAGAGAAGCAACGGAAGAAGATGAAGTTCCGGAGCAGCGGCCACGGTCTCCCAATTGGAGCAAAAGCCTGGAGGATGTTGAAAATTTCTGGCCAGGCCCCGATTGGAGATGTTCTCGATGTTTCAGAGCTGCAGGAAGCGACGCAAATCAAATAATGGTGAGTTTAGGATTGTCTTTTGGTCCGCTGAGTTCAAGCTAACCCTCTTGTGATCATAATAGATG
This sequence comes from Hypoxylon sp. NC0597, assembly GCA_022432515.1. Classification (NCBI taxonomy): domain Eukaryota; kingdom Fungi; phylum Ascomycota; class Sordariomycetes; order Xylariales; family Hypoxylaceae; genus Hypoxylon; species Hypoxylon sp. NC0597. The sequence continues at coordinate 77,247 of JAJKLA010000062.1, read as the reverse complement.
CATACAGATCCGACTAAGTCTTGCAGAATCCGTCGCGGCCAGGGTACCACGTTAGTAGGTGAAATGCCCAACCGCAGCGGATGGATCCCGAGTAATGAATGGTTCGACTTCAGCGCGGCATTCTTCGAGTTCGTCGAGAAGTACCCCGCGTATAGGTACACCATGTTCCCGGTCCGCGACGAGAGCGTCAGGAAGGTCTGGTCGAGGCCATACGATTATGAAGCAGGTACAGGCTCCATCCAGGATGACCCGAATTTCGGAGGGCCGCTCTTCGTGCAGACTCGAAGCGCGGAGCTTCCGTGGCCGCCATACGAGGGCACAATAATACCACTAACCGGTTCTACGTCACCTTCTTCAACTGAAGACGAGAGCGAAGACGAGAGCGAAGATAACAGCGAAGATGACAACGGAGATGAACCCCCAGACGCCCCGGACTCTGGTTCGGCTCCAAAAGCCGACGCGCCACCGACGCCCCAGGAACCCCCCACAGGCTCTCAGCCTGTTGCAGATAAGCCCTCGCATCCTCCTGACTGGAACCGCGTCAAGGATTTGGTAGAGAAGGATAGAATACGCAGAAGAATAGAGGCCAAAGCGGCGAAAAAACTCACACCGTCTACCCCTGAGCCAAAAAGGCCGACTGGAGCTCTCGCTCAGGCAACCAGGCCGAGCACTAGCGGTAGTGGTAGATCACCTACTAGACCGTCTACTGCTGGGACTTGGTCGTCCAACAGAACAACTACTTCTAGGACTGCTTCCTATAGGCCAAATACTTCTGACTCATCTACTCACAGAACTTCTTCTATGCCGCCGACCCCTGTTGGGTGGCAGGCTACGTTCACCTCCCAGGTGAGCAAATCAACCACCCAGGGGACTTCATCCTATAGGCCATCTACCTCCGGATCATCTACCATTAGAACATCTTCTGTGCCGCCCTCTTCTACTACTAGGTCATTTACCACCTCCGCTATTCAGGCAAGCAGGCCCAGCAGTAGCCGGAGTGCCAAGCACTCAACAAGCAACAGTTCTAGACCAGCCACCAGAGGGAGCACAGGGGGGGAAGAAGGAAGCGAGGCACCGTCGACAAGGAGCCGGACCAGAGCTCAGGCTCGAGAGGCCGGATCTCTCGAGCCGAGAAGGAGGAGTGGTCGGATACGGAGAGGGCAGTCATGAAGCGGTAATCATCTATTGGACTATGGAATAGGAGTGACAGATAAACTGTAGACTGATTTACTTGGATCATTGACAGAGATGTCGAGCAGAGATGAGGGTAGATATTAGATTGGAGGCATATTCGATCTCTACAGCCTTGATTTCTTTTGCTCTGCACCTGTAAGAAACGGGACTCGGCCTCATCTAGATACTAGGAGGTAGGCGTCTAATCTTTCGCTCAATTCGTAGTTAGCATAGACGGCGCATGTATTAATAGAAACTTTATAAATTTATGAGTACCTAGTCATCTTGCTCAGTGCTCATCCTATATTTTTGCTACGATCTTAGTTGTTCCCCTGGTACGTAGCTCCGTTCGTGATTATGTTTAAGTTCTATGCTCTTCAGCTGTGCTCCCTACTCATGTAAACTTGACTAGGTGTTGGAATTTGAACGGCATGGGAATAAAGAGATAGCAAATACAAGGAGTATACACAACGTATTAAGACTCCTGGGACTAAGTGAGCCTATGTAGACGGATAAGCTGTTATGTTTCGTATAAATGCATGATGTTTCCCATCAAAGTCTAAAGACCTCTATTACGTGTCAGCCGCGGTGATATTGTTTTAGTTACTAGAGCTTCCAAAGCTCGTGTTCCTACCCCCTATGTAAACCTATCTTCGTCCATTAGCTGCCCGTTTTGAGTATTTGGAGCGCTGTAAGAGGTAGATTTCATATAAATGCTATGTATTTTAATGCCTCCAACACATCACTGACTTTAGCTAACACTAGAACCTTTGGTTATCTTTATTGTAACTGATGGCTTTAACCGTGACCAGGTTCCGCCCTCAAGAGCATTCAGATCTTATTACTCCTTTCACAAGAATCACACTATAGCACACTTTGGCCCAGGATTGGAAGAGAGAAAATAGAGCACCTCGCCTATGGATTCGTCACGCCATGCTATCAAATCTGCCGCCGCTAAAAAAAGCCGAATTGATTTAGCTAGCCCCGGCGTCATTTCGACTGCCCAACTCCGAACTGGTATCATGTTCTGAGAGAGAGAAAAAAAAAAAAAGGGAAGGAATAACAAGAAGCCCTATGCTGTTCCTACGTGCCTTGCATTCCCGTTCGAAGCAAGAAAATGTCCACGATAGACTTCGGAATTATATGTCCATGAATTAAATAGACGCTACTCTCCAATCTCTAAACAAACCATGCTTGTATGCCTAAGTTCCTTCTACTGGAGATGAGAGTAGTTACTAATGTGGTTGCGGACAGCGTCGCGCTAGCAAACGCACATTGTTAACGAGGCCATCGACTAGGTCCTCGTATCTGCTAGGCTCTCCTCGCATGAGCATACGGCCGTGGTCGATCAACGGACGCGCCTCTAATTCAACCTCGAGCTCGTGCTCCTTTGCTGCACCGATATGTGGTTGGGGTGCTTGACTGCCGGAGGTAGGGTGTCCCTGTGTAACCTGGGTAAGGTCGATCTGATAAAAGCCATGCTTATAGCTGAGCCGGTCTTTAATACGGTCAGGTTGTCTCTCTTTGTTGGGGTTCTGGAAGCGCTCGATCTCTTCAGCCGGGCCGTCCCAGTCCCATTCGATGTTGATACTTATGCGGCAGTCTAGGGGTAAGTGAGGGAAATGTATATTCAGATCGGCGATTCGCGCCTTCACAATCTTGGCCAGTACGTGGCCGGTTTTCTGGTCATGCGTCACGCGTGCTTTAATAGGTGCATTTTGTGGCAAGAGGCCCGAGACGCAGCCTGGTATCCTTTGACGCATCTGCGGTGAGAGTTCGAAAAACCGGTCGATCTCTCTGCGGTGTACGTAGTGAACTTGTACGCGAGTGGCTGCTGTGGGGTTGCGAGGAAATGTGGTCTTTACTTGGTCGTTCAGGTAGCCGTTGAGGTCACAGTGTTGACTCTACACAGGATCGGTCAGTAAACCAACGGCGTCACGGATGTCGAGCCCAGGAGATGACTTACTTCGGTCATTGAGCTGCGAAAGGCGACCCTGCCGCCACTTAGCACACATTCACCGGCTCTTATCTCGGGAAAGTAGATGCGGTCATTAGTCTGTTTGTCGATAATAATACCAAGCTTGGCCTCGATCTCGAACTGTGCGCCTCGGCTATTTACCTCCTCAAATTGGGGGAATTGCAAGACGTTAATACCTAAAAAGTCTGCGACTTCACGAGACACAATATTCTTGGGTGTCTCGTTTCCGATGCTGGGCTCCCAGGGGAACGGCTGGCCATTGAATAGCTGAGGGTCACGGGCATTTACATGGTTAGGTTCTTCTGCTTTGATGCCGACTGTAGAACGCATAGCCTCGGGTGACGGATGTCGAGATACATGCTCAGACTTGACATTTCCACTAGTATCATGTTGGTTATTCCCGTTAATTAGCCCACCTGCATTACCTTGTTGGCGGGTGTGGTGATGCTTTAGAGCAAAGTTGCGGCTCTTTGCGATGGGTTGGTTACGATCTTTGCCATTCTGCGCCCAGATCGGCGGCTGGTCGTACTTGGTACGTTTTCGCCGTGTTGTGGTGGGCGACCTGGAAGCTTGCGACATTGTAGCTAGAGGAATGGTATGATTGCCATTCATCTGGGGAGGTGGTGGTGCTCTCCGGTCACTCTCAAGTTCATCTGACCCTAGATCCCGCTGCTCCAGTTTTCGCTTTGCCGGGGTACTGGGGTGTTGGGGGTCCATAGCGTTATTGTTAATTGGACCTTGTGGGAGACGTTGAGGTTGGTAGGGATTTGCGTCACTACTGGTGGATGGGGGACGATGACCGCCGTTGCTGGGTAGATTAGGAACACGTGTCTTAGGTGAGACACTCATGCTTCTTTCACGTTCACTTCGGGATTGTGACCCGCGGTGCGATTCGGCAACAGCGTCGTAAGTTCCGTGACTACTATTGCTGGGCATGCGTTGAATAGATGCAGGGGGTGGTTGTTTGGGCGATGTTTGCACCGGCTGGGAGGAATATGGCGTAGATGCTGTAGAAATACGTTTTTGGTATGGACTAGGTGGTTGCTGGTAGCTCACCGCTGGCGATTGCCGAGGGGGTCCAGGTAACGGCTGTCCAAGAGGCGTCAAGGGTTGTGACGGTTGACGTTGATGCTGTGGTTGGGGTTGGTGATGGTCGAGAGCAAGTGGGTGAGGATGTGTCGTCGCCACAGGACTACCTTGAACATAGGGAGGTCCGTACGAAGGCGGCTGGCTATGTGCAGAGGTAGGTGTAGGGGTTGACTGAATGGAGTGAGATCTTTGATGTAAATACTGATGGCTACCACCTGGGGTTCCAACTGGCGGCGTCTGGGGTAATGGCTGTGGTTGTTGCTGGCTGGAGGCGTAGGAGACAGAGCCGTGTTGTGGGTTGCTGTAGCTATCGCGAGAATAGGCTCCAGCACTCACACTCGGGCCAACACCCGGACCAGCACTAGCACCAGGTGGGCCGTATGGGTGTCTTTGCACTGGACTCACAGGTGGCTGTTGCGTCGAGGGAAATGGGTAGCCGCCGCTCGCATTGCTGACGGATGAGGTAGGTGTGCGTCGATACGGCGATGGCCCTGATATAGAGGCACTTCCAGGTGATCGTAAATCGTGCGGACCCGGGGGCTGAAGGGGAGGGACAGGGGGTCTACCTGCGAAAGCGTTGGTCGGGGGATTATACGAGGTCGGCGATGGATACGGGCCAGCGGACCCTGGGGTGTGGGTGTGGGTGTGATTTGGATGATTCGGAGCGGCGACGGGAGGGTAATCGTGGGGATGCGGAATGGGTGACGCCTGAGTGGAATGGCCGTAGTCTCTAAAGGACTGAGGCGGAGGGCCGGCGTGAGAGGGCGTCGTTGGCGCGGCTGAGGTAGGCGTTAAAATCGAAGTCGCCGACGAAGATGGCTGAAGAGGTGGTTGAGGAGGATGTTGATTTCTCGATGCGCCCCCATCCGGTCCGTTCAACATGGCACGTAAATCCATTTTCACGATACTAGCTGTTTGCTCTCTCCTGGAGCTATTCCCTATCGGCTTCGTTCTCTTTCTTTTCCGTGACACCTGCTACCAATTCGAAGGTCTTGTTTTCCCTACAACGGATGATCAAAATGCGCAATACACATATACACACAATATACACGACAGCGTGGTGTGCGCGCTATCTCTCTTTCTGTTCTCCCACCTCTATCTCTCTCTTCTCTCTTCTCGGTCTCGCTCTTTCTCTCTCTCTCTCTCTGGCGCGCGCGCACACACGATCACTCTTCGCTCGAACTTAAGCCGCGTGTTTCAACGTCATCGATACATACAGCTGATACGGATCTCTGGTTATTTCAGATGGGGGTAATTAATGCGCTATCGCGATGACGATGACGGTTGGTCTTTTAGGCGACATGTAAAGGTCGGTGGGTGATGTAAACGGATGAGATGCGTGTTTGCCGGGTTGGGTATTTTGCGGTCCGTGTTTTCGGATGCAATATCGCGAAATCAATTTTGCAACTTCGCCCTTATCAAAGGTTGGTTAGAGCGACAACAAGGATCTATGTCTCCTGTCGCTCGCGATTGGTATAGCTATTAGAGGATTATGCGCAACAATTAATGACAATTAATGATGGGGATTGAATTGACAGATATTGTCCTAGTTGTACAAAGTTGGTCGAATTATGAACAAAGATTAGTCCAGGGATGAATGCGAAAAAGCGTGCGTGACATGATGAATCAATCAATCACTTTAGTAGAGCTTTGATATTTTTTTTTTCTTTTCTTCCTGTCCTACATGTACATGTATCCTTGCCTTGGCTAAGTCAAGTATTGATACCTCGAGTCATTGCGACAAGGCCTATGAGATTCGAGTATAGCAAGTACTAGTACCAAAGACGTTCGATACCTTATGTATCCAGTACCCATAATGTATGTACATTCATAATACAGGCCAGTATGTGAAGTTAGGGCGAGGCTTAAGTTGTTCAAACTTCTTATGTTAGCATGATTAATGATGTGTTTTATAGCGATAAACTTTTACTATATTATAAAAAGAAGGGAGAGAAAATGAAAGGGAATTCGAGAATATTGAGTCGATAACATTGAAAATAATACTACTCGGGATGTTTTTGTTCCTTGGGGTTTTCTTTTTTAAGGAAAAATAAAAATGAACTGCCCGTTCACTTCATCATTGAAGACCTTAGGTGAGATTGAGGTATGGGCATTGAACAATCGACCAACAATGAAAGTACACTAGCAGAATAGCGTCAGATTAAGTGGCCCATGTGCGAGTAATACTGTAAAATACTATGCAGTATCACGTACTGTATATCACAGTACTATTCGTACATGGGCCACTTAATCTGACGCTATTCTGACTAGGTGCCTTCATGTAGTACAGAGTAGGGTGGATCCCCCCTTCTCCCACTAAATAGGTACATGCTTTAACCATTTCTGATTGGCCATGATATCCAATCAACCTCAATTACATAAGCTAATACAAAGTTTCTTCCTTGTGGACTGGTACATGCCAAGAAACCAAGGCAAGGGCAGGCAAGGGCACGTATGTGTAGAGCCAGGCAGAGCTGCGCCTGACGTGGACTTACCAAGTTGGCCCGTGCTTTCAATAGGTTCGTCACCCGTCGTTTCCAACATTGAAAGCTTCAGCATCTGAATTCGAACAGCTTCATCTAATCATAATAATATACGAAATCAATCACTACATACCTACCACTACCTACATAGGTACATATTTCATCTCATCGTGCGACATAGCGTATGCAATCGTCGCCATAATTCCGTACTCAACTCGGTCTCGTTCCTTTCCCATTCTTCCTATTTCTTTATTTACTCATCAGTGGTCTTCCTTACGCCACTGTTGATACCATCGTCGCCTAAACGCTTCATCATCTCCCGCACTCTCGTCGCAGGCGCGTCAGCCTGTTTTATCTCAAGATGCCTGGCCTTGTCACTGCCACTGGTGTGCTGGCTTTCCTAGCCGACGAGGAGCCCGAGCTCAAGGTCTTCGCCCTTCAGACCCTTAACGATGATATTGACACCGTTTGGTTCGAGGTCGCCGGTGCTCTGGGCCAGATGTAAGCTTTATATTTTCTTCTCTTCACCCGCATCCAGAAGGTTACAGGGTACTAACTAGTGAGTCTCTTAGCGAGGCGCTCTACGAGGACGAATCCTTCCCCGAACGCAAATTAGCCGCCCTCGTACTCGCCAAGGTTTATTATCATCTTCAGGCCTATGACGAGAGTATGTTCTTTGCTCTAGCCGCCGGCGAGCTCTTCAAGTTGGACAGTCCTGGCGAGTTCGAAGAGACCATCATCTCCAAGTGTGTCGATCACTACATTGCTACAAAGAATGAGAATCACACCGTCATTAAAAAGGATAAGGAAACCTCTCTGCCGGCTCTGGCTACCGCTTTTTCGAATACAGCCACCGATGGTAACGCCTCCGCCCTGATCTCGCCCACCACGCCCTTCTCCCAGTCCACTCTACCGTCCAAATCTCTCCTGTCTCGAGCTTCTACCGACAACACCATCCTCGAACCTTCCTTCGAACCGCAGAGGAAGCAACATCGATCGTCTTCCATTGCCTTGACCAACAACGAACTAGATACCCGGCGTGCTATCGATCGGGTTATTGAACGACTTTTTGAGAGTTGTCTAAGGGAAAGACGCTATCAGCAGGTTGTTGGTATCGCCGTCGAGGCGAAGCGGCTCGATGTTGTTAGCAAGGTCATCCAACGCGCCGATGATGACTATAAGCGTAACAAGGGCAAGTCTACCCAGGAAGATGCCATGGGTCCGGCCGAGGAACTATTGGACTACTGCCTGAGTATATGCATGGACGTCGTACAGGAGCGAGCTTTCCGAGACGACATCCTCCAGCTCATCCTGGACATCCTTACCAGCGGTCGGGCCAAGGATCCCGACTACTTCTCCATTGCCAAGTGCATTGTCTATCTAAATAAAGACGAGCAGGCCCGTACTGTCATCCAACATCTGGTTAAATCTGACACTATCGAGGCCACTGCTATAGCTTATCAATTCGCATTCGATCTCTACGACAACGGAACGCAAGGATTTCTAGGCAAGGTTATTTCAGGTTTACCCAAGGGCGACCCCCCTACTGAAAAGAAGGATGATGAGCCCGCTGGCGAATCGGAAAGAGAACCCCTCCTTAGCAACGACCCAAACGTAGGCAACGCCGAAACTGGTGAGGTGGACCAAAAGAAGGCTGCAATCTACAAGAATATCCGCTCCATTCTCGACGGCACCAAGACCATCAAGCTTAACCTTGAATTCTTGTACCGCAACAACCATTACGATCCTTACATTCTCGCTAAAGTTCGAGATAGTCTTGAGGGCCGGAACTCTATCTTCCACACTGCGGTTACATTCTGCAATGCCTTCATGAACCAGGGCACAACGAACGACAAGTTCTTCCGAGACAATTTAGAATGGCTGGGTAAGGCCGTCAATTGGTCCAAGTTCACAGCAACCGCGGCTCTGGGTGTTATTCACCGCGGAAATCTGTCCCAATCTAGGAAGCTTCTAGAGCCGTATCTCCCACGAGGTGCTGGCGGTATAAGTGGTGGCTCTCCCTACTCTCAGGGTGGCGCTCTCTACGCGTATGGTCTCATCCATGCCAACCACGGCGCCGATGCCCTGGATTACCTCAAAACTCAGTTCACTGCTGCCGAAGAAGAGGTCATCCAACACGGTGGTGCTCTAGGTCTTGGTCTCGCTGGTATGGCGAGTGGGAACGAGGAGATCTTTGAGAATCTCAAGGCCGTTCTTTACGCCGATTCCGCCCTCAACGGTGAGGCTGTTGGCCTCGCAATGGGTCTGATTATGCTAGGCACTGGCAATGTTAAGGCTCTTGAGGACATGGTCGCTTACGCGCATGAAACTTCCCACGAAAAGAGTGTACGAGGCTTGGCACTAGGTATGTCCTTAATCATGTATGGCCAACAAGAGGGTGCGGATGTTATGATAGAAGGTCTCTTGAATGATCCAGACCCGACCTTACGATACGGTGGTATCATGACCGTCGCAATGGCCTACTGCGGGACTGGCAGCAATAAGGCGATTCGGAAATTACTACATGTTGCCGTTAGCGACGTCAACGATGATGTGCGACGAATCGCTGTCATGAGCTTGGGTTTCATCCTATTCCGCAAGCCCGGCAGCGTCCCCCGCATGGTTGAGCTCCTTTCCGAGTCATATAACCCCCATGTCCGTTACGGTTCTGCGATGGCCCTCGGTATCTCATGCGCCGGGACCGGATTGGACGAGGCTATCGACTTGCTGGAGCCTATGATGAAAGATCCCACCGATTTTGTCCGACAGGGAGCATTGATTGCATTGGCCATGATCATGATCCAGCAAAACGAAGTGATGAATCCCAAGGTTGCTTCAATCCGCAAGACTCTCAAGAAAGTGGTTGGTGATCGCCACGAAGATGCTATGACCAAATTTGGTGCGGCTCTTGCTCTAGGTATCATCGATGCTGGTGGGCGCAATTGCACAATCGGTCTGCAGACCCAGACCGGCAACCTCAACATGGCAGGCATTGTCGGAATGGCAGTCTTCACCCAGTACTGGTACTGGTTCCCCTTCACCCATTTCTTATCCCTAGCCTTCAGCCCAACCTCAATCATTGCCCTTGATCACGATTTAGATATTATTGATGTCAAATTCCACTGCGCGACGAAGCCGAGTCTTTTCGACTATCCTCCGGAGCAGGAGGTCAAGGCGGAAGAGGGGCCAACTATGATCGCGACCGCCATCCTCTCGACCACGGCTCAGGCCAAACGCCGAGCCCAGAAGAAAGAGAAAGCACAGAGGCGGGAAAGTATGGATATCGACTCCACCACTACTCCGACCATATCCAAGCCGGGCGCCAGCAGTGACAAGATGGACGTCGATGCGAAACCCAAATCTGGCGATGATGCCAAGGATAAGAAAGAAGGTGATACTCCCGCCCCGGGTGACAAGGAAACATCAACACCTCCGACGGATGGTAAGAAAAAATCGGAAAAGGAGAAGCCGGGCTACGAGATTGAGAACATGAGCCGTGTCTTACCTGGACAGCTCAAGTATATCAGCCTCCCTAAGGGCCGTTATTGGCCAGTCAAGCTGGTAAGACCTGGCCCACTGGTAAGATGACCCGTGCTTTTCGTACGTTTCACACTACTAACTATGATCACAGCCTACCGGCGGTCCTATACTACTTCACGACATGCAGCCCGAAAAAGAAAAAGCACTCATCGAGGAGAAGTTGAAAGTGGTGACCACTGAGAAAGCCCCTGTCGCTGGAGCTGGTAGTGGCCAGAACCGAAACCCTAGAACTGTGGAGGAGGCTCTCAGCCGGCTCGGCCGGGACCAGCTCGCGACTTCTGGCCGAAATAATGCAAGCGGTGCTGCGGCAGCAGCTGGGGTACTGACTGCCATTGACGAAGATGCTGAGGGAGATGAGGAGGCCGAAGCCCCTCATGATTTCGACTACTATACCGACGAAGAGGAAGATTAGATGCCATGTCATCCTGAGTAGCCAACCGTGTGTACTCTTATCCTATTTGTAACATAGACAACCACCGTCACGGGTTATAATAACAGACTAGAAGGCCTTTCGAGCCGGAGAGCAACGTTGAATACTCTAGTAACTACCTGACAATCTTGTAGCTTTGCTCAGGTCAAAATGCCAATGCCTGTGTCGTGGCTAGTAAAACGTCAACTCGACACCCAAGCACATCATTCCTAATCTAATGATGATATAGCTTTGCGAAGCCCTCTTTATTAGACACCTGCAAAATGCCAACTATAGACTATCCTATATACTTCAGCAGACGTCAACAGCATACATTCCATCGCTGGCTGGTTGACCATTGATCCGGCAACGTCTACGAACGTTAAAAAACTTCGCGTATCTCCTATTTAGATATATGGCACAGCCTGCTTGCTTTTACGACGTCTGACTTTAGATATTTTGAACTTAAGCATCGCCTTCACAAGTACACTTTTTATCATGGAGGTATATCCAGCGCAGAAGTTGACTGTTTATATGAGTCATCGCTGACTTCCTGCTTGCTACCTGTCGATAGACATTAAATACTCCGTTCATTTTGAAATGAATAGATCTGAAGATAATAAGTAGCTTTAATGGGTGCGAGTTGACTATAACCTCTACAGCAACCCAAGCGTTTAAAATTGGACAAGGCCTAAGTCCTCCGCCTAGCATTCAATGAGCTAGGTACCTAGGTATTTATCAGCCCAGTTCCCCCAGTAAGCCCTCAGACGTAAGACTGCCGATAAAATGACCACGAAAATGACTACGTACTCCAATACCCTTGATAGGGGTGGTCACGATGCAGTGAAGCGGTCACTGGTCAACTTCTGAGATCCGATATCGATGCTTGAGTCGGAATCGAATAGATATGAAGACCGCTGTCAGGCTACCACGCACAAAACTCAATACGTCACCACCTACTAATCGCTATAATCAAGCGTGCAATTGTCTTTAACGAGTGTCTACGATTCATGGTGAAAATAGTACTCCAATTCCTGTTGGTTGCGCCCAAATGATTTTAGCTGCTAGAAGCTTTGGAGTAAGAGGATACAGAGCTTGCAATCGGAGGCCGGATATAGCGACGGCATAGCATACATGAAGTCCATATCTCTCGATGGTGACGTGGGTTATTTCCTCTTTCTTCTGGCGGCTCGACGGCGGTTCAATAGCCGTTCGATAGCCGTATAGGAGTATATATATATACACCTATATATACAGATGACTGAGGACACAGGTATGACTAAGGAAGGACCTGCATATGTGAGACTGCATATGTTAGTGTATTACAATAAGCCGGCTACTATCTATGTAGGTACATAAGGCCAAAATACCTAATTGCAGGGCCCGAATGCCGCCAGACCATCAGACCGTCGGGAATCGGGGGAGGGAAGAGGGAAGCGAGGCGCATGTTTTATCAGCCGGCGTCGAATTGACGAATTAAAATGTAGCTGAGCTCCACTCGTAGCCCTGTACTAAAGATTAGGTACCTACCTCATGTACCTAAACTGCCGTGGACAGGCTGTACCGTACAGGGGATTTAGCGGTGAACGACTTCCACTGTGATTCACCGAAAACCCCCCCTAAATTTCGAAACTTACAGGGGCTGGGCAAGGCTTACCTTTCCGAACGATCCCCTCCCGCCGTCATCAATCTTGAAGCCGCCTCTTCTTGTCACCACTTCTCGTCACCTTTCAACTCTTCATTCTTGAACTCATCAACCACTACCCCCTGATATAATATGCAAAATATTATAAACCTCAGGTAGTCACGTACAATGGTAAGTAGAAATAGATGAGGCAGGCAAGTAAATGAAACCGAAAAACGGCTGTGCCACGTCCCAGCGGGTGCTTACGCCGCGATTCGCAAGACCCGACTGGAATCGGAAGTCGTCTTTCATCGGCCTTGTCCCCAGGACTCCGTCAGCATCCTCTTCCTCGTTCGCTTCGACCCGTTTGTTTGCATTTCGCAGCCTTCCGATATATCTCCTTTTCCTTCGTCGTAAATTTTTTTAGTACATCTATATCGGTCAGCGTCTCGCATACAAAGACGGGTTGACGGCAACCGGCAACCGAGAGATTGATGCCGAATAAACCTTTGGGCCTCTTGTTCTCATTCCTCAATCCGATGTCTGTCAACTTTTAAGATCCACTTGCCCTCAATTCTCTTTTGGTTTATTTTCTCTTCGTTAGGTATTCATAGCTTCGTCACTTAGATTGTACAATACTAGAATCACGAACTAGTTCTCATATTTAGTATTGCTGTCCACTTCTACTATTTCCCACTCCATGCTCTAATTTTCTTTTCTCTTAGCTCCAGTCTATACGATACACGCCACCGGTTTGTTCATAATACCCACGCTCCTATCAGCATTTGCCGTCTACGAGATTTTGCAGATCAAGAAAGTTGTCCCCTTGATCTTGACCACTGCTACTAAACTTGAACTTTTTGAAGCAGCGTCTGTACAGCGAGGTGTTATGGAAATATTGCCAAGAGGTCCCAATCCCACTTAAATCTATGGATAAGACAGCGAAGCGGTCTCTAGCACCATGTCGATACCAATCTCACGACAACTCAGCCTGGACTTGCTAAGGGTGGCAAGACGCCCAAGGCCAACTCTACGGTTTTTTGAAAACTTTGAGACCCGACAATCAAGCAACTCGCGCGCCAGGTTCTTCCATTTCCGATCTGCAATCCGAGCCGCGTCGCCCAAAGCTACGCCGAAGATATCTCCTCATACTCGTCGCCTGCGTCCTCTCCCTATCCTTGCCGCAGGCGGTGGGTTGCTGACCGTACTATTCTCCGTTCTTCAACCCGTTACCCACGAATCTCTCGAAACCCCCCAAGACACAGATTCGCCACCTAACCCTACCCCGAGCGATAGTGACGGTGACGGTTTGCCACGGTACCGACTCGCAGAGGTTAAAGAACACGGACCGAAGTCTGAAAATCCTTGGGTCATATACGAGGACAAGGTTTATGATATTACCGATTGGGTCCCTGCTCATCCTGGCGGGGAGGTCATTCTTCGCGCCGCTGGTGGCAGTATCGAACCGTACTGGAATATCTTCTCCATTCATAAGTCGCCGTATGTTAGGGAGATTCTAGACCAGTATATAGTTGGAAAAGTACATCCGGACGACCTTGAAAATGGGCGGCCTTTGCAAGACCACATCGAAGACCCGTTCGAGTCGGACCCTGTCAGGGATCCAAGACTAAAGAAGCATACAGAAAAGCCCTGCAACGCAGAAACGCCCGGAGAAGAACTAGCGGAATCCTTTTTAACTCCCAACGAGGTTTTCTATGTTCGCAACCACATGTGGGTTCCTGTAGTGGAGGAGTCTGAGGCGGAGGACCATAACATCACAGTTGAGCTTCCCGACGGCGACAGCAAAACGTACAGCATCAAAGACCTCAAGACTCGTTTTAAACAACACACTGTAACGGCCGTTTTACAGTGCTCCGGCAACCGACGAAACGATATGACCCGGTTCGCGAAGAAAACAAACGGTTTGCAATGGACAGTTGGTGCTATCAGCTGTGCGAAGTGGGAGGGTGTTCGTCTGCGAGACGTCCTCGCCGATGCTGGTTTATCACTTGAAGATCCAGGAGAAGACGCGCAACATGTTCAGTTCTCGGGACTAGAAGCATACGGTGCCAGCATACCAATCTCGTCAGTTCTGGACCCCTTTGGAGATGTGCTTTTGGCATTCAAGATGAACGACGCACCTCTTCCACGCGACCATGGTTTTCCGGTCAGGGTAATTGTTCCAGGTCATGTGGCGGCGAGATGTGTCAAATGGGTGAACAAGATTGTAGTCAGTGATGAGGAAAGCAATACGACATGGCAACGTCGAGATTACAAGTGCTTTGGGCCAAACGAAGTTAAGCAGGACTGGGACAAGTACAAGGCTATTCAAGTGATGCCCATCACCAGCGCCATTACACGTACAAGGTTAAAGCATATAGACAGGCGTCTAGGCGACGAGACCGGTGACTCGGCCCGGGACTCGATTGTCCAGATTGAAGGGTATGCATACTCGGGGGGTGGGAGAGAAATTCAGCGTGTTGATATCAGCCTCGACGGCGGAGAGACGTGGGATCAGGCGCAATTAATCGACGATACTAAGCTCGAGAGAGGAAGCAAAGCGTGGTGCTGGAAGAGATGGAAGTATGAGACTGGATTGTCCGAGGTGGCCAAAGTCTCAAAGGGCGAGTCGAAGACTACCCTTGTCGTCAAAGCCACGGACGACGCGTATAACACTCAACCCGAGACGCACAAGAGTATCTATAATCTGAGAGGTAACCTCGCAACGGCTTGGCATCGTGTAGACTTCGACTACACGGCTGCCCTAAAGGATAACAGGAAGGGTAACAATTAGAGGGATATAACAGTAAGACTGGGAGGGCTACAATGGAAAGGGCTTTGCATTCATATATTGATATAGCACCAGCAAGCTTGGCGTTTAGGTCGTATATACCATTGTAGACTTAAATCAGGGGGATGCGAAATTATTATAACTGGAAGCACCCTTATTAGCTACAGGTGTAGGAGGTTACAGCATGTCTGGGTGGGTAGCTTGCCTAGCGATAAGCTGATTTAATGACTAAAAATTAATTTTATCATATTCAATGAACTCACCGATGCAGTTGTAGCAAATCTAAGGTAATAGTGCGCGTAGGTCACTGTTTCCAGATGGACTTATATGCGAGCTTTTACAGTCATATCGCGAAGTATGTAATCTTGTCACATACAATTCGAATTTACCTAGGTAGGTGGAATATCGATCAAGCCCAGAATAAGGTGTAAGTTACAAAAATGCCGAGCAACCCAGCAAAAGACCAAGAGGTAGCGACTAAAGTGGCCGTATAATGTCTTGAATCAAACCAGTCCAACCAGTCAAACGATAAGTGCATCCGCATCCAGAAGGGGGTATATTATCATTATCGTTCCGTAGCCGGTGTCCTCCGCCGTCCGCAAAACGCCGATACCTAAATTCCAACCACACCTGATCGTCGAATGCTTGATCAAGCAGATAAATAACAATATCCAATTAGCGATAGAAAAATCGGGGTATGACAAAAGGTCGTGATGGTGATGGAGATAATCTTCATAGGTCTACTCGAGTTACACACCAGCTCAGCTTAGGCGCCGGGGTAGGCGTTCGGCTTACTAGCGGTGGTTGTGCCGACGTTGTGGCCGCGACTCCGCAGAGATTCGAGAGCGTCAAGGACGGTGAGGAATGTGAAGAGTGCCCTTGCATAGAAATTAGTACGTATGATCTTCCTAATATATTTGTATCCGCTCTATCGATTATTGGGGGAAAGGAAAAAAAAGTTAAAAAATAAAAAATAAAAATAAAAACCCTACCAAAGAAAGAAGCCGAAAGCAACGGCAGCCTCGGCGGAGCCGCAGTACGAGTTGGATCGGCAGTCATAAGGCCCTCCGACGAAAACGGCGAGTGCGATGGAGCCAGCGAACCAGAAAATGGTGGTTATGGCGTTGAGGGCGAGCGCGGCGAGCTTATGGAAGACGCTCGTCAAGTATAGCGGCGTGACACCCACGTAGATTAAGACTAGGAGCGACCACACCGAATTGAAAACCATGAAGTTGACCCGCGACGGCGAGTCGTAGTAGTAGCCATACCAGCCGTAATACCGACTAGCCACTGTGATGGTATATGCCATGTTAGTTATATATTCCAATGTCATTTCTGTCTTGTCTACCTCATTTGTAGTTAGGTAAGTCTACATACAGTATGCGGTCAACCCGAGTTCGATGACGGAGAAGACGGCGGCCACAATGTGGACGATAGGGACGAATCCAACACCAAACGGCATATCGACTGTTATGCTGTCCCCGTCACAAATAGATATTATAACAATAACAATGATAGTTGATGGGGATATATGGTTTATTTCAGCTTTGTGACTCGTAAAATCCGTCCAAGGT
The DNA here is from genome assembly GCA_022432515.1 of Hypoxylon sp. NC0597. Lineage (NCBI taxonomy): Eukaryota > Fungi > Ascomycota > Sordariomycetes > Xylariales > Hypoxylaceae > Hypoxylon > Hypoxylon sp. NC0597. Next base: position 60,586 of record JAJKLA010000062.1, on the reverse strand, counting down.
GGAAGGGAGGAAAGCGATGCGTTGAGTGTGGATTAAGTAGGTAGATGATTAGATGACAAAGTAGATGACAAAGTAGAGCAGCTCAGCAAGGCAGGCGAGTGAATATATGTAGGTAAAGAGCTATCCTAAGCTGTCATAGCTGGCTACCTAAGGTACTATTCACAATTATAGACGTACTAAGCGTTGGTGGCATTGGCCATCAGCGAGACTTACATGTGGCATGGCGTGGCATGACAGGGAACGTTGGGTAAGGTAGTCAAGATGCGATGACGATTGGTGTATAATGCGTAGCGGAAACTTGGAACCGGGGGTGTGGTATAGTAACCGTATAAGTGAGTGTGTATGGATCTCAAGTTCTACCACTCTGAGTGGTGACGTGACGTGGGCTAAAGCGGGCGCATTCGGCCTAAGCCATGAATCAGACGTAGACGTCAGGGGCGATTTTATCCGCTGATGAGCAGCTCAGGGAACGCTTACGAACTAAAGACTTTGACTCATGGCCATTGGTTGACGGAAAAGAGACGGAACAAACATTTGGATCTTTTTGACACGATCCTATGTATACGGCATTGCTTTTCCGATCAATGCAATTTCCATGTTGCGGAAATATATGTACATACCGTGGACAATACATACATGTACTTACACATGTAATGTATAGCGCATAGGTACTTACATACACCTAAGGTACATCAATACGTGTAAGACTAGAAGAACTGGAATTGATATGAATGTTCCAAATAACAAGGTTCTTCGTCATACTTTGGACAGAAGAGAAATAGATGTTATGACGTAATTCAATTGAGGTTAAGCTTTTCAGGGTCCAGCTACTAGATAGAGTCCATACTATATCTAGCAAAGAGTTTAGCAGGTGACCACACGCATTTTGATTTGCTAGGGAGGGGAACGTGTGCCTAGAGGTTAGAGGGTCTCTATAGGTACGGTACCTACTACGTACTTCTGCGTACATAAGGTCATTGTTTTCCAAGAGTTACGTAAAGCTCTCTTGTTTGCACCCCTTTAAGATCCATACCTCTCTACAAAGTACAAGTATGAGGTAGGCAAGCATCACGGATAATACCAACCAAGCTTCGTCAAATAAAGAGAGTAAAAATAGCGGGCATTTATCGTCCGATGCCCCTCCTTCTCCCCCTTAGTAAGAGGAAAGTGAAAGTGAATGCGGGGAGGCAGTAGGGCAGGCTCACTTTCTCTCAGCCACCAGCATATCTTCAATGTTGTCAGCTACATACCCAGAGGCGTTGAATCTTGAAAAGCTCTTTATGGATACGTGTAATTCAAGGTCACAACCCCGATTTCTTCTCACAAGTTAAAAGTTTTACCACCACCGATGAGTTTAGATGACCTCACATTCGCCCTTCGAAAGACTTCCCCCTGAAATTCAGTTGAAAATATGGGTTGAATACTTCAAACAGATTGTCATCCACACAGTTGGAATTTCCAAGGCCGACGAAGAATATCGTGATCCCATATTCCTTCGCGCATACGCATATACACCCATAGACCCTTCTCAACGCCCAGTCTCTCTACGGCTTGTTCGAGGAGCCATCTTCGTCAACCGTATGTGTTACCAACTATTCAAAGCTTGTCACCACATTCTAGACTTGGAATTTCAAAGGCCTCAACACGGCCGCAACATCTTCCAGATTCCACTGAACATCGACGGTGACCTTGTCTACATCACCAACTTGCATTCCGTGCTTTTGGGAAAGCTTTGTAGTCCAAGCGGCCCATGCAGTGGTAAGATCAAGCGTGTTGCGCTGCTATTCAGCCGTGAAACCACAGAAATTGGCTTCTCGCTCCCCGATTGGGGACACTATCAACGCAACGCGGCTACGTCCGGCGTGGCACTTGAAGAAGTACTTATAGTGATGGCGGCTAGTAGGCACGTGGTTCCAATGGACCAGCTGCTTCTGGGACGGCGTGATGAGTACGGTTTTGTGGAATTTGGCACGGCTTCCCTACCATCTCTGGCCTCCTGGGAAATAAGACTCGCTGAGTTTTTCTTCAGAAAGTCGGAAGAGTCTTTGAAGAAAGCGAAGTTTCCTCTCCTGGAACCGGTGAAAATAAGGCGTGTCATTGATATAAACGCTTGAGCATGATATATTGGTATCATAGGCCTGTTTGGGGGTGGGTGGATTGCGTATTGGAGCTAACTGCGTATGCTCCCTTGTTCTTTCACTGCAGCCTTGACCTGTAGGTAGACGTTGATCTAGCGGTATCAGAGGAAACGTATACCTCCAGCCAAAAGGGCTGAGATTGACTGTACCAAACCACAGTTCACATGCTATATAACAACCACTTGCTAACAGAGACTTTCTGGGTTATATACATAAGCTCTAGTCGGAGGGTACCTTATATAGGCCTACTAGAACTATATGTACCTAAGCCCGTAACTAAAGTTTTCTGAACCCCTATTAACGAGTTGTCGTGTTTCTAGTTGAGACGTTAACGCGCCTGAGTCACTCAGGTTCTTTTTATACGACCCTACCTCAGAACCCCGGATCTCCCAAGTCTAGCCACAACTACTTTAACTAATTCTTACCATTTTAGAAATTAGACAATTACCAAATACACTTACCTCCTGCTTACCAAGTATCTCATAGAAAGGGATTCCGACTTGTCCTTTCCCTTTCTATCATGGAGAAGAAGACGGAGTAAGAAAGAGTGATAGGTCGCCGACCGCAGAATACAGCGTAGCGGATTTATTTCGGAACGGGGTTAAGCCTATCAGTGGGAAGTTGGTGGCGTACGTGGTAGAGATTAGAGGAGCTCCTCGATAAATGGAGGGAGGTTTCTAGGAGGCATGGATACTTTTAGAGACGCCGAAGCTAGATCAAATCGACTTGGTAATAGTTGATCGGCAGATGCCATAGATATAGAGGACGCCTTTCAGCCATGCCAAATCCCCACGTGCCTTCATAGTGAGCTAGGTATGGATGAATTGATCCAGCTGTCGAGCTTATATAGCTGCAAGGCGCCGTAACATGAACCAGGTTACCAGCCTCTTGAATTTCTACCTGTTACAACGTACATAAATGGTCTACAACGGATCGTGTATCTTCTCCTTACCTAAAGTACCGCAAACAGAGAAATCAATCGATCGTATTGCTCCCTTTATTGTCCATTCCTGTTGGGCAATAGCTCGATGCATCAACGATCGAATCGGATTTCACCTCTCATTTCAGCTCGTGTCGATCTGTGCCCCCACGATTTGGCGACATTTGTGCTGCCATCATGCCAGAATTTTCAAAAAGAGACCACCTTCAGCTCTTGATTCCGTTGATATCTTCATGAACTACACTTTCGTATGAGAGCCATATAGATGGATCGCTTCTAGCCCACTACTTATCACAGTCGGCTTGTAGCGATCGAGTGTTATGCATATTAAGGTAGCTTCGACCTTGATCGGCGTCTTTATCGCTGTGGACGCATCCGCTTTGCCCAAAGTACCGGGATGGTGGAGGACTAAATCGTGGACAAATCCGATCCATCACCATTTTGAGAATACCAAGCTCGGCCCGCGCCCGGAGTATTTGGTGACTGACATGGACGAGGGTTGGCTGAAAGACAGGTTATCCGCGTGCTCAGACAGAGAAGCGCGGCCCACCAAGTTCAGTACCGGCCGTGGGGCGGCGCGTGTCTGCAGCTTCCCGAGGAGACGAGAGAGTCAGTTGAGGCGGGCGCGCGAATGGGCGCTGGTATCTTGGAATGCGACGTCGTCTTTACTAGTGATCGTGAGCTTGTTTGCCGCCATGACCAGTGTGACTTACACCAACATCGTCGCGACAGAACTAGGCGCCAAGTGCACAAGACCCTTCACTCCAGCAAGCATCAGTACGTTAGCCACTGCATATTGCTGCACCAGTGACATCACTCTGGCCGAGTTCAAGTCTCTCTGTGGGAAGATGGATGGCTTCAACGCCTCGGCCACTACTCCCGAGCATTTCTTACACGGCACACCTGCATGGCGGACGGACCTGTACGCTACTCGCGGCACGGTTCTCTCTCATAGATAATTTCTTGAGCTCGTAGACTCTCGCGGCCGAACTCAAGCAACCGCGTGTGCCAATGCCCTTCGGTGGCAACTACACGCAAGAGCTATACGCGCAGCAGGTGGTTGAGGAGTACCGAGCCGCAGCCGCTGGCGACTACTACTATTCGACCATCGCTAACGGCACACACAGGGACGGTGACATGTATAGGCTCGTTGATGTCTTAGCACGGCAGGTCGGAGTTGAATGTATCTTTTCGGACTGGTCGGCTACTGTCACATATTATGCTAACTGCTGCGGTCTTTTCTAAATTAATTTCCGCGTAAATCCTCAACCTAACGCTCAGCGCGAATACCTCGAGCTTTCCATAGACGTGTGTATTTCTAGGTGTTACTAATGTGGCGAAGCGCCTATTACTTGCGTACCTATATACCTAGAACAGACGATACGCGTCACTCCCTCTCCCTTGGTAGGATAAAGCACCTCTTCATCATTATAACCTCGAAAATAAAGAAAAAAAAATTCATAGTTCGTCTTTTCTGTTAGAGAGGCTCTTTATCCCAGCGTTGAGCGCTTTGAGATGAGCGAACTTCGGTCCATCCTCCCCGAGACCCCACGCGAATACACCGCCCAGTTTTTCCTTTTCCACGATAAGCGGGAACTTCTTAATGATAGCCTCCGGAGTGTCGAACGTCCAGAAGATAGCCTCCTCTTCGTCCCAGTAGTAGTAACCACCACCGACTTGGTCGCAATGCTTTTGTGACATGGCCTTGCTGAATGACGCTTTGACATCCTGAGGGACCTCATCGTGCCATGAAAAGGCACCCGCTCGGCCCAGGTCAGCACCGGTTTCTGGGTCTTCCATTAAACCTGTGGGACAGCCGATCGGGTTCTTGGCGCACGGTTCACGCTCGGTGCGGAAATACTTGACGTAAAAGGCAAATCCTAGATTGATCTTGTAACTTGCAGCGCCGTTTGCTTTGTACGCATGGATCGCCTCTAAGCTAGCTTGAATACCGGTGTGGTGCTTGGTCACGTTGTCGCGACGGTTCATTAGGTCATAGGTCATGACGTTCAAGAAGTCGAGGGATTCCATGATCTGGGGGACGGTATCAGGCGTGAAGGCGAGCATGTCTCTCGCGAGGCCCGGCACGGCTGCAGACATGAGCTTGTCTGGACCTAGAGTTTTCCGGATCTCAGCAAGCAGTTTCGGATATGCGGCGATTTCCCAGGCTTTCTCCTCGTTGGGAACTCGCTTCCAGTCTTCGCCGTTTCCTCTTTGGTTGGTGTCAGCCTCATCTCCTAACGGAGCGAACGTTGGTTTTTAGAGTAGAACCTACCCAGGATACTCCCAGTCTATGTCAACACCTACGAAGTGAGTAATGTTAGTATTTGCTATCCAAGCAGCATATTAGGGTAATGACTGTGGGTGCTTGAAAACTGACCGTCAGCACCCGTATCGCGAACCATGGCTGCTATATTGCGAGCGAATCTGGCCTGGCCTTCAACCGTACGCGCGGCAGGGTCGAAATCGGCCGAGTCACCCCATCCGCCAATGGCAACCATTATCTTGGTACCAGGAACAAACTTGGAACGAGCCTCGTCGACAGTCATGAAAAGCGGCCATGTAGAATTCCCGTCTGGCCGATTGAAAAGGCCAGGCTTCATGAAAGCTAGAGCTACATGGGTGATGGACTTGCTGAGAGCCAGATCAGGTGTAATTGGGTGCTGTCTAGCATATGGATGTTAGAAAAATGGGTACATAAGCTTGTAGATTTACAGCTTACCCTGTGAGATACATGATATTTCGTAGAGGTATCGCTGCGGATGCCATCGTCAAGGCAAACAGGAGCCCTGTGAGAAGGGACTTGTGAAAGCTGGTGGCAATCATGTTGGCTGAGGATTTACCAATATGTTGTCGAGTAGAAATGAACCATAGCATTCATTGTTGTTGAGAAAGTATTGGATTAATCTTACGTTACTAGATCATTTGATACGAAGAAATCTACCATTGGGTCCATTGGGTCTTTCCTACCGGTCTACTCAGATCGGTAGAAGTATAACCGTAAACATCCATGACCTTATCGTGACTACTTCCTCACTGCGATGGCTCCGGGGAGCTTTGTAATGGACCCTTGCAAGTTGTTCAGGTTATTGTCTTCTAGAAGCATTGTTGAAAAACATCCATGGATGGACCAATCAGAGGTTGCTCCTATCAAGTTTCTAACAGCTACGATCTTTCCCAGTTACGGTAAAGCGGATGGGGTTGACAATAATTTCCATGTAAAACCCGAACGTGAAGATTCTCGTGATTCAACTAATTAGGTATGTTTACACTATTGCTAAGGTATGAATTATTGACCATCCATGAAATGAATAGGTGCCCTACGATCCTTTCAAAGAACCACCTGCTCTAATATTTATGTACATGTATTTATTCCTTTCTAGTTTTCCAAATTCTAGGTATATCCTTGTTCTTCGCTTCAGATTTCCCGGCTTTGTCAGCATTCAAAAAGCAACCTTGGAAATTAGAAGTGAACCTTAGGTTAGCGGAAGTGGCCGAGATATACCCCCAGCTGCAGCTGCCTTGTGACTTCCAAAGTCTATTCTAAGTCTATTCTAAGTTTCCAAGGTTGCAATTAATCCCTTCCTTGCCTTTTGTCTTATGTGCTTCTAGAGCTACTACCTGCATACGCACCTACCTATAGGTACATAGTTACATGTAAGGTTATACTACATGCACCTTGCATTAGCAACTACCTTAGGTAGGCGAATAATTGGGACTTCTTGGACCTCCTCAATTTTTCTGTTCCCCATGCTACCCGTACTGCCCATATTTACCTAGATATTATCTGGTCAAGATTTCACAACCATCTAAATCCATCTCTCACATGAAATGCGCCCTATTCACTAAATGTACCATGCCCAACTTAAAAAGTTGTCATCAATACCCATATATGTACCTAGCTATGACCCAGCCACATGGTTCACGGATACACAGCATGCGGCAACTTACCATGCAGCCCATGGCGCTGGTGGATTTTCAAGGGACAACCCTTGCTGCCATTGAACCACTGACTTGCTCCATAAATTTTGTCTTGGTTGCTGCAATGCAAGGTGATGTGGTTTAGTTGATGTGCCAAGTGAAGGCGTGCCGGGTCCGGGTATGCGCATAGATACACCCCTGTGGACTTGCGCAGTCACAAGTCCCGTTCTAGCGGTATGAGATCTCGGGAAAACCTTTTGGGTTTTGAAGAGAAGGATTTTATATTCGACTATCCACAGGAATGCCCTACGTTTCAGTTCTTTCTCTGCATTTTCCTCATCCACTTATGGTTCTTGAAGTCTGAATATCGAGTTTAGTCTTCTTTCAACCCCTTCACTTGAGCTCTAGGTCCTATTATCAAACCAAACGTGTAAACACCTTCGATTTGGGTCTGTGGTTAACTACCTAGGTATCTACCTGGACTAGCGATGATGGAAGCTGGCTGGGACCCTGACGATGCTTGGGGCTCGGAAACGATGGTGGGAAGCGGTAGCGAGATTGCTGTTGCCGGGCCTGGAGACGTACAGGACGACGAATTTGAAACCTCCGATTTCGATGCTTCATCAATTAGCCGATTTGGGAGTGTCCCCTCGTCTATTTACAGGCATGCCTACGAGAACGGCCGAAGAGTATTTGCTAGGCCATTTTGACATAACCTATCGTCTTACACTAGGTACTAATCACCCTACGGCAGTATCATAAGTATCGATACGGAACATGTATGTTTGTAACGTTTATACTTCCCTGTTCTGCCCATATTTGTTACATAAATGCTTCTACGTCTATGCCCCCCGGAATGCTGCCATGTTTGAGGCCTAGTCGCGGTCGAAAGGACTTATTTACTAACATAGACTATGGCTAGATCCTATTCCGAATGACGAGACCGAGCAGAATAGAGAAGACATGAAGCACGTTGCAATCCTGGAGCTCACACGGTATATTCCAAGCTATTCCGAGCCGGCGCTTAAAGTACTAGATTACTCATGCATATTTCAGGGGCAAGAACTTCTTCGCACCGATAGGTGACTACCCTAAGAAAATAATTGACCTTGGTACTGGGACGGGTACTTGGGCTATCGAAGGTGAGTTGAGACTATGACGACAGTCATGAAAACATCCTCGCACCGAGCGATAGATATTGAGACCCGTCATCGTGCTTATCTTAGTCGCCGATATGTTCCCTAGCGCCGAGATTGTCGGATGTGATTTGAGTCCTATACAACCGTTCTGGGTCCCGAGCAATGTTAGGTTCATAGTCGATGACATCGAAGATGAATGGGCGCATGGAGATAATTGGGATCTCGTCCACATTCGACAAGTCTTCCCAGCCATCCAAGACCCGCCTGGGGTGTGCAGACAGAGTTTTAGGTAAGGCTAGTCTCGAGAGTTACGATTATAAATGCTGAAAGTAGGGAAACTCGAAGTCACTTGAAACCCGGCGGCTGGATTGAAGTCCAAGATTTCGGCGGAATCGTGAAATGTGACGACAACACATTACCAGCGGATTCCCTGCTGGTTCAATTCTATGAGATGACGGTCTCAGCGTTGTCTCAGCGTGGTATAAGTTGGACCATCGCCAATGACATGGACCAAGTGCTCAAAGATGCGGGCTTCGTCAACATCCAGTGTAAAAGATTCAAATGCCCTATTGGTATCTGGCCAAAGGTATGGTAACAATTAATCTACTGGGGAGTTAATTACTGCTCGCAAGCTAACACGAGGCGGTAGGCTAAAAGACTCCGTCTAGTCGGGCTATATATGAAGTCAGCCTTCGCAGATCTCATAGATGCTCTCGCGCCTAGAATATTTCCGATGCTCTCGAAATCGCCGCAGCAAATGGAAGAATTCCTTTCTAGTGCCCAAAATGAATTGCAGACGACTAATGCCCACATATACCTGGATTACTTTTTCTGGTACGCCCAAAGGCCCCCGGCGGACTGAGGACATCGATAGCTAGTCTGCTGTGGATGGGATAGCCATAGTTTACTAGGGGTTTCGTCAAACTTGGGTTCTATACTGGAAGCCGCAAAACTTCTCGGCCTAGAGACTTCAACCCGATACATCGTAGGTACCCAAAGGATTAGCTAGGTACTTCAGATAGAGCAGCCCGAGGATCCGGGCTAAGTCAAGGGTGGTATTCAGAGACGCAGATAAATACCGACAAGAAGCTAGGCTAACACACAAGTAGCAGAGATTAACTAGTGGGGAATTTTGTGATGATGCTCAAGCCCTCTTCTTTACTTCACCTTCCAAGGTGTCAGTCATATTCAGGGAGACGACCAGAGATGAGTTAGGAATGACGAACCTACCTTACACGGGGAGACTGATCAAGCAGAGCCCGTTCATCATAGTTAAGATATAACAGCGCTTCCTTGTTTGTTATAGCTAGGTGTAGGTATCTTTTATGTGGAAGCAAGTAAGAATGGCGAGGTGTCTGGCCTAGCTGTATTTGACAGATATAAGGGGCGAAAACTGCGTGCTAAGCATTGCCGACTTACGGTTCATTAATTTGGAGATATGATGGTTCCTTCGAGAAGAATTGGGCTTGAATTAAGGTATTTCTAAATCTTTTTTTTTCTTATGATCTGCAAATGTGCGGCTGCGGCGTAAATGTGATTGATCTCTTGGTGGTAACCTTAGAAGAGTGACGCTCTATTGAGAAAAGATGCACTTATTGGATACATGTATGTACCTATATATATGATATGTTCTCCTTTATTTTCCCGCTAAATACATACATACATTAGGTACATACATGGATCTTCGTGTATCCAATGAACGAAGGTCTGATAAACCGTCCCTTGGACTTGTTATCGGATAACAACAACTTTTATTTTGTTTTCTTAGCCTACCGCCATATCTCATCCAATTTATTGTATTAAGTCTTTAATCTGTCACACTTTCAGAAAAAAAATGGAAAGGATGCCTAGGCAAAGCTGATCTAGAATTGAAAAGAATACATCAATCGCGTCAACCGCCGCGTTAATTAGCACCCGCCCGTCATGTTCGAAAATCTTTGCACATTACCTCTCAGCGCCGAGCTCTTCTCCCAGGCATTACACCCAACAGAACCTCTGCTGGGAGTTGGCCTCTCGACCGGCCACGTCCAATGCTTTCGCCTACCTGCAGCTGAACGATTGGGCGAAGATGACGCCGATGTAAGTGTATTGTCAGACGGTAAAGGCACAATCGATACCATATGGCGAACTAGAAGGCATAAGGGAAGCTGTCGCACTCTAGCTTTCAGTAACGATGGATCTGGTTAGTAGTCTATTGGGTCCTATATCTTGCAAGGGAACTTTAAAATCGCCGCGGTGGGACGGAATCTAACAGGTTCGAATAGCTCTTTACTCGGCCGGCACCGATTACCTCCTCAAGCACTTCTCCCCGACGACGGGCCAAGTCGCGTCCAAGATTGCCATCCCATCAACCAAAGCAGTCCCAGACTCACCTTCTCTACTTCATGTACTCTCGCCACAAACGCTTCTACTTGCCTGCGACTCGGGCGCTCTACACCTCCTCGACCTACGAGATGGCGCGCTTGCGGCCTCGAAGCCGCAGCAGACCCACTTCCCCCACGATGACTTCGTGTCGAGCATCACCCCGCTTCCCCCATCGGCGGAGAGTACGAGCGGCTTCAGCAAACAGTGGATCTCCACGGGTGGCACGACACTAGCAGTCACCGATCTGCGAAGAGGCGTACTTGTACGTAGTGACGACCAGGAGGATGAGCTTCTGTGTACGGCCTTTATTTCTGGCATGGGCCCCAAGAAAAATCGAGACAATGGAGTTGTGGCAGTAGGCACAGGCACTGGAGTCCTCACCTTGTGGGATAAGGGAGCTTGGGATGATCAGCAGGATCGTGTTGTAGTCGATCCCGGGAAGGGCGGTGGCGAGAGTCTCGACTGCATCGTGCAAATTCCTGGGGACATAACACGGGGAAAGAAGGTGGTAGTAGGTGTGGGAGATGGTAGTCTGCGCATTGTTGACTTAATGAAGAGAGAAGTCGAGGGCGCCTTACGACACGACGATATCGAGGCTGTGGTGGGTCTTGGTTTTGACTGCCAAGGTCGGATGATCAGCGGTGGAGGACAGACGGTCAAGATCTGGGAGGCGTCATCGTTACAAGGAGGAGGTATTGGTGACGATGATGACAGCAGCGAGGCCGACGAATCAGACGACGAAGATGACGACGATAGTGACGAGGGCAACATAATGAACGGGAATAAGACCAAGCGTCAGGCAAGCGGAGATTCTGACGATGACTCGGATAGTGATGACGAAGGGATAAAGCGCGGTAAGAAGAAGAAAAGAAAGGGACGAACAAACACTGACCTTGGGCCTCACGGGGCTCACGGGGTCTTACGATTCAAGGGCCTGGATTAGATGGTTTTCTAAACTGGCCGTCAGTCGTTACAACGGCTTCTCTTTTCCGAGATACCCAGCTTATGATATGAAACCCCAAAGCCTAATGCAGGTAGTCTTTGGTAAATCATATATTTGAAGAAATCCCCTAGAAGAAAGGGAAATTCAATGAATATGTGTTTTCGTACCCGACAAGTTTAAGATCGGATAGTGCGGGGTATCTCCAAAGATGCTGCAGGCAGTCAGGGCAGTGTGCGGGGTAGCTGGGTATATGTAGGCCTATTATATTAGCTGATCAGGTACCCATATACTCTAATCTAGGCCCGTGGACTAACTGTTGCTGGGAGTTATCCACCACCTACATGTAGTAGATACACGTGGACATTTATAACATAATATCTCGGGTGTATATAAATACCTACATATCTAATTTGTAGGCAGGGCTCTAGGGCCAATCATGTCCCCTCAGACTGCTCGAAAAGGGAATCAGAAGGATCTCATCTAGACGTCCCCTAGTGTCCCCTATACGTATGTATCTCTTATTCTGTTATAGCGATGCGGCAACCCTCGTGGATACTGGAGCTTCAACCCTCAGCTTCATGTCCTTGATTAGCTTCGACCAAGCAACAGCACCTCGGCTTGCTAGCTCTCTAGGCACAATCCCTTCTGCATCTGACATTCTTCGGCTAAAGAGCTCCATGCTCACCCAACCTTCAAATCCGAGTTCCTGGAAGATGGCCCGCGATATCTCGGTTATGGGGAGGTAGGCACCACGATCCTTCTCGCCGTAAAAGAGTCTACAGTTTCGAGACCAGCTCATCTTCGCCGGCTGTTCTTCATTGTAGAACTTATGGCCTCTTATGAGTGGTTCGGCGAGCTGCTCGGCGTCGACTACCTGTACGTAGAAAACCTTACTGATATCTACAGTAGCTACAAGGCGAGCTATGGACTCTCGCACCCTTCTCTCGCAATTTGGCGCACGGCCAGTCGGTGAGCAAGGATCGGCATAGATGCCACCGGCGATGTTGAACGTGTCAAGACAAAGACCGAAGTTGGGTCTATCGACGGCCTGCACCACATCCCAGCTCTGCTCCCATAGGTTGCAACGTGTACCCCAGCATAGTGCTTCGTATACGAACCGGATTGGTGGTTGCTGTTGGAGGCCCATATCGGCCAGTTCCCTGAGGTCTGCGATAGCTAGGCGGGGGTCTTCTGAGAGTTCAGAGGACGGCAGGAAGTTTGACGGGACCTGGATCATGTCCGTATCGAGGGCTCGTGCCAGCTGGAACCAGGATGAGAGCTGCTCTAAGCGCTTAAGGTGGGCCTGACGGTCCAGCAATCCCTCGTAATGTGCGAAGGGTTGGAGGCACAATATGGCAAGCCCCCTCTCACGGCACAGTATACGGATGATGCGAGCCGCTTCAAGTTCGTTGTTCGACATCGAGTCTCCGGGCAGCTGTTGCGCAACGAGTACAAGGTCCTCGTAGGAGAGCTCAATGCCTCCGTAGCCGTATAGCCGAGCCATATCCAGCTTACGTGGGAGGGAATGGCCTGCAAAACAACGTCCGAGAGATATGGACGTTATTGCTAGCTTGCAAGGCATTTCGATCGATAATAGGGCGATAGAGGTCTATACGATGGCTTGAACTATCTACGAGTATCGCATCAAACGGTTCAAGATAGACATTCAGGCTGGTTTGGATCTCGTGGATTGTCACTGTAAACGAACCGTACATGAATTTAAACTAAGCCCGCGACTCCCTGGTTGGAAATTTATCTGGTACCCCATAATACCGCAGAATGGATAATTGGCCGGCCCCCTGCGTAAGATTGGGACATCCTCCTTCCGGGATTACCAGCGAACCTTCTTATATGTACTCTCTGAGGTCTCGTGGTCTATGTATTAGAGACTTCCATATGAGGATCTATGTAGGTACCTCAGTAAGTACCTGGATACTTAAAATCGTACATGGCATTCTCAGATTTCCGTCTTCATGGCGGCGTAGAAAGAAGTCTCCTAACTATTTACGCCATGCTAGATTTATCCCGTGGCAGCTATATTTCGCGTTTAGTACTTACCTCCTAGTTCAACAACATACAATGGGGGAAGAGTAGTTATGTAGATAAGGAGGATATTAGACATCGCCATACATACATGTACACGAAGAAGAATCTGAAAGTCGACATGCCGTAACATACATACTAAACTATAAGAGGTACATACATGTAGGTACGATAACGAAACTTCATAGACGAGCAAACAATTTGGTGTCAACGGATGGTTACATATAGATCGGGTTACGCGAACCGTCCGATCGGTTACGTCACAAGCCTTACCTGAAACTAGATGGAGGACAACAAATGACGGAGTGACAACCTTGTCTTACCTACCTCGCATCTTGTAGCTTCAATGTTATTAAAGACGACGATATAGGTGTATCTTAGATACCTAGGTAGAGAAATATTGAAATTGTATTAAGCGAGGTGTATTGTCTACATGTAGTGACAACCTAAGAACCTACCTACATACCTACATAATGTATGGCATAGATCATATGCGATACATACTCCAAGTAGGTAGGCTATCCGTTTTGTTGAAGTACCTACCTACATGGAGGCAAGAGCGTGGCTTGAAGAAGAAACGCTGTAGGAGTAAGAGGTAGCTACTGGGTGACACAAATGCCTCAAAACAGTACGAATGACCGAGGGGGTAAAACCTTACCTACCTCCTAGGTACTTTACTTAAGGTGGGCGGTAATGTTAAGAAGGATGGACTTTTATAGCTCCTCCCTAAATGAGCCTTTGGAGGCTTAGGTGAAGGGTGGTGAAGAGTGGTGAAGGGGAATAATCCTCTAGCGGTTCAATGAAACTCACTTGAGTTTTGCGGCGAGATACGACTTCAATTATTTATCGCGTTCGAGGAGAGAAACTTGTTGTTCGTCCATTTACCTAGGTACACTTGCGTTAATTCGAGTTTGGAGTTTTGAAAATCTAGCGATCTTTGCTCTTATCTCTATCAACATTTAAGGCGTCGAGGCTTTTAGAGGAGAGAGAGAAACTTTCAAAGTTGCTGTAGATTCTGTCGGCTCCAAGGAGATGTTTCGGAAACGTAGGACACAGCTATCTCAATCCTCAATCCTCAACCACTTTTACCCTATGACCTTGCTCTTGGATGTCTACAGTATAAGTGCAGTTGCCATCCAGTCTGGGCCAGATAGTAAACCTCTCAGTTATAGACCTTAGATACCTAAGGTACCTAAGGTATGTTGCACCTAGAATCACCACTTGCTAACAAGACTTTAGGAGGTATCTCGGTAGCCATCAATGCGTAGAACTCGTCTAGACGAAGCACGCTTTAGGCCAGTCTATTTTGTCTTGAAATGTTCTGCGTGCCGGCCTCCTCCATAGCTCCAGTTTCTGAGAAGTAACCTTACAGCACAAAGCCCGCCATCGGGCGGATGCTTCCATCTCCTAAGTTGCAATCCAGACAAGTACCGCAAGGCGGCGGACGGCGAAAGGACCGCAGCATGGCGTCGTGGACGGAGCTACCCACGTCCGAATCAACAAGAATTGGGCCTATTAGATGTAGTAGTAGAGAACTCAAGATCGATAACCTAGACGGATAGCGGCCACCTTAGTCAGCAGCTACGCGTCACCGAGTACGTTGAATGGATGCAGGAATAGAAGTAGTAAGATACACGTACGATCGAAATCTCGCATTAGCCACCCCTTAAAAGATATCGTGTGTGTCGTTAGTAGGTAACCTTATGTAATTGAGCCCTTTTATCTGATATCGTGAGTCCAAAGTCGTCTAGCGCCGTTCAGGGGGGTTGTTGGGGGCGTTCTCCACTGCATTTCTTCACCTTATCTATAACCAGTCATCGTCCATTATTTCCTGGCTGTTTGAATTACATGTATTCCTCGATAATCTTCGGTCAATTTCAGCCGTACTATTTCCACGTCGTATATACCTAGCCAATTGAATTGAGTATGACGTCCGAAATCAATAGGATAGAAGGGCGGAGTCGTTGCCTAGGTTGATGCCTTCTATACATGTACTCTACGGAGAACTACACACAAAATGTATGTACTATGTAGGTCAGCCTCCAAGGCCCCATGTAATCAAGGTAGGCGTAGTGTATGCGGAGTTCTGCTGACAGATATCTGTGACAAACTACATACCTAATGTAACATGTAAGTACCTACCTATACACGCGGGACCTTATTGATGTAGGCAATGCCAGCCTTCTTCCGTACATGTATGTATGTAGATCTAGACTTAGGGCTGTCAGCTACGCCAACATGAGGCTTGATCCTTGAACCATAGATCCTAGGAGGTATGTAGCGAACTAGGTAGATAGATAATGCTATCGGTCGGCCCCGCTGTGCCATTTAACGATCAATTTTCGGTTATCTGGCGCATACTAGGTATATTTGGGAGTGAGTTCGCTGTAGATTTGCAGCGGCGGCGAAATCGAGAAAGGTAAAAATTTTGGCACTTGCTGATCCTTGCCGTTTATCAATGAAGCAGCCTTTCTCTTCGGTAGCCTTTTAGCTACAATATTACTTACCTATTCGGCTTCTATTTCTGTATTCCACAGTGTCTGCCTCTGAGGTCTTTGCATTATTGGTTTGTATGTCATTGTGCCTGCGCAAGCGAAGCCCTGAACGTGATTTAAACTAATAGGCTACTAGACGACGCTCTTCGGCTGGTAGCGGCGAAGCAAGGTCATCAATCTCAACGCCTACAATATTGATATACTACTTCTCGGTCTCAGTATTAAGAGTTGCTTCTACTATTACTCTTTGTTGTCTTGTGTTACTTTATATACATACATACAACTAGCCGGCGAGATGGACGAGGATCAAGGTCCCTCCCAAATCGTGCCACAGCATGAGTCAAAGAAGAGTATAAGTGGCCGATTAAATGACCTTAAGATGACCTTCTTTACGAGACGAGGCATACTGGGTGACTACGACTACGCGTTCCTTCTACGACCAAATTTGCCGTTTATGAAAAAGTCACAGCAAGCTTCACCCTTCTTCGGCCTGAACGACAAGATGCCTGTTGTTTTGGCACTCCTTCTTGGTCTCCAACATGCCCTGGCCATGTTGGCTGGCGTTATCACGCCTCCGATTCTCATGTCAGGTACATCCGGAGTCAACCTGCCTGCCGACATGCAACAGTATCTGGTCTCGACCGCCCTAATAGTATCTGGCATACTCTCCATGATCCAGATCACTAGATTCCACATCTATAAAACCCCGTAAGTTGCTATCTGTTTGTTCATCGTTTGACAAAGTTAAACGCAGTAGACACTTATTACTTGCCTCATCATAACGAGATTTTATGTACTTTTATATGCGTTCGTGAGGCTTACCGACCTATCTAGGTATTACCTTGGAACTGGACTCATCTCGGTGGTTGGTATTTCGTTTTCTATCATTCCTGTCGCACAGGGTGCATTTGCACAGATGTACAGCAACGGATTCTGTCCGACGGACGCGGCCGGCACGAAACTACCCTGCCCGGATGCTTACGGAGCCCTTCTCGGGACCGCAGCAGTATGCGCGCTCATCGAAATTCTTATTGCTTTTATACCACCAAGGATTATGCTCAAAATTTTCCCTCCCATCGTCACCGGCCCAACAGTGATGGTAAGTCTGCTCCTTTCTACACAAACCACTTCATAGCTAATTAGGTACCTATCTACAGTTGATTGGTATCCACCTCATTGAGACGGGCTTTGAAAATTGGGCTGGCGGTAGCGGACCTTGTGCGGACGCTACACACACTGCTTACTTCGACGTTTGTCCAAACGTTGGCGCTCCTCATGCGTTACCATGGGGGTCACCGGAGTATTTAGGTTAGTATAAGGTATTCCATAAACATTGGTAAGATCCGATTGTTAATATCTCGATGATCAGGTCTCGGTTTCTCCGTGTTTCTTACCATCATACTGTGCGAACGCTTTGGAGCTCCGATCATGAAGTCGACAAGCGTCATTATCGGTCTCCTCGTTGGCTGTATTATCGCTGCTGCAACGGGCTACTTCGATCGCTCGGGAATCGATGCCGCTCCTGTTGCATCCTTCATCTGGGTCCACACATTCAAGCTCACCGTGTATGGCCCCCTGGTGCTACCGGTGTTGGCCGTTTTCATAATCTGCGCATGTGAGGCAATCGGCGACATTACAGCGACATGCGACGTGTCGCGCCTCGAAGTTGAGGGCAGGACGTATGAGTCCCGCATCCAGGGCGGTGTATTAGCTGATGGCCTGAACGGCATTCTTGCCGCCTTGATGACTATGACCCCAATGTCAACATTTGCTCAAAACAACGGAGTTATCGCTCTTACACGGTGCGCAAACCGTACGGCCGGATACTGCTGCTGGTACGTCTTCATTATGTCTTTTTATGGCCCCTGAAGCTAATGGAAACATGAAAAAGTCTCTTCTTAATTATAATGGGCATCTTCGCAAAATTTGCAGCCGCTCTTGTCGCTATTCCTGCGCCTGTCCTTGGAGGCATGACTACGTTCTTGTTCTGCTCTGTAGCCGTGTCGGGTGTCGCAATTATAACGAAAGGTGTTCCTTTCAATCGTCGAAATAGATTTATCTTGACAGCTGGGTTATCCATTGGATACGGAGGTTAGTTTCGCTTGCTATTTTTCAAGGCCGCTGGCTGTTTCCCCCCTTTTCGCTCTTCTGAACGATTCGTTCAGCATTTTCACACTTGTCCCGTACCACTGTTCTCTTCTCATCAAATAAGCGCATCAGCTAATCATTTCGAAATAGCGACCCTAGTGCCGACCTACTTCGACCACGTATTCAGCTATAGCGGTGATAATAAGAGTCTCCAGGGGTTCCTAGACGCTATTGTACTCGTCATGGAAACCGGATTCACAGTTACTGCTTTCATCTGCATGATACTTAACCTAACATTAGAGGAGGAAGTGGAAGAGACTGACGAGAAGCTGGTTGCTACAGACGAACCTGTTGTGATTAAGAATATGCCCGTCAATGGCCAGAGTTTTGATAGTAATAGGGTTGGTTCGGGTCATGAAAAGCAAGTGTAATCACCAGCTGCAATTCTAGTTTCGTATGTCTCCAGTCTCGTACCATATAGATCTTGTACCTGAAGTTGTCAGTTGAAGTTGAAGTTAAAGAATAGATGTACACGTATGTATCCCGCAAAACCAATAAGGTGGTGGTTGTTTTGTTGTTTGATAAGGAAACTGTAGATATCAATATGTGCATAGTGTCAATTGATACATACCTAGGTACCTATCCAATTATTCATGTATCAGATTCATTCTATTAAAAATGAAGCTAATCTTTCTACCCAAGCTGTCGGGAAATGTATGGGCCGATATCTTCATTTTGCTTTCTTTGGATTTTCAATATTCGTAATGTTCACGATCATTCGAAAACTTCAATATTGGCCCGGATTTATTGCGCCCCTCACACGAGCCACCTATAAATCCCCGGCTACCTGCTAATGCGTACCATGGTCTCCTGAGCGACGCAATTGGCGACATAAGCTGCAGTCAGTATGCGCCTACGGCCTACCGGGAATCTGCTCCGTCCTTACAGTCTCGATAATGTCTGCTGGCGGTGCAGTCAACAGTTCAACTATGCGAGGCTTCCTGTGAGGAGGGCATTCGCTCATACGGCCGCCCCCGTAGCCCCGAAACAACAATCAAGATTAAAGACTGGATACTTCTTATCCAACAAGCTTCTACCTCGGATCCAAGATGGTACCTCTCCCAAGTACTTCGCAGCCTCGACCGTCTCTGACGATGTCGGTACAACTGCTACCACCAATGCGCCGACGACGAACCATGCGAGCCATGCGAGCCAAGATCTGCCTCATAGGCGACGGCAGGCAGCTAGGCGTAAATCTGCGGTAGAAAACTCTACTAATATATCTAATACCTCAGCTTCAGCGACGGCAGATGAGAACCCACTACCACAAGATGCGTCGTCCACCCTTACCACGGCGTCTACAAAGCATCCTACCAACTCTCTCCGTCGACAAATGTCTCTCCTCCTTTCTCTCTCGAAACCTCGTCTTACTGTTCTTATCGTTCTTACCGCCATGACACCTTATGCACTATATCCCGTTCCCGCTTTTCTCTCGCCGTCGATAGGCCTAGACACGCCCTCTCTGTCGCCCTTGACCCTCACCTTCCTTACCACCGGCACTGCGCTTTGCTCAGCTAGCGCGAATGCTTTGAATATGCTCTACGAGTCAGCGTGGGATGCCAAGATGTCGCGGACGCGAAACCGCCCGATAGTTCGTGGACTCTTGTCCGAACGCAAAGCCCTCATCTTCGCCATCCTTGCCGCCTTCGCCGGAGTCAGTGGTCTCTACTTCGGCGTTAACCCTACAGTCGCGTTCTTGGGCGCCGCAAACATTGCCCTGTATGCTGGGGTTTACACGCCGCTAAAGCGTGTTTCATGGCTCAACACGTGGGTCGGGGGCATTGTTGGGGGCATTCCGCCTCTCATGGGCTGGGCTGCGGCAGCTGGCGAGTCTGCAACGGGGGATGGATCCTTTCGTGAACTGCTCTTTACTTCAGACGCGATTGGTGGTTGGCTCTTCGCTGCACTCCTATTCGCCTGGCAATTCCCTCACTTCATGGCACTCTCGTGGCCTATAAGGGAAGAATATAAGGCCGCCGGTCACAAGATGCTGTGTTGGATTAACCCGGCTCGCAACGCTCGTGTGGCCTTGAGGTACAGCTTGCTGTTCTTCCCCCTTTCTGTCGCGCTTTGCGCCGTAGGGGTGACTGAATGGAGCTTCGCAGTGACAAGCCTGCCAGTTAATTACTGGCTGGCGCGAGAAGCGGTGCGGTTCTGGCAGCATGAAGGCTCCAAGGGGAGTGCGCGGGGGTTATTTTGGGCTAGCGTTTGGCTTTTACCAGTCATTATGGTGTTGGCACTCGTCCAGAAAAAGGGCATGTGGGGGCGAGTTTGGAGAAGCATTGTTGGGGAACCAGATCTCGAGGACGAGGATGACGAGGATTGGATTGCCGACGAAGCTGAAGGAGAGACTGAGGTCGCTGGTGGCACGGCCCAGACAGCTGTGCCCCTTATTGGGTCTAAGTGAGCTTAATACGTCGGGTCTGGCCTTTGCAGATCTGCGCGCAGACGGCACCACAAGAAGGAATAATAAACTTGTAACATATGTCTTATCCCAGTATGCAAAGGAGGGCGTCTCTGGATCGAAGCGTGATACGATGTTAGATTAGGTGGCATCATCTACAAGTATGCCAAGTTGGCGAAATTTAAGGGCACGAATCGGACTAGAAGATGAATGTATCTCTTAGATTCCTGTCTGGCTCGCTGTTCTAATGATTATCATCCCACCTCTGGCTATTCCTTGGAATTTTCTAAGAGCTCAACTGACAATCGTCTACCCTTTTCTGGCCCCGTGGTATCTATACGTTTAAAAAGGAAATTCTAGTATACAGTGCAATTCACCATCATAAGCTTCTATTGTAAAAAATGCAGTCATTAGTAGCTAGTAGCCTGGATCCAGCTTCACCCATGCCCCTAGCGTGGGTATGTGAATGGGAAAAGGAGGGTGGCATGATAGATAGCATGATAGGTCCCTCCACAGCAATTATAAAGGAATGTCGGCTTGTTCTTTTTCGTAATCCAATCTTCCTCCGCTATACCCCGGGTTATCTCGTATCACCGCTCTGATATCCGCTTCCTCATGATGAACTGCTCGCCGGCAGTCCTTTCGTTTGCCCACCCCTCTTTATATTCCCTAGTTTCGCTATGCTATGCTGACGCCGTGAACGCCCGGAGATTTGTGATGGCCCCCAAAATAAAAAGAAATGGTGAATAATACTGTGCGGGGAGTTTATCACCCCCGAGCAATGCCAACAAGCGTCGTAATTTGATCGCAAAAATTCAAGAGTCGGAATCTCGTGACAGGGGAAGTAGCAGTAATGTAGTAATAGAAGATCGTGCTCCGTCCTCAGACAAAAATAGACTAAATAATAAATGAATGAACGAATGAACCATGGAATTATGGATGCATCTCTGGTAACGCCGGTTCGTATCTTCTCTTCACATGCTATGCGTCGGACCGCCGGCGTGACCTGGTCGATTAATGATAGCGTCGATGCCCATATCAACACTGGGGAGTCTCTGTCCATCGTTCATATAAGGAGACCCCCCTTGAGAATGAGAGTTATGCATGGCGGTGCCGTAATGCGCCGCGGCCGCCGAAGACGAGACGGAGGAGCCGTAACTAGAAGAGAGCCCACCGGCGCTGGCAGTGTAGTTGGCCCCGTATGGGTGACTACTGAGCGCCATAGGGTGGATAGCGCCGCCGTAACCGCCGTTGCTGCCGCCCGAGTGCGAGCTAGACGCCGTCGTCTCGGGGCTGCTATACGAGGCGTCGAGGTCATCTACTGGAGTCAGACCAATGCCGGAAATGCCGCTATCGTCGTCATACCCATGGATTGGATGGCCGGATTCCAGCCGCTCCCGCCGCGCTGCCGACCGCGCAGCAGACTGCAAGTTCTTGAGACCGTTGTTCATACACTAAATACGGCGAGGGAATCTCTTATTAGCGGGGGTTCTAGAAGGGTGTACCGAAGAAAGAGGATGGGGATGGATGGACGGAACGAAAAGACTAACCTTTGCTTCGACAACAATCCACTTCTCGCCTGTGCGCGCAGCCAGTGGCTGCCATATCTCCTTGCGCATGCTCATGTACTCCTTGGCCAGGCGTTCCAGCTTCCTATTATCCCAGTCGTCGGCGCCCTTGCGCTCCATCAATCGCTCGTGGCGCTTCCGACAGGCGTTTGGCGACTTGTTCGGGAAGTAGCTGCTCTGGATCTGCGCCCAGTTAAGGCCCTGCTGTCTGGCCGCTAGCAGGTTCTGGTCATCCTGAACCGTCCACGCGCCAGAAGAAGGACGGTTCGGCAGCGGGGCCTGCGTCACTACATCCCCCGGATACGGGTCATACGGTTGCGCCTGCATGGACGGCTGCGCCGATGTAGAGGCGACAGTCGGGTAATAGCCTGCCGTGTTCAGGGGCAGAGATGGTCGCGTGCTGTAGATGGGGACCGGGGCCGACGGAGCAAGGGAGACAGGCATGGGATTCGGATTCGAGTAACGATTATGGCTCGAACTTGACGAGCGAGTGTGTTTCGGCATATTCATTGGCGATAGTTTGGATAGGAAGAGTACATATAAAACTGAGACAGAAAGAAGCAATGCTGTTGGGAAAAGGGTGTCCGGGTACAGCTCGATGGATAAGTAGGTAGGTTATTAGGATTAGCGATATCTGCGTAGTTTTCCACCGCTTGCTCGAGAAGCGTTAAGGTATACGTCCTCTTCTTTTTTTCCTGTCTCTTTCAGCCTCGCCTGGAGGAGGTAGGAGTTGCCAGGAGAGGTATAGCAAGAATCTGAAGCAGCAAAGTCGATGACTCGTATCAAACGAATGATGATGAAACGAACGAGGCTGTCAAGGGAAAAAAAGGAAAAACAAGGAAAAAAACGACGACCTTTAGTTAAGACGGAAAAGGAATCAGCCGTTTGATGCTGTAGTGAGAGGGTCCGGGAGGGGAAGGTAATAGACCAGGCCAGGTCGCGAAATGGGCGCGGCTACTTATAAAAGTAGTGGTCTCTGTGATCGACTCCGTTCTGACTAGGCGAAAAAACCATAAGCTGCCCTGCTATTGTAACGCGAGACCCAGGACAGCGGATCTGAAACAAAGCTGTCATGGCGATAAGAGCAAGATCTAGAGCGATTATCAGCTATGGGGGGCGAAGATGCAAGCTGTAGCCATGAAACCTGGGTGGTGTATCTGAAAGAGTGGATAGAATATCCATGGGCCGTTGATATTGGCTGGCGAACATCGGGATGGCGTCTGTCTGGAGTTGGGCGGCTATGGAAAAGCGGCCTGGTGTGGAGGGCGGCTAATAGTATAATGGGTACATGGAAGGGTTTTGGGGGCACAAATTCGCACTATACCAGAGATGGAGATGGATATGGGCCATGAATCTGGTCAAAAATAGTATGAGGATAGATCGTATCAGTAGGCGCCAGCCTTATAGGGAAACTTGAGCATTCCTAGCTGGGTATTATACGCGCGCGCGCGCGTGCGATTGCGACTATGCGGCGAGCGAAGGTGAAGACGACGATGTAGGCAAAAGCAACGCGGATCAGGCTAACACTGATTCGACCGGCAATCGACTCATTTACATCTGCTAGTCGTCTGTTCGTGATGCTATGAAATCACTTGCCTATGTACCCAGCATTACTTGCCCAAAACGAGTGCTATACAAGCTATGATTTCATAGGCATCGTAAAGTGGCACAATATGAGGTTTTACGCCGAAGAACAGCTGCTACGAGTGTAACTCTTCCTCAAGACACGCATATACACGCCTGAGTAGAAAAAAAAGACTTGAAGAAGAGGATGAAATAAATCGTCAAGCTTGATGAGTACCCAGTGGCCTTCTTGCTGCATATTCCACGGTATGTCTCGAGGCACATAATCTCGAGATACACGTCGACCAAGCAAAGCGGAACGGTAGTCCGCATAGGTACCGAGAAGTACCAATGTGTCATCATGAAGCATGGCCCCCACGACAAACACGCACGCTAGGACGCACATGATGATCCGTACTGTGGTTAACAGCTCTAATATGGAATAAGAAGCTTGTCAAGTTGCCCATTTTGGACGTGCTGAGCCAACCTGGTGTGCTAGGTAGTAGATACCCTTGAACCAACATCACAGACGTGAAGACTCAAGACAGTGATTTCGCATGTCATTAGCGTCCACCAGGGGGCGGCGTCTTGAAACAAAATGAATAACTGTTTCGATGAAAATGGAGAGGCGGCATTGGATGAGAGCGGGAGTTTGAGAAGGAGAACAACCCCTGAAGGATAAACAAAAAGGCAAAAAAAAAAAAAAAAAAGATGGAGGCGCGCGTCTACATTCAACGCTAAAATAACAACGATCGTCCTACATACATACTTCATACATACAGTAGGCGACAGGATACTACGACGCCATACCTATTCATGCTTAGTGCCTTGCTATATACGTACCTGCATAGTTGTATTCAATGTTCTGTTAACACCGAGCTCATAACCCCCCCTGTCTGCATCCGGGATCCGATCCATTCTTTTTCCCATTTATTTTTGTATTAGTGCTACGGTACCAGCGGACCACCACGCCAACACCCACCATGGCGGGAAGATCACGTGTATCCTCTTGGCCGTCCAGGGTATCTTTTCTTTTATTGGTCAGATCTCCTGAAATAGATAGATCACTTTTTAAATCTGTTTGGTAAACATTTACATGTACCTCTCAGCCATGTCAAAATTGCAATCCTTGTTCAGGTACGAAAGGGAACCTTAGGCATACTTGTTGATGGATATATACTCCGACGGCGAGAAATGATTATGATTACTATGGATTGCTGTGCCTCTTAATTGTAGCCGTTTCTTGGAACATACTGCGGTGGCACTGTCTTAGATATATAGGCGTTGGGGGCTGCAGATATTGCCGTACCTTTAAATCTCAGAACCCCCTTTTCCCTACCACCCTTGCCTAGCTGGCATTGACGTAGCATGGTGTGGTGTGGTCGTTATCTCTTCACCTTGAGTTCGTGCCTAAGCACTAAGGTATACTGGGGGCTGCTCGGTAGTTGTAGCCGATAACTCACCATTTCGTTTGTTTCGAGGCGGTTATAATGTCTGCTTACCTACCTAGGTAGTTAGTTTGGACCCTGAATCCTTCCGGTATGTCTGCGTCTCATTGTTTCAAAGAAGTGATAGCTCAGCTCTAGTTGCAAGGCGACCCTGGCCAACATGTAGGTCGATGGCACGGAGAAGCGAGGGTACGAGCACATGAAGGTAGTATAGACCTGTTTTCCGACCACGGAAATCAGCAACATCCTGAATTGGCAGAGATTCAATAGGCGCAAACCCAATGATGATTGGATAGGTGAGCTCGACTGCTGAGACAGCGGTACATCCTTCCGAAGAGAGCCGCTCGACAAGCGCCTCGGCCTCGTCTACTTACGACTTTGCCAAAATCGATATCGGATCCATCATCCTCGTTCACAACACGTCCAAGAGCTATCAATCCGCGAGGCAAGCTCGCATCCCATCGATCATACCCCCATGGCATACTCTGCGGTTAGATAATTAAGATAGCTAGCTCGATGTAGCACTCGTCGTTCGAGACAATTATAGACGGGGACCAAGTCCTTTTCTTTCTTTCTTTTTTCAACGAGGTTAGGGGTAACCGGTGGCATCCATTTGATTCTGTACTAGCAACACATTGAAGGAGATAAGAACTCACTAATCGAAACATTTAACATGAGCGCACAACGGCCCCCATAACGTGCCTCGAGAATTCTCAAGCTTACATCCACCCAAGCACTACCAGGCACTATGTCAATCCGAGTCCAGGCGTGCACTTCCCTTCCCAGATAATAATTGCAGTAATATTATTATTTCTTGAATAATAAGACCACTCGGTAGGTCTGTTAATAGACCTTGGAGATATTATTTAAATCAAAAAGCCCTCCTATGGCTATGGGTCTTGGGATACTCGTAATCTTCATGCAAGCGAATGATAATAATACAAAACCTCCTAGAAACAATGGTCCAGTAAATAAATAGTATGCTTCAGAATTTGCTAAGACGATATCCATAGGAGGAATGGAGATCAACCCCCAATTCGCGATAGGTGTATCCCAGGAGAGGCGCAAGTAAATCACCTCGTGAAACCACCATTAGATAGGTATTTACGACGTCGATAATTGTGAAGGGAATGATGAAAGGCGAAAGTGGCAAAAGGAAATTAAAAGTAAGCGATGATGTTGAAAAAGGAAGAGAGAACTAGCAACGTTTGATCGGTCGACCTCACGTGTCATCGTCCAATACTACAGTGTAGACCGTCTCTAACAGGGTGTGATTTAGGCTAAATTCGAAAACCCCAGTCAGGTTGGGGGAGGGTTTACAATCCCATGGAGCCGTAAGCGGTAGGATTCTAGCCAGTATTACCCCGAGATACCCCACACATGATAGCTTGTTTCTCCAAGATTTCATGGTGATTGTGATATTCAAGTATCCAACTCCAGGGTGAGGAAAGAAGCTTCACCCACGATCATCGGCTCGAAGTAGGGGAACACTATAGCTATTATCTCACAGAGTATACCACCTCGCGCCTAGTTGATCACGCCGGGAGGATTCGACAAACCAGCAAAGGCCCCATCGTCCTAGTAACATACCTAGGTACCATAGCTGGTCAACTCGGGAGTTGGCTTTCTCCAATCAACCGGGACTTCGGCCGTGACTCGGTACCCCAAGTTTATTTATCCCGCACCCTTGTAATATCTGATGGGGTCCCCAGAAAACATCTCTCTCCGGGTCTCTCTAGTACTGGCACTGGAGGATGATTTGTGCAGGAGCTTTCCCACGCGGTCGCTCGATCGGAGTAGAATGACCTAGACTATTTCTCGTTCCTAACACGACAATGTCATTATTTATACCGGGAAGTCCCCGCAGACAATGCCGATGCATCACTGTCATTCATACCCTGTGTCAGCAAGCCGCATTGCCAACTTGAGCTTTGAGATCTTTTCCTGCAACCAATTTTAAGTCGGAAGTTAGGCCTGACCCTATATCGCTATAGTGTACCTATTCAAGGCTTAGAAGGCAACAGACTCAAGTCACCATGGTTGCGGGAGGCGATTCGGGTGCTGCCGTATACGATGCCGCCCTCAAACGTCGCCAGGACATGATGGGCGCATCGGGTCCCATGGCTCTGGTAAAAAATTTCAAAGTCTTTAGGATCGCATTGTTTGCCTGTATCGGCGGCATTCTCTATGGCTACAACCAGGGCATGTTCTCAGGCGTCCTCGCTATGCCTGCCTTCAAGGCACGTAAGTATCGATGAGATCCGATGCCATCTATGACCCGACGCTGATGAAGTACCTATCTTAGACATGGGCGAGTATGATCCATTCGATGATTCGGCCGATCAGACGAAGAAGGGATGGTTGACTGCCATTCTCGAGCTTGGAGCTTGGATCGGAACCCTACTATCGGGCTTCATTGCCGAGGCCATTTCTCGCAAGTACAGCGTCCTAGTCGCAGTGACCGTCTTCGTCATAGGAGTAGTTGTCCAGGCAACAGCTCAATCTGGGGGGCATAACGTGATTCTCGGAGGACGGTTTGTCACGGGTATGGGTGTCGGTTCTCTGGCCACCATTGTTCCCATATACAACTCCGAAGTTGCACCTCCTGAGATTCGGGGTGCGCTTGTGGCACTTCAGCAGCTCGCAATCACCTTCGGTATCATGATCAGTTTTTGGATCGACTATGGTACCAATTACATCGGTGGCACGACACTCGGCACCCAGACAGACGCAGCGTGGCTTGTGCCAATTTGCTTGCAGCTCTTCCCTGCGGCTATCCTTTTCGTTGGAATGATATTCATGCCCTTCTCGCCACGTTGGCTTGTGCATCATAACCGCGAGGACGAGGCGCGCAAGATCCTGGCTAATCTGCGTGGCCTTGCAGTTGATCACGAGCTCGTTGAGCTTGAATTCCTTGAAATCAAGGCCCAGTCTCAGTTCGAGAAACGCACTGTAGCCGAACTCTTCCCTGCCCTGAGAGATCAGACCGCATGGAATATTTTCAAGCTCCAGTTCGTGGCCATCAAGTCCTTGTTCCAGACTAAGGCAATGTTTAAGCGCGTAATCGTTGCGACTGTCACCATGTTCTTCCAGCAATGGACAGGTATCAACGCCGTCCTTTACTACGCGCCTAGCATCTTCAAGCAACTGGGGATGAGCGACAACACCACTAGTCTGTTGGCAACCGGCGTTGTTGGTATTGTCATGTTCATCTTCACCGTGCCCGCTGTATTGTATATCGATCGCGTTGGCAGGAAACCTGTCCTGACCATAGGTGCTATTGGGATGGCTACTTGTCACATCATCATCGCTGTCATAGTTGCCAAGAATGCAGACCAGTGGGCCAGTCAAGCCGCGGCCGGATGGGCTGCCGTGGTCATGGTTTGGCTCTTTGTCATCCACTTTGGATATTCTTGGGGTCCTTGCGCATGGATTATCGTCGCTGAGATCTGGCCGCTCTCTTCTCGCCCTTACGGAACATCGCTGGGGGCGTCGAGCAATTGGATGAACAACTTCAGTACGTCCTTTTGAGCTTACGTATTTATCTTGTATGCGTCCCATGCTAACTTGCTTGCTAGTCGTTGGCCAAGTAACACCCATCATGCTAAACCAAATCGGCTACGGCACGTACATTCTCTTTGGACTCCTGACATTTATGGGCGCCGGGTTCATCTGGTTCTTTGTGCCTGAGACTAAGCGACTAACCCTTGAAGAAATGGTGAGTATCGAGAAACCAGATTTTTGAGTAAACCTATACTCGATGTCATAGAGAGCTGACATATGAAATTTTCATAGGACGTTATATTCGGTTCAGAAGGCGCAGCGCAGGCTGATTTTGAACGCATGGAGGAGATTAACCGCGAGATTGGACTGACGGCTATGCTTCAGGGTCTAGGTGGTATTTCCAGCAACCAGGATGTAGACGAAAAAAAGGGAGAAGACTGAACATAGCCAAGACTTTAAATTCTCGTCCAAGGAATTTTTATAGAAAGGATCTAACCAGTTGGACATTAGTACATGTGGCAAATAGATGCCTTAGGTACCTAGGTAGGTATCCTCTAATGTTTCCACCATGTCGTCAAAACAAATTTCACGCAAGTCACAACAGATGCTCGGCTAATTTATGTTACTCACATTACTTGGTGTCTATCAAAACTTCGAGATAAATATACTTTAGTCATTATTATTTCCCTAATTTACCAGGACTAGAGTTAGGATAATCACCACATCGCTAGGACGTGGTTTATTTTACTCAATATTCGCTGAAATCATTTATTACATGTACATCGACTGTGTCAGGTTGGAGTTCAAGTGAACCTTATGACTCAAGTAAGACCTTTAACTCCTATCTGCAAATAATACGGCTCTTCGTCAATCAGCCTCCTAATCTTACCTTCCCTCAATTCGTCAACGTCCCATGCGGCCCATACGAAGCGACCGTGCAGGAACTCGGCCTCGGAAGACGCGGCCCAAACGGCAAAGTGGCCGGGAAGATCCTCTGTACACCTCTAATGTTAGGATAAAATATGAAGCAATGACGAGGGGGTTTATGTGATATTCAAACATAGGTAAGTTATCTAAGGGTTTCAGAGCTCATACCGTCATCAAAATTGAAACCTATGTACCGATCACCTAGGACACGTTGAACGGTCTCGGTGAGGATGCTCCCAGGATGGAAACTAAGCGCCTGCATATTCTTGGACGAGGAATCCTTAGCAATCTGTTGGATTAATAGGGTACCCGCACTCTTGGTTAAGCCGTATCCGGGGATCTCAGGCACTATGTTATTCCAGTCTTGAATTGTCATTGTCGATAGATTTACTAGAAACTAGACCATGAACATCTAGTCAGTTAAGGCACGTACAAGAGTCGTATACCTAAGTGTGCTGTAAAAAATGTATACCTTCTGTTTCGTAGACTGCTTGTAGAACTTCTCAGTGAAGGCGAGTAGCGTTCGCACGTTTATAACGAAGTCCCTCCATATCTTGTCCACACCAGCTTCCAAGATAGGCTGGGTATGCGAGGAACTGCTGGCATTCAAAACTAGAACGTCGACAGTGATATTTTGTCGGACCAAATCAGCCCATAATTGGTCGGTGCTAGGAAGGTCACCGACGTCGAGGCTTTTGCCGATGAACTGGACCGTAGGAAATTCGCGAATAAGTTTTTCGACCGCATCATTCAGGACACTTTCACGACGGCCGATAATAATGACCTTACTAGCAGAGGCTTGAGCAAACCCTCGAGCGATGGCAAATCCTACACCAGTACTTCCACCGGTAATAAGCACAGTCCTCCCTGCCTGAGAAAGCTCCGGTCGAAGTGGTGAGATGGCCGGATAAGAGCTCTTATGAGTTGTTTTGAGGAGGGAAACGAGAGAAGTCATGTTGCATGAAAAATGAATTTTAATTTAATGTTTCGTGTCTTGCTATGTAGGTAGGTATTTATTATCCCTTAAGTATCGTTCTTTAGATGTAGTCCCTGTATATGAACGGTAAATTGCCATGATGCAACCGGCTACTGTTTTCAACATGAGGTCAGTCGCCTATCTAGTCAAAATTGCCAGATATCAAACCGTGGGTTGCTGCTTGGAAATCGAAATCCGTTGAGCAGCGGCAAAAATGCCGCCTGGAAGCGCACGGGGAACCCAGGGGAACCCCACTAGTCCCGCCATAATATGCAGTCAGTATCCAACGGGTCTGGCCGACGCAAGACGACGGCACAACTACCAGTTGATGCTGACTAATATCGTGTGCTTTTTCTGCTCAGCTGCTCAGATACATATATTAGGTACCTAGATTACCTAAAGCTTCTAGATGTACGTGAGAATAATCCAACTTAATCCAACATAGTTCAACATAATTCAACATAACCCGGAAACATCTTGATACCTACAGGTACCTACCCATTTATGCCCGCGTCTACTGTTGCGGTGAAACATCCGCTCGAACCCCGTCATCTTGCGGAGAAATGGACAAAGCTGCAGAACATCTTAATATGTCAGCAATAACACCGCGACGAAAGGCCTGTGCCGCCTGCACTAGAGCCAAGAGGCCATGTTCCAAGCGGATTCCTCGCTGTGATAGATGCGAACGAAAAAATATTTCGTGCAGATATCCGCCGATAAACCAAACTGCTAGAGACTATGCAGTGTTGGACGGCGGTTTGTCAGCAGCGGAAAAGGACCCATGCCATGTGGACGAGGCACTCCCGATCCATGTCGTCACAGTTGAACCGTTCTTTTCTAGTTGTAACGAAGGCGAAGCTGGGGAAACTTCCCACCCATGTTCTACGGGATTGGCAAGGAATACGAAGACTCTCCCGCTAGGACATGATTGGTTCTACAGTTCCGACTCCTGGACAATCGCTCGTACCAACGCACCGGCGTTCCCCTCTCACGCCTTCGACACCGCTTCCTTGAAGCAGCACGTCGCCACGATGCAAGCCTGGCTGCGCCAGTGGGCTGCAACGGGCAGATCGCCTTTCATCCACCACTCCTTATATAGTCAAAGGATGCCTCGTTGCCTCCAGGATGCCTATACATCGCTAGCAGCCTATCTTGCACGCACCCCCGAAAGTTCCGACTTATGCTTTCGGATCATCCAAGAACGTGTGGCAGGACTCGTAGCCGAGGCCAGAAACGTAGTACCCGCATCTACGCCTGGTGAGTACTCGACAGATTCGATGGGTAGCACTATATTGTTGGATCCGATAGCCCATCTCGCCCGTGTTCATGCACTTTTCGTGTATCAGATGATCGGCCTCTTTGACGGTGATATCGCTCTACGCGCCGCAGCGGAGAACTATATGCCTATCCTTACGGCCTGGGTAGCGGAGATGTGGGATAGTGGAGAGCTTGATGCCCACCTTTATTCCACGATGCTCACCCTCGGAAATGGTGAGAGTGGCTATGACAGAGCACCGACGACTGTAGTGACCAACGAGACAGGTTCCTGGCGCCGTTGGATCGTGTCGGAGAGCATTCGCCGGGCTTGGTTGGTGGCAACCATCACCCAGTCTATTTACCAACTTTTCAGAGAGGGATGGTCACAGTGTCCTGGCAGCATCAATTGGACGACACGTGCAGGCCTCTGGGATGCCCCTGACCAGTATAGCTGGAGTAAGCTGGTCACAAATGGCTCGGGTCCCCTATTTGTACCAAGCTTGCGGGCCGATCTGTTGTATAGGGAGGCTACCCCGGCCGACGTTGACGAGTTTGGTCATGCTATATTGATCGCCCAGTTTGGACTCGAAAATATGTTAAAATGGAAAGCTCATGCGAAGTAGGGAACTCAAGGAGAACCCATAGTGCACGAATAAGAGAAATAGAGTACCTAGTAGGTAAGAATAGAACTAAATGACCGATTACTTTAGATAATCACTCATGGGGAGATACTTCGGCTGCATAATATCACCGTAGAGAGCGGTGCTCAGCAGCTTTCTCAGAGAGCTTGCTAATGACCTTACAGCTCACCAGCTGAGGAGCATCGTCCTGGATTTCGAAGACATGTATGCACACTGAAACCTACATGTGGAATGTGCTAGTGTCTCGATTGCCTTCCAATATTATATTATATTTCCATTAGATGCCGTCCATAGAACGGCACTCAGCTCTCAGTTTGGTTCACCCAGTCTGCCCCATGCCCCAACTCCATACACGTATTGCAGATACTGATTATCGCCAACGGCTGATATCAGTCAATGGGCAAAGCTATGATACACTGAAGCCAGATCAAATTTTAATAGTTCCACATTAGGAGAGCAGCACTTGCTGTCACTCCTTTAGAGCGCCTCGATTGCCCTCGCGAGGACGTTTAGGCTTCGTGCACCGATGTCCTTGCCTTTCTCCTCGTCGAGTAGGGCAGCAACATCACTCAACATGCCAAGAGGAATATAGCAACCCTCCCTCGCACGCTCTAGACTCTCCTTGAGCCTGCTAGTGTGCTCCCATTCCTTGGCAGCAACCTCGGCTCTCTCAATGACACGGTTAGCAATTCCACACATAGCCGCGCAATGCATGCCAAAGCTTCCCTCTGCCACGCCATCCTCTAGCTTGTACAAGAATGTGACACGCCGCTGCTCGTCGTCAACATGGATCTGCATGCGTTTTGCGCGTATCTCGGGGTGGTTTTCAAACTCTGTTGCGAGGGAGTGATAGTGCGTGGCGAAGAAGCCGATACATCCGATGTGTGTGGCGACATGATGCAAAACAGCTTGAGCTACAGCAACACCATCGTAGCTAGATGTGCCACGGCCTAGCTCGTCGAGGATGACGAGAGAGCGCGGCGTGGCTTCAGATAGTATTTTCTTGGTTTCCGACAATTCGACGAAGAATGTTGATTGTGCAGCAAAGATGTTGTCGTTCGCACCAAGTCGCGACATGATCCGGTCGCAGGGAGTTAGCCTGGCTGAGGTGGCTGGCACGTAACAGCCAATTTGTGCCATGATGACCGCGATGCAGGACTGTATATAAATTAGCAGAGGCCCTAGCGGCTGTTGGGGCTTCTCACTTACCATTCGTAGGACCGTAGATTTACCGGCGGCGTTCGCACCCGTCAAGAGGTTAATCTTGGCTGAGTCACCGCCTAATACGATATCGTTTGGAATGAAATCATCGACAGTGTTCAACATACAGGGGTGCCGAAGCTCGTCGAACTCGACAACGCTGCGCTCTTCGTCTACAAAGACGGGGCGGCAGCTAGGCTCGCCTAGAGAGGAAGACGCCTTAGCAAGACTAAGAAGACAATCTAGCTGAGATGTTGTGCGTATGGCTTGCAGCCATGTCTCGTAATCGACGTCAAACCGTTGGAACAGACGTAGAGCAACTTCTCGCACGAGCTGAGAGTGAGTCTCTTCGGCCTCCTGTAGCTGCCGCACTAAATCTGTCAATTTTTTGAAGTAATAACGTTTGACACTCGAGGTAGCAGACATCTGCTGCCAGTCCTTAGGGACTTTGACCGATTTGGGAGCTTCGATCTGGTATACTTCTTTTCCTACGTCGGCAAACTTGAGAGACTTGTTCCTCAGTTCGACTTTCTTCTCGTTAAGGAGCGTCTGAAGATCATCTTTGATTTCAGCGATCTTGTCATGGCTTTTATCGAAATCTTCCTCGATGCCACGCTCGGGAACAAGTATCTTCTCCTCCCGAGCCTTCTTGCGATCGAAGGCGGTCTTCCAGTAGGATAGCGGTTCATTAAGGTTCGGCATTGACGAAACAAGGCGGTCGAGTAAGCCGTGCCCTTCGCCAAAAGCGCCAAGGAGGCTCATAGTGTACTCAATCTGTTCAAAGCCCTCAAGGACCTTAACGAAATCATCAGGTCTACAAGCTCCAGCATGGATTCGCGATATAAGGCGTTCAAGATCAGGCATTCTGGTCAATTGTGAAGACAACTGCTCTCGCGTAGTTGGGTCGGCATTGAGCATATCAATGGCATCCAAACGCTCATTGATCTTTTGAATATTGCATAGAGGATGGCATACCCACTGGCGGAAGAGCCGCTTGCCAAAAGGTGTAACACAGCGGTTCAGGAGGGTGAACAGCGTGCCGTCCGATCCCCCGTTGACAGAGTTGGCAAAGATCTCCAAGTTGATGAGAGTCTGGCCGTCGAGAATCAACGTGCCGTTTTTATGGATAGGGTTATACCATGTAAAATTGCCCTGGGACAGCAAATTTCGCTCGATCTTGAGTACTCTGAGGTACTGGACTAAGGCACCAAGAGCGGACATCAACAAGTCCTTGTCTCTTGCTTCAGCCAGTACGCTAGGCCATTGGTCTTCGGTTCCTTCTGCTTCCCCAAAGTAACCGTTACAATCGAGTTCCCTCCTAGTAAGATCAGCCTCCCAGAACTCGCTACCAGACTTAAAATAGTTCCATATAGTGGTGGGGGACGTATTGTTCTTGAGGATGCGCAGAGCCTTGGTAGAAATGCGCGACTTTTCTAGGAGCAACTCTCGGGGATTTGTCTGAGCAACAAATGTCTCAAACTTGGTGAGGTCTACATCATCTTCGAACTCGGAGATGAAGAACTGGCCCGTCGCGGCATCAACGAAAGCAATGCCAAATGCTGGGTGATCATCAACGACCGATTCCTTGATGGCTACACAATAGGTTGCCATATCGTCTTGAAGCATGCTGCCGTCGACTAGCGTGCCGCCGGTTAGAATGCAGGCTAGTTCTCGTCGTATGATTTTATCCTGTTTCTTAGCCTTGCTATCGACTCTTTCGCGCATCTCTTTGCCCAGCGCAGTCTCCATCTGATCAACGCGCGCGACTTTGTAGCCCTTGGCTATGAACTGATTGACCCACATGTCGAGGGAGCTTTCAGGTACACCCACCATGCGCATGTTGACACGGTCGGTGAGCTTTAGGTCGAAGAGCTGATGACCAATGGTTGCATCATTCTCATAGAGTTCATAGAACTTGCCCTTTTTAAAGAAGACAACCGTATCCCATAGCTTCTGCTTAATTTCCCAATACTGCTTCTCAAAAGCCGAGAAGCCCTTCCACGCCAATGGAGGAACGTACACGGTGGAAGGGTCATAGTCCGGATGACCTAGCGGGTTGCGATTGATATCGCTAATGTTGGCCAACCAGGGATAGCGCTCCTCAGGCTCACGAGTGTGCGCCTTCTGTTTGCCTGCTGAAGTCTTAGGTGTAGGTTGAACGGCCATCCTAGGTCTAGTCGGCTCGATGTTATCTGGATCGTATCGCCACTGCTGAGCCGTTGACGTCGATGGTATTTCGTCTATTAACTCATCTCCTTCCTTATCTGTCTGTCGGTCGTCATCTTGCTTAGACGCCCTGGGAGAGGCATGTGATCGCTTTCGAGCAGGTTGGGGCTTAGATGGACGCTTCCGCTTTTTGGTTGGGGCATCCGAATCGTCAGAAACAACAAAATCGGCCATCTCGTCTATAGCGAACACGTTAGCTTATTATGCTACATAAATACTGATCGATCATTATTCTCGCTATATCATACCATCTTCATCTTCTACGGGGGCGTCTCTACTCTCCTCGTAATCGTCTTCTTCATCGACAACCCTGGATTGCTGACGTCCACGACGTCGAGCTTGAGACGCCTTCATCGCCACAAAAACATCCTCGTCATCGTCGGAGGGCTCGGCGTAGCTGACCGTCTTTCTGGTCTGGAGAAAGCCCTCATTAGCGAACGGGGACAACATGAAATAGAAGTAAAAGATATAAGTTTACCTTGCGACTCGGGCTACTGTCCATGACGGACGGAGCAGAAAGGGGCTGCTTAGTCGTTATTTTAGCAGGAGTGATAGGCAAAGGTAAAGACTCATCACTAGATACCTTTATTGTGGCAGCGGAGCCATGGTTTTCTTGGGAGCTGGAAGGTTCCAGAGCATCGCTACTAGGTACGGGAGTAATAGTGGAGGGTTTTCTATTAGATTTTGTAGTTTCCTTCAGACATGAGGGCGTGGGAGACGAGTTCGGAGCTGGTGATGCCTTGGCGAAGAAACCGAGGATGGTCCGCTGCCCCTTTCCAGTGGTGGCTGAAGATGAGACCGAGCTAGGTTTTCTAGACATCGAGGGTGTCTTCTTGGCCGGTGTCCTAGAATCGCCCATCTTCTCCTTTGCAACTTAGCAAATAAAAAGGGGGATTGCTGAAAGTGCCACCACCAATATAGAGGCAAAGCAAACGAGGCAGGTATCACAGCGTCAACCAAATCGGCCGCACCTCGAAGCAATTGGAACGCGTACGAGGATTAGGAAAGATGAATATACTATCTTAGATGTAGTCGAGAAGGGTTAATTGGAGGAATACGTATGTATTGTACGAGGTGAAGAGCTAATCGCCACCTAGAGTTGCTTTTGCTTTGTTTGTTAGAATGATGAGATGAGGGCTGGACATGATGGAGTAGGTACTTTGCACTTCTAAGTTGAATTTCAATTAACGTAAAGCGCGACTTGGCCCAAGCTCCCGCGTCTCGCGTATCGCGTTTCAACAGTTGCAATTGCGCCTACGGTCCCGCTCTAGCGGGTCCCATCAGCTCAGCAAACAGACACATCCAATGGATACTAAGGTTCCACCAATATACATAGGACAATTGGTATGTCCGCTCTAGCAAGTGCAAGTGCTTCCCAGGTGAATAGGTAGGAACGGTTTCCGTAGGTACGGTTTTGAGAAAAACTAAAACTTACGCCCTAAAGGAACCCAGCACTAAAATTAACTCAACCCCAAATTTTCACTAGATACATAATTACAATTTTATTTCTTAGTTACATACATGTAGTCAAGGAGAACATCTAAACAATCTATCTACATTATCCCAGGTCCTTCACATACGCCAGAGCTTCAAATTCTGCTGTAGCCCATCCCCTACAATACGAAGCTACCTCTCATCTTCAGTCATCTACCTATTATAAGTGTTAGGCTTGGCTTGCTCGTATTTATTCATGTTTGTGTTTGGTTTGACTTACGTTTTCCTTCGCTTGAATGGGAGACTGTAGTCTGCTTCGGCCAGAGCAGGTGGATCATACGGACCAGCGAGATCGTAAGGCTGGATTATTCGTCGTTTACCATCAGCCACGACTTCGGTCTTTACTTCAGGGATGGTGCACTCGACAGCGATGCGAGCGTTGAAGTCAAACGTCGCCATCAGTAACCACGCGTTGATGCCGGTCATTTCGACGCGATACTGATACGGGTTGACCCATCTGGATAACTCCGGAAACTCAGTGAGAGCCGGGTCGTATCGCCGACCGCTAACGTGTATCTTCACGATCCAGTCAAGTATTTCTTTACAGGCTGCAAAACAGCGCTCGCCCGACGTAGTTTCGTCCAACGGCATAGGACTCATTCGAGCTACACCTTGCCATATAAGCGTCTCGGTTATCATTTGGTAGCCGCCCTCCTTGAGGAAAGTGCTCAATCTTCTCGCGATTCTCTGCGCTCGGTCGGTTAATTCGTGATGCTTCGAGTCTAAGCTGACATGCGGATTACGACGGGGGTCGTATATGGCAAATCGCCTGACACGGTCGTATACCTTGGAGTTAGGTTTCGACTCATCAGCGTACCAAACTAACAGAACCCAGTCCTTTCCCCACCTATCCTCGACCCAGAGCGGCCAAATTATCCAAGGCTTCTTCTTAAGTTCCACGTAGGTACTATACGATTCGGTATTCTTGTCCATGTATTTCGGATCCTTCATCTTTATTTGCATTGCTTCAAAGTTTTCCACATTGTCGCCCCACAGGTCAGGGCCATTTGGAGGGACGACCTTAACCTGGCTTTTGACTACTGGAGGGAGACATCTCCAAATATGAGCAGTTGCTACATCCATAGCACAGGGGTGGATCGGCGCATTGTGACCAAGTTGAAGATTGCTCAGTCCAGTCATGGCTCGAAAACTATCACCCATGTAAGTCGGATGTGGCGTATCTCTCCGGCGTCTCAAGGACTGCGGTACATGCTGAAATGTTCCGTCGTTCAAAGTCCAGCCGGGGCCTACACGTAACTGGTAATCATCCACCGCTTCGATTGGTCTTTTCAGCAGCGGATTAAGCGTGTGCTTGGGCACCTGGGCCTCCGAGGGTTTCGAGGCGGCCATTTCTTCTTTTTTACTAAGGGATGGGCCCGTTAACTGACTAATTTTATAAGGCGGTAACGAATTCAATGGTACGTGGTTGACCAGAGCTGAGCTAACTCCTGATGCGACACTCAAAGTTATGACAAGTAGAATGTAGAGGGTTCGTGAAATGCGTTAACTTTTTGACTGGGCTACGAAATGAATGCTTAGAAGGGCATTCCTGAAGCTGGGAGTTTACGTATCGCACACAACTAAATTCAGACAGCTTGCCTTTGTTCCTTCGGAATCTATGCACAATTGACATAAATTTGAGGTTGGGATCCCTTAATTTTAATGCTAGATGCAAACAAAGACGGTCCTGATGTAGAATATTAGACAATGACGTTGCTCGCTGTTTTCATCTTGGAAGAGAAAACACATGATTGAATCAATTCTGGCGCTGTCCAAGAGATTGTATGGGTTCACTTTGAATACACTAAAGTGTTGTTTCAGGAAAGTTGAGTCTGTTCAACTAATACTGCTTGCTGGGCAACAAACGGGATACTAATCAGGCTCTTGGTCGGCTTTGTTGAGCTTCAATGTGTTTCTGGTGTTTATATAGGCAAGTCGAATACCTAGATTAGTCAAGTAAGAAGTTCCAATGTGTTAAAGTGACATCGTCGTTGGTGACACGCGATTCCGGCCTGTTCCAAAGCGTAGATGAGCTGTTTTGAGCTCCCTCGAATCGTCTTGATATTTCAAACAAACATTGCGAAGACACACCTAGAGCTTGTGTCATGAGGTCAGGATGTGCTTCGGAGTCTCGCGTGTGGTCTTAAATCAAGAAGAGTGCGCATATAATTAGATTTCGTAGTCTGTGGTAAGGTTCTCAACCACATAAGCTACATCTTAAGTGCATCCTATGACGTTATCGACGTCGTAAGGCTTCTAACAACGCTGATGGTAGAAAAGAATAGGTTCATATGGTAAAGCCAATCTTACTCAGGGTCACCCCTCGGGAACCCGAACAAGGTGTCGTATAACACCCCTTCCCGTTTTCTTTCTCTAGCCTCTTTTATAAGATCTTTAGCATTAAAATGGTATAACTTGATTCGTTGATATAGGGAGGGTTTCCTCACCTTTTCCGAGGGATTGGTGTGCTGCTATGAGACACCCTGTTTGGGTCCTTGAAGAATATGGAGATACCTATCTCAAGAGATATAGCCGCAGGTGCGGCTATCCTTGCTATACAAAGTTGCGCCGGTGATCATTTCTGTATGCGAAGTTTAGAGCTGACTTGATGTAACCTTCTCTTTTCCGACGTCGGAGATTATACTTTGTATAACACTTACCTAGGTCTCATCGAGCCTCTTTTTATTTATTTATTTATGAATGAGATTTTCGAGGTCCTCTTTAGAGATGAAATGACCACTATGACATATTCGGATTTTGGATGTTATAGGACCGTTAGGTAGAACGACGAAAGGGACTGTAGCTTCTTAGCTACATGTGGCTAATGTAGGCATTAGCAAACGTCATCAAAAATTTGAGCTACTGGTACCCATGTTCGACGATATCTGCAAAGTCCGGCGCGGGAATAGTCGGGAATATCCGCTGCATAATAAGCCCTTTACCAATTCCCGAAAGTGTGGGTGAGTTACAGTCCCTCGGGAACATCATGACCAATGTTAATCCTTCCTCACCTCGTGGTTCCTCCGCTTCTAAGAAATAATTCTCGTTAATAAGTGCTCGATAAAATGCTAGGTTGGTATCTTCGTCGGACTTATTGAGTGCATGTTTGCTATCACAACACTTATCGTGCTGGCCATACACCGCTCTGATCGGTATATGACTGGGGTGTAGAGCCTCATATCAGAAGTCCAGTGTTAGCTTTGCATCATGAACTAGTCAATTTTAACCTCACCAAGCCAGTACTTGACAAGAAGGTTCCAATGCTGTCATAATAAGTATATCTCTGTATGACCGATCATAAGTGAACATCATTTTATCTTGTCGACCCCTTTAACTGACCCTCGGATATCATAACATGTTGAACTAATCGCTAAGGGCCTAGAAAGTATAAGAGGCATAGGAATTTTGGAAGAGATCCTTGTATTACTACGGCCATAATCCTTTTTAAGATTTTTGCAGCGGCCGATTATCCGACTGGTTTCGTCGAACGTTGGCTGGGACATTTTCAAGCGCGGGAATTGCATAAAAGCGAAGAGCTCAGGCGCCCAAGTAGGGATGGAGTCGAAAAACGATGGACTGGCGTCTGTCCCAGACAATAGAAGGATAGATGGCCTAGCCGGCGACGATGAAATAACCGAGAAGTGCGACCTAGCGCGAACTCCTCTCGCCTCTGATTCCGCTACCACGAAAGTTGAAACACCAGGAATGATAGCCCACGAAGAAATCGCAGCTGGTATACCGCAGCCCGATGCTAGTACTCCTATCACACATCTTTACTTGACTTTCGACACGCCATTAGCAGGTCCAGATCTTGGGGATCCGCGCTTGGACCGTGGGGATCTCCCGGAATGTCCTGATCTTGTGCCGTACACTGATCCATTGACATGGCCTAAGGCACGCAAAGGGATTATGGTCACTATATCTTGTATTGCCACGCTCTTCACAGCGTACGCGGCTGGTGCTTATTCTGAGTCCGCGGACCTGATTGCTGCGGACCTAAAGACGACGCGAGAGGGTGCATTAGCCGGTGTGACCACTTTCTGTATCGGCTTCGCTATTGCCCCTATGGTTCTTGCTCCGTTCTCCGAGATAAATGGGCGTTATCCCATCTTCGCCATTGCCGGCGTCCTTTTTGTTGTCTTTCAGGCCGTTTGTGGGGTTGTCACGAATTTGGCGGGCATGTTAGTCGCTCGGTTCCTCAAAGGTGTCGGAGGAAGTGTGTTTAGTACTATGGTCGGCGGCGTCATTGCTGATATGTATCGGAAGGAGGACCGCAACACGCCTATGGCACTCTTTAGCGGTGCCGTGCTGGTTGGCACTGGCCTTGGCCCACTCGTGGCTGCGGTGATGGTCGAACGGTGGGGAGGAGAGGGTGAGAAGTGGAAATGGGTATTTTGGCATCAAGGTGAGTCAAGCATTGTGTCTTCTATGATCCTCCGTCCTCGTGATCATGCGTATCCATTTTATTTCATACTGGATCAAATACCGAACATCGGCTGTACGACTACTGACGCCTGAATCTGGTAGTTATTGTGGACTTCGTCCTGATGGTTGCCGTTGTGGCATTCTTCAAAGAGAGCAGGGGTTCGGTGCTCCTGTCAAGGAAGGCGAAAGTTTTGAATACGTGGTACGCGAAGTTAGAGGAGATGGGCGTGTTTGGAGTTTGGGTCCCTGGATTGAATAATGATCCAGGCATTGTGTTAAGATCCATGGAGGCATCAAACGTGGAAACGTCGGCTATGGAGGGACGTTTATCAACACTGGCGGCAGAAGACCGGTTTAGGATGAAGGGAGATGCGCAGCTACGGCGTATCAGATGGGTCGTGAAGGAGGATGAACAGCGAGCGTCTATCACTACGATGATAACCGTCTCGTTATTCAGGCCGTTCCTGTTCCTCTTCACCGAACCGATCGTCTTCTTCTTCTCGCTATGGGTATCCTTCGCATGGGCCATTCTTTACCTAACATTTGGGTCCATACCGCTCGTGTTTCAACGACAATATGGCTTTAACATTGAACAATCTGGTTACGTATTCACAGCTATGATCGTCGGCTCTATACTTTCGACAGTTATCGGCATTTATCAGGAAAGTATGCTCAAACATCCCAAGTGGCAATCTGGATCTGATAGTTCCGGAGTGGAGAGCTCGGATGATAGCTTGGACAATATTGAAGAGAACGTCGAAGCTACTGGGTTCTGGGCCTTTGTGCGGCGAAGATTTCCGGTCGAATCGCCCGAATCAAGACTGTACTTCACCTGCTTCACGTCGGTGCTGCTTCCAGCTGGTCTTTACCTCTTCGGATTCGCGGCTCAACCGTCCATTCATTGGATGGTCCCTGCCTTTGCGATATTTCTTGCGACGATGGGTATCTTCTACGTTTACCTGGCTACATTTAATTATCTTGCAGATATATATCAAACCTACGCGTCTTCAGCATTGGCGGCGCAATCATTTTGCCGTAACGTGCTCGGTGGAGCGTTTCCTCTGGTTACGGGACCACTGATTCGGAATCTAGGCGAAGATGCAGCGGGTGGGCTGCTGGGAGGGATTGCTACATTGTTGACGGTCGTGCCGTGGGTGCTGGTTTTGTTCGGAGACAAGATCCGTGGGAGGAGTTCGTTTGCTATCGTGAGCGTCCCCTGATCTATTTGAGTCCTGATTCAACTACTAATTTACAAACAGGCCCTTGAGCGTAAATGATCGTGGTCCCGAGAACAGAACTGGGAGGGAGGCTGGATCTCACAGATTGCTGTCATTTTCCCAGAAAAAGCGGGATACCTACCTAGGTAGGGTTGCGTTAGAATGCTCTATATAACAGGTAACCTAGAAGGCGGCGAACTTTGAAGTCGTGACTCTCGGTCTTTATTGTTATCGATGTCGGTTATGGCTGATGTGGTCTGGGATGTGACCAGCTATCTTGGAATTCCATGATACTTGGAAACCTCTTTATGATAATCAGATTTATGCATAATCGGAATTATGCATATTTGCGCACATGTATATATTTATGTAGGATGTAGGTCGTTCCAAAGTAGAGAAGTACAACTACCCCGCGGTC
The DNA here is from genome assembly GCA_022432515.1 of Hypoxylon sp. NC0597. Taxonomy (NCBI): domain Eukaryota; kingdom Fungi; phylum Ascomycota; class Sordariomycetes; order Xylariales; family Hypoxylaceae; genus Hypoxylon; species Hypoxylon sp. NC0597. The sequence continues at coordinate 17,187 of JAJKLA010000062.1, read as the reverse complement.
TCTTGTCTTTTAGCTTTCTAGGGCCCCTCCAAATGACGATCTTCTAAGGCCGTCTAGCTCCATCCATGATCTTAAATCACCCCACACTTTTCAATTTCATATCCGACCTTGAGCATCAACTCAAACTTCACTTGCGAGTACTCTAGGTATTGAACCCAGCATACACGATGGACGAAATCACGAAAATGTCTGGACCTGTCCCGAAGGACTTTGATGCAGAGAATGCGGACAATTTGGAGGACGTAAGGCCACTCGCGTATTCTTGACTGAACCTGTCCTGTCCAATGACTGACGTGTATCTACTTTTCGCAGATCGAGAAGCAATTCGCTGTCAAAGGTTAGTAGCGTGACGCAAAGCTCAACCCACCGATCCATATGCTATATTCTGACCATGAGCGATGTGTACAGCGGTGCAGCACCTGGAGACATACTGGGCTATTCTCCAGAAAGTCAAGGGCTCATCGTTGCGACTTACCAAGATGGATGACGAAATCTACGACCATTTCAAGTCCGAATTCCCCGAGTTCGACCCTGCAGCCCCCATCAATGAAGACGAGATGAAGAGCAAGGCGGGCAAGGAACGGTGGCGCAAGTTCATGATGGCCTACGAGAAGAAGATCGACGACTACAACTTCGGTACTATGTTGCGGATTAGCCCGAACGTGGAATACGAACAGGATACAACTATATTCGGTACTGCTCCATATCTTTCCTAGTGGAATTTCAAAGACTACGCGATCCGCCTTGCTGACACCCTTCCTCGTCATAGTTCCTAGGATGCAATTCTACGCCATTGAGATAGCTAGAAACAAAGCTGGCCTGAACGACTGGATTTACGAGAAGGCGCATGCTAACGATAAGGCATAAAATATAGTGCCTCGGCCGATTACTGATCTATACTTTCTACTGGTCCGTCGTCGTCGTCCTTCCAATATAATACCAACGAGAATAAGAGATGAAGCAAATAGGGGGTGTCATATCGAGGAAAAGGCCTAGGGATCAATAATAATTACCATCCAGTAACGAAATCAAGTAACGGCAGACTTCTAGACTCGCTATCGACTAGGAGTGCGTGGATAGAAACGTGAATGAACGAATGGGTCTAGTCCTGAACGGAATGGCCAGCAAGATTTTAGACTTCAGTGAACCCTCAAAAGATTCGACGATCATTCTAGCCATTGGCGAAGAAAGTCCAATTCGAGAACCCCTTATTCACACCAGTATCCGTAACTATAACTCTCCTTGTTTATCCCTTTCGTTAGGCGAAGCTCGTCGGCAGGGTGGCACGTGTTAGGTACGTGCAATCACAAAGGTGGAAGTTGGACAAAGGCCTTCGCAATCGGGAGCGACTGTACGCCACATACCTGATTGATAAACGGCACAATTGTCCAGTGACAATAATTATTATCTACCTATAGATTCATAGAAGTCTCGGGGTAACACGTAAACAAAACCTTGGTTCGGCCCTTACATACTAGCAATTATTGCCATGTCAACCAGTATAGCAGAGCGAGGAATATCGGACGGCACAATCAATCTCTTTGACTAATACGAGTCTGCTGACTTCTATACTTGAACGTTCAGAATATCGCAACAGCTTTCGCGCCATTGCGACGCCGCAGATGGACTCACAACGCCAGCAGCAAGGAAAACAACAGTCACCTTCCCTCAAACATTTGTTTACTTTCACAACATGGCAGCACTGCGGGCCATTAACCGCCGGCTTGGCAGCGTCCTTGCTTTCGGGTGCATTAAGGACATCTTTAGCCATTCTTATTGGCAAGATATTCGAGGTCATTTCCGAGTTTGGGTCTGGACAGCTGACTGGGCCAGACACTCTTGCCCAGGTTTCCTCCTGGTGTATTATTCTGACTCTGATCGGCGGGGTAGGATGGCTTGTTAATTTCGCCTTCATGTTCTCTTGGATTGCTTTCAGCGAGCTCCAAGCGAGAAATATACGCCAACGAATGTTCCGCGCCTTGCTTAAAAAAGATATGGAATGGTTTGATGGCCAGGAGGACGGCGTTGCTAGCCTCCTCGTGAGAATGCAAACGTAGGTGCCTATTTTCCAACTCCACCGTCTTCTAATTCTGAAGTTTTTCGCTGACCCTCCAGCAGACAAACCCGAGAACTTCAAATGGCATCGTCGGTAGCACTTGGCTCCCTGGCGGCTGAGGTAGCTACCTCAGTTGCGAATTTAGCTGTAGCTCTACACGGCTCATGGAAGCTCACGCTTGTTCTTCTTGCCACTGTACCTGTATCTGTCGTTGTACTTGCTCTACTTAGCCGCTCGCTGAAGCTAGCGATTCAGGCACAGAAGCAGGAACTTGGTCGAGCGTCCAAGTACGCGATTTCAGCTATTGCTGCGATCGACCTGGTGAAAGTGTTCAACGCCAACGACTATGAAACATGGCAGTATCTACAGGCTATCCGGCGTTCTATGAAGAAGTATTTGATCCAGGCTAGATCAAGTGCCTGCCAATTCGGTTATGTTAGACTTTGGATAGACGGAATGTTTGTGATTGGGTTTTACTACGGAGTCGTCCTGGTCAACGAAGGATTAAGCCCGGGGAATGTCATGACGACTTTTTACGCAGCTCTCGCTGCATTACAAGCCATCGAAGCCTTCGTACCGATGTACATGGCTTTAGCAAAGGGCATGTCTGCTGGGCAAGCGCTGTATTCCATATCTAACGACATTGAAGGCGGGAGAATAGTCTATCACATGGTTGGTAGCGGTCGCCCTGAAAGGTGCCTTGGCGATATCAAGATTGATGATGTAAGTTTCTATGTCCCAACTTCTATCTTCTTCCTTCGTTGAACTCACACCCTGGCTCTCAGGTTAGCTTTGGTTATCCGTCAAACCCGTCGAAACTTGTATTAAATAAAGCCTGCCTCTCCTTTGAAGCGGGAGAGCTATGTTTCGTGGTCGGCCGAAGCGGCTCGGGGAAGAGCACGCTGGGTAATCTGTTAGTAAGGTTCTACGAGCCGCTCAGTGGCAATATCTTAATTGATGGACACTCGCTCAGGACTCTTGACATGGAGTGGGTGCGGAATAATGTCACATTGATCCAACAGACAAGTGTGCTTTTTAATGATACATTCTCTATGAATGTAGCCATGGGCCACCGAAATCCGACTCAAGTCTCAAAGGCAGAAGTCAAGAACGCGTGCGAGGCTGCCCTGCTTCAGTCAACGTTGACTAATCTTCCAAACGGGCTCGATACTTATGTCGGTCTTGGCGGTCACGATCTTAGTGGCGGCCAGAAACAACGACTAGCTCTAGCACGGGCGAAAATACGTGATCCACCAATCCTCATCCTCGATGAGGTCACCAGTGGACTCGATCCGGTGAGCCGAAGTCTGATTATGGACGCCATCAGGCATTGGCGGCAAGGGAAAACAACCATCATCGTTACTCATGAAGTCGCACAGATCATGGACCGAGATTTCGTATATGTCATGGACGACGCGCGTGTCGTACAGTCGGGTTTCCGTGAAGATCTCCAGAAACAGAAGGACGGGATTTTCGCTATTCTGGTTGCTTCCATAGCACAGAATGTCGGCTTGGATCGCGAAGAAGAGCTAGGACAAGGAACAAATACGGTCATCAACTTCTCCCGACCAAGAAGCACCGTGCCACCGGAGAGCCATACTGCGCCAAAATACTTTTGGCCTTTCGAAAGGCGGGATGACGGCGACTATCTTACGAGAAGGACTACGCTGGCCGTTGGAGCTTCAACTATGCAGACTCAACAATTTCTAAATCAAAAACATTGGGATGGAGATGCCGACCCATTTACACCTAGGACTAACGAGTCCCTGAACCAGAATATGCTTTCAAGAACTTTTGGGTCTCTCAGCAGACGGCTATCGACATCTTGGAGATCTGAGCGTCGTCGGCCATTCCACGGCGAATCTGGTAGTCAGGAGGTGGCATCAGGGAGAAGATCGAGCATTATACGTCTTCAAGGATTGGGAGATACGGTGCGAGATAATCGCCGCGACTCCGTTTATAAGGATCGGCGGCCCATCTTAGAAACTGATGATGTGCTCTCGAGTACTCCCAAATCACACGAAGACAAAAACCTTGACGAACCGAGGCAGACGACAGAGAGGACGGAAGTCCTATCTCTACTGGCCATTTACAAAACGGTGTGGCCCTACTTGGCTGTGAATGAAAAGATTTACCTATTTATTGGGTTCCTCATGTGTATCGTCTCCGCCGGCTCCGTCCCAGCCTTCTCCGTTGTATTTGCAAACCTGTTGGCGGTCCTTTATTCAAACGAAGATAAACTGGCTTCCGGCAAGAAGTGGGCTCTATATCTATTACTTATCGCTTTCGTAGGAGGTGTCTCGACGTTTCTTAGCCAATATCTGATGCAATGGGCAGGACAGGCCTGGATAAATGCCTTGCGAATGCAAGCATTCAATAACATCCTCCGGCAGCCCAAGGCATGGTTCGACGAGCCGAAACACTCGGCCATGCGCATAAATGAGTGTATGGACAGAAATGCGGAGGAGATGCGGAATCTCGTTGGACGATTTGCTCCTTTGCTGCTGGTGGTTGTTATTATGATCTCCAGTACGATTATATGGGCACTGGCTATCTCGTGGCGCCTCACTCTTGTAAGCCTCGGAAGTGCTCCTCTTCTAATCGCGGCTACGAAAGGGTACGCTTATGTATCACAGAAGTGGGAGACGCGATGTAACAAAGCTATCGAAGACGCAGTTGCGGTCGTGACCGAGACGTTTCTTAACGTGCGCGTTGTCAGAGCCCTGACGTTGGAAAATTTCTTCTCCACGAAACATGACACATGCATCTCTAGAGCTTTTGATCTCGGCATCAACAAGGCTGCCTGGACAGCCATGCTGTTCGCCTGTTGGCAGTCCATATTCTGGTTCATGATGGCCCTGATCTTTTGGTATGCAACAGTACTCCTTACTGTTAATAGAGAGGTCACGGTGCATGCTATTCTACAAGTTGTCAACTTGCTTGTCCTCGGTCTGACAACCGCTTCTAATATTTTGAATTCTGTACCAAGCATTTCTGCCGCACAGGCTACCGCAGCCCAGCTTCTTTATTATGCGCAGTTACATATGAACGACTCTCGCGAATCGACAGGAAAAATTAACCTTGTGAATCCTTTGCCTATTCAGATGAAGGACCTATCTTTCACTTACCCGTCTATGAATCGTCCTGTACTTCGAAACCTCACTCTCCGGTTCGACGCTGGGACGTCGACGGCTATCGTCGGCCCCTCAGGATGTGGCAAGAGTACGATTGCGTCAATCATTCTGGGCTTGTATTCGCCGGACTTATCGGGTGGGAAAACGAATGGCGAGAAAGAACAGCGGCGGCTGACTTTTGCATCTATTCCAGCTTCTGATGTAAGTCTCTTTAGCTTGCGAAGCAATATTGGGTACGTTCCACAAAACCCTTTTCTCTTCCCTGCAACTATCACCGCAAATATATCCTATGGGCTACCGGAGGACTCGCCGCTTCGTGCACCAGAGAATATCGAGCGAGCAGCCAAAGAAGCAGGAATCCACGATTTTATCCATAGTTTGGCTGCTGGTTATGACACAGTCATTGGCGATGGCGGACAAGCACTAAGCGGCGGGCAAGCACAACGGGTCTGCATTGCTCGGGCTCTAGCGCGGAGACCGAGACTTTTGGTCATGGACGAACCTACGAGCGCGCTCGATGCGGAAAGCGCCGAAGCGGTGAGATACACGATAGAATATCTAATGCGGTCTACTAGAACCAGCATACATGAGGGCACACGTAGGTTTAGTATCTTTGGCATTCCTCGATTGGAGGATAAAGAGCTGTCGGTTATCGTAGTGACGCATAGCAAAGAAATGATGCGCATGATGGATCGTATTGTCGTTATCGATCAAGGACATGTGGTTGAGTCTGGTTCTTACGACAAGTTATTTTCGAAGAAGGGCAAATTTACGGAGCTGGTGAGTGACGGCCTCTGGATGGGCGACAATAGTAGCGGAAGTACCCAGGGGCGACGGAACATTAAAAAAGGAGAAGAAAGCAGTGGGAAGGTCGTTGCGGATGACCTTCCACTCCGAGGTACCGACCGATCTGATGAGATTTATTCTGATGCAACGACTAGATGGGTTGGCCTCCGGGATATGTACTGGGTTGACGATCGAGGTCCATCTACTGGCGTCATGAGCCCTCTTACGAGTCCGTTCGGCGGACCGTCTCGAAGAAAGGAGCGTAGGATAAGTGAGAATGCCTGAAGTGTAACAGCTTATTAGGAAGTAGGCGTAATTCCCTTTCTATTGCGCATGCCCCCTTTCGTAGGAATAATTCAAATGCGATTCTCAGCTTATTTTCACAAGGCCATGATATATCAATACGTGAGAACGGCTAGACACGATCACTATACCATAGATTCATTGGAATCACAGGAGTCTATTAGCAATCCTGGCAATATTTATTTACGAGTCTGCGAGGCGTTAACCCGAGTGCGGACCAAGACAAGTGTCACGAATACTCACCCATCCCATACTGGCGGCCCCGGTATCGTATAATTCTACAGAGTTAGTTAGAACTTTGCCGCAAATAGGAGAACGGGTTGTATAGCCTTACAGTCTGGGCTTTTATAGCGTCAGAGTAGATGTCGATTCTGATTGACGGATCTAGAAATGTTGGTTACTTGGCTCAGCAAGGATATCAAAATTGCTCACCATCGTCCTTGTAGGTCCCAGGAAACTTGGCGAAATAATCTGGCGATGGTACAGCCGTCCCAGTACCCGTGATATTTAGATGGGCGCATTCGGGGTAGAATTGTGGTTTGTTCTCAATGTGGATGCTGAGGATTTCGTGTCTGATGATGTATAGCCCCGGCTTGATAGTGGAAGGGATTGTGACGGGCCAAAGATCTGGAGACCCGTCCCAGTTTTGGAATTTCTTCTGATACCAGATACCTTCCACAATATTACCTTCCAGTAAGCCTGCCTCCCAGATCTTGAAGAAGTTCAAATCATTAACATTTACGTCTTCACAGGATGTTCCACAGTCGGCAAGCCAAACGGACATAGGCCCATACGGATGTAACCAATACCAATAAACGGCTGTGATGTTATCCCCAGCTGCGATGGGAATATATGACGGCGGCGCCGTTCCCGGGTTGTTGCATGCGAGGCCGGTATCATTTACGAAGAATATAGGGTCGATACTCGTCCATATTCTTTGTACCATCCACGGTTGGCCTTCTTGGTCTTTCAAAGGTTCATCCGGATCGTATCTGTAAATTTTCTCTCAGCGAGGCCTCATCTTTTGGGGCCAGACATTCAACGTTGGCTATTTCAAAATTCCGAGCACTTACCCCCTGTACCAAGTGTCACCAACGGTGTAGTTTGCGAGACCGCCATGGGCGACAACCGAGCTCGCTAGTAGGGCTAGCGCTACTAAGAACATCGTACTCGCCATCTCGTGTTCAATTTTTGTTCAATTTTGACGGCAGCGAGGTTCATTTGAAAAACTCGGCGCTCGAAATGGCATCACTAAGGCTCTGTCGCAGACTTGGAAATGAGAGGAAGCTACCGCAGCAACTACCGGCTGCCAAGACCCTGGGGAAGCTTGCCGCTCTTACTCGAGGTATTTGAACCATCTTGGAAGTAGGGCTAGATTCTCTAAACATATCTGATGGGATTCGGGGGGTTAGTCTTGCGACGCTTTAACCACGTGCGGAAATTCGGAACGTCCAACAAGCGGGTTGATGCAACCCTGTCTACCCGGCTATTTACAGGACTATCAAAATCGGATCTTCGGTTTTCGTTATGTCTAAGAATAGGAACTTAGGAATTAGCCATAACCAAGTAAAGATATTCTTCAGAAACTTCCTTCACACCTCGAATTGTGAAGCCATATCGGCGATGAGGAACTCACTTATTAACCTAGTTTAAATAATACAAGGGGGTATTTCGTTTAAATGCGTTTAAAAGATACCTACTGTTGAACTGCTAGCTATTGAGAATATGGTGGTGAGGTCTGTATGTACATTTCCTGCTTCCCCTTTTTTGAAATTTCCAGTCTTGAGAATTGGGAGAGGTATCTACGTTATAACACATCAGCTTGAATCCTCCTCCCAGACAGACACATACGGACCTGAGTGAAATAGTTGGATATAGGTAGTTCCCCCGCAGTTATACTACCTAGGTAGCTACAATAAGAGCTCCACCCCAGTTGTATGATTATATTAATGCTACCCAAAGTAAAAGCTCCTATGCTTACACCAAGGACATTACCCATATTAGCCAATCTCCCCACATTTGGGCATGTGGAGGCTCCCATACTAGAGGCTCATCTATCATCATCCCAAATTACCAAGCAGATCTCGGTGCAAGGGGTCAATCTCGCCACGCGCAACAGGGAAGCTTAAACGCGCCACTGTCGTCGAGCCGTCTGAAATAGGTATGCGTAAGGCCTTTAATTATGTTGTTTAGAGTGGGGTGCATATCGACGTCGAGACTTGGCTAGAGTTACCTGATACTGGATTCGACGGCGGAACCTCTCTAGCAAGTTGGGAATGGGAAGATACCAAGCCACGTCTGTTCAGGGGGTCAAACAATCAGCCGGAAATCGACCAAGTGGCAGGGGACTTGATGTGGTTTGTTCCGCAACCGTACCTTAAGCCGACGACGTATAAGAGTTGCCTCCATACCCCGAATCGCCGTTTACTAAACAACGAAGCACACCACTCTAGAAACTTTCTTCCCCCAATCTGTGTCAATATTACTGAGCCTGAAAATGATGCGCCGTCTGGCTTCTGCCCTCTTGCTGGGCTCTACCGCCTGCGCCTTGCCGTTCGCAGAGATTTACGAGCGTCAGAACACTACCGACTGCTCGCTCAAGGACAGTTACCCGCCTGTTGACTTTGCCAAGCTGCCAGACCCGTTCACCTTCGAGGACGGAAAGAAGGTCGCCACCAAGGCCGACTGGGCATGCCGTCAGCAAGAGATCAGCAAGCTCATGCAGCAGTATGAGTTGGGCACGTACCCGCCGCCGCCCGACAAAGTCGAAGCTTCGTTATCAGGAAGCACCTTATCGGTCAAGGTCACAGTCGGCTCAAAGTCCGTGACGATCAACGCTTCGATCAAGAAGCCGAGCACCGCTCCTGGGCCCGCCATTATCACCATCGGCGGCTCCTCACTCCCCATTCCGGGCACCGTCGGAACTGTCGGCTTCAACAACGACCAGTTCGCGTCACAAGCATCTGGAAGCTCCCGTGGCCAGGGTGCGTTCTACACGCTCTTCGGAAACACCCACTCCGCCGGCGCTCTGACTGCTTGGGCCTGGGGTGTTGACCGTGTGATCGACGGCCTCGAGCAGGTCGGCGCCGACAAGACCGGAATTGATCCTAAGAGACTCGGAACAACGGGTTGCTCCCGTAACGGCAAGGGTGCCTTCATTGTCGGCGCCCTCGCCAACCGTATCGCTCTCACCCTGCCGCAGGAGTCTGGCTCTGGTGGAGCGGCTTGCTGGCGTATCTCGGACTCTGAGCACAGCAAGGGAAAGAACATTCAGACTGCTGGTGAAATAGTCGGCGAGAACGTGTGGTTTAGCAAGAATCTGGATCAGTACACCTCCAAGACCAACACCATGCCCGAGGACCACCACATGTTGGCTGCTCTCATCGCTCCCCGTGGTCTGCTCGCTTTTGAGAACGACATCGACTGGCTGGGTCCTGTCAGCACGACCGGATGCATGAAGGCCGGTCGTCTCATCTACAAGGGGCTCGGCGTCCCCACCAACATGGGTTTCTCCCTCGTCGGCGGCCACAGCCACTGCATGTTCCCGTCCTCTCAGCAAACCGAGCTCACACAGTACATTAACTATTTCCTTCTTGCCGGCACGACGGCACCTCCGGAGGTCGAGAAGAGCAGCGCAAGCGTGGCTGTCACTGAATGGGCCCCATGGACCGTCCCGACTATCTCTTAAAAGACAACGACTCATGGCTGTCGGGATATGCCGTCGTATTCCCCTGTATATAGTTGTATGGCGTGTTCACAAAGGATTGGGCAGGATAGTTTAAGACAAGCGACCTTGGCTGCAAAATAATCTTACCTATCTGGTTGTCAAGTTCACCTTGTATATACAAAATTGGTAAATGAGAGCCGTTTGTCAACCTCAGACATCTGGTTGCTGGTTTGGCATGCGATTCATTTTGCTACGCATGGCTTCAATTCAGCTTCGTAACCATTCCTTTACGGTTGCTGCCAGGTCCTCCTCCTGGAGTCCGAGGAGACCATTCGCACTATTCTCTCCTTTAACGGCATGATTGGCCCCGTCCGCGTAGATATGTCTCCTCAAAAGATTGGAAAAGGCGCTATAATCCCCCTTGCTTAGCTTTTCTAGACCAATTTTCTCTTGTTCAGCAGTGCTAGCATGCTCTATCTTCCACTTATCGCCTGTCTCCGCCTCCACAATCTCGAGAATCTGGTTCTGCGAGGGATTAAACGACGCGATGGACAAATACTGGTTAGCCGTTTTCTCAGGCTGCGACAAGACAGCAGCGATGGCCCTGCCAATGAAGGCTAGATTTGAAGCCTGTACGGGCTCGTTACCGGAGTCGTAAATGACTGCAGTTTTTGTGTCCTTGTTGAACCCTACAGTTCCGTACCGGAGTCCCTGCGCGTTGATCTCTTCGTCAGCACGACAGATTTTTCTATGACAAGAAGGCATGATAACGCTTACCCAGTCGAAAAAGATGCCAGTCGAGATGCCGGTCCATGTGAACCATGGATTTTCTTTGGTTTTACCAATAATATAGTCAAGGGTCTTAACTTTTCCCTGAAGGATATTACCAATGGCGGTGTTGTTCACGATTCTTGTATTGATACCAAATTCCGATGGGATGAAACGTTTCACCTTAGCCGCAATGGCAGCATCAACCAGCGGAGTTTGGCCTGCGATGGCGACAGTCGCGATGGTAGATACTACGGCATCTTGCCCTTCAAGTGCCGAAGTCAAAGACTCTACTGACTGGTAATCTACCTTCTTGGACGGTACATTCGGCGGAAAAGTAGTCGTTGAGTCCTCTCGTGTGAATGCGGTCACTTTGAAACCTGCTTTGAGGAGCTCCTGGACGACCTCCTTGCCAAGGTTACCCGAGGCCTAAGTGGCAATATTAATGAGCATCGCCGCAAAATAGCGAATCTGTCGTCTTTCGCACATGTGGAGGCAGCTACTTACACCAACAACGACAACGTTCTTGATTGGACTTGACATGGCGATTAGGGGTTAATTACCAACGGCGATTCTTCACACCTGGAGAAGTTAGGAATAAAATGGGATATTTCGTCGTTCAATCAAGGCAAGCCAATTGCCGGATCTATAAGGCCTATTTATGAGCCGACAGCTAAGCGGGGACGGAAGAGTGATGTCAATTATGTTGCAAATGGTGACATTATACTTGAATGGCCGCATGGACTTAGCCCAAATTTGGAGCACATCCGAAGAATTTAAGAGCGATCTATCAGTAGTATAATACCGAGAAGATACAGGTATGAAATACCTAGTGACGAACGATGTCGTAATGTTCGATTTTGTGACTTTAGAATCTCATTGGATGATAGAGATGAGCTCATAAGGGGTGATTCCGTATACCCTACTAATGGATGGGGTTTTCCACCATATTCGTATATGTACGTATATGTATTATAAGACTTGCAATCTTGATATGGCACGGCAATGTGTCAAATCCTTTGGTTATTAAGGAGTTAACTGTCGTCTTAACGTTTAACTGGTAGAATCTAGTTGAGAAATTCCTCCGAGGTATGCGTGCTAACCCGGGTACTTATCGGACCCCGAGGAAGAATAGCCAAGCAATGGCCAAGCAATGGTTAAAACCCCTTTCCGATAGTATGTATATCATAGACCGTGGTATTTGGGTAGGTGAAACTATTTCAATTGCCAATGGTTTTAAACCCGACAAATACCACACGAGTTACTCGCAGAGAGGATTGTGTTGTTTAACAGTAAATTCCTACCTTAGTTCGCCATCTTAAATCGAAGAATTTCCTCGTCATTTTCACAGAGCATGGTTACGACAAAGCCCATTTGTCTGGTCCCCCTTACCGCAACACGCTTGTTTTCGAAAGTGAGGTTCGGACGGTCGCATTCATGTTAGCTCCGAGGATTGGGAATTGCAAGCACCGATTACCCGAGTGCTTAAACACCCGAGTACCCGAGTTTTACTTATCTCAGCGAGCTTAAACCAAAGGTTTCGAAAATGTACCTTTTAAGCCATATTACTTTTTAACTAATTAAACCCTTGCTTTATAAGTTAAAAAGATTTATAAAACTTTAATTTAAAGTAAAATAATATAATTTTTTTAAATAAAATAATATATTTAATATATTTAATATATTATATAATTAATTAAAATAAATTAATTATAATTAATTATATATTAAATTAATTAATTATAATTAATTATATATTAAATTAATAAAGTTAATAATTAATTTAAAATTATTTATAAATATTATAATTGTTAATATTAATTAAGTTATAAAGCTTTAAGCTTTAATTAATTAATTAATTAATAAGTTATAAAGCTTTTTAAAAACTTTATAATATATTTATATATATATATTAATATATATATTAATTAATTAAAATAATATAATTAAAAATACTTTTACTTTTATATAATTATATAATTATTATATTAATATATTTTATTTATTTAATAATAATATTTTATATATTTTATTAAAATTATATTAATAATATATAAATAAATTATATTAAAAAAAGTTAAAAAAGCTAGTTATTTTATAAGTTATATAAATATATAACGTAAAGTTATAATTATAAAAGTTATTTATTAAATCGCTTATTATATTTTATATTATTTATTTATAAAGTAATAAATAATTAAATTAATTATATATTATTATACTTTTTTTTCTTTAATAATAATATAAAAAACAAATATTTAAAGTACATTATATTGTTTTTATAATTTAAATTAAAGTTTAAAAATTATTACTTTATTATAAAGTTTAAATAACGTTTAATTATTTACTTTCGCGTTTTAATAATTACTTATTTATTATATTTATATATTAATACTTTTTCACTTTTAAAATAATGTTATTAAAAAACCTTATATTATTATTTATTTTTCTTTAATAATAATACGTAAAACAAATATTTAAAGTATATTATATTATTTTCATAGTTTAAATTAAAGTTTAAAAATTATTACTTTGTTATAAACTTTAAAATAACGTTTAGTTATTTGCTTTTACGTTTTAATAATCGTTTATTTGTTATATTAATAAGTATACTTTTGTAACGATATCGTTAGAAAATCCCTTTAAGATTTTAAAGTTACTTTATTTTCTTTTTACCGGTATTATTATAAGATTAATTAAAAAACCTTTATAACTTTAAAAGATATAAAAGATATAAAAAATAATAATTATAACGATTAAAAACATAAAGCTATAAAGCTTTAAAGATATAAAGATTTAAAGATTATAATGGTTAAAAAAACGGTTATAAAGTTATAAAGATTTAAATTAAAAAATTAAAAATAAAAGTTAAAAACTTTAAAAAACTTAAATTATAAAGATATAAAGTTATAAAGATTTAAAGATATAACGATTTAAAGATTTAAATTATAACGATTTAAAATATAAAGTTATAAAACTTTACAAATTTAAAGTTATAAAGATTAAAGATATTAAAATATAAAATCGTACGTAAAGTTATATATAATTAAAAAGTTAATTAGTTAATTAATAATTAAAATTATTAATTTAATTGTTATATTAATTATTAAGTTAATTATTATATTTATTATTAATTAATTAATTATAATTAAAATTGTTAAGTTAATTATTATATTAATTATTAATTAGTTAATTAATTAATATAACAATTAATTAATTAGTTAATTAAAAAAATTGTTAAGTTAGTTGTTATATTTATTATTAGTTAATTAGTTAAAATGTTAGTTAAGTTAATTATTAAGTTAATTAATTAGTTAATTAAAAATTAAAATAGCTTTAAAAAAATGATAATTACCTTAAAAAGTTAAAGAAAATAAGTTAGTTAAAAAGTTATTATTATTAATTTTTAATTAATTGTTAGGGATAACAATCCTTAAGATTTAATAAGGATCTTATATATAAATAAGTCTCATAAATAAGTTTGTTATATATAATATATTTATTTAAATAGCCTTATAATAGTTATCTTTATTAATATATATATATATTATTTAAACTTTAAATAATGGTATTTAAGCTATTAGGCTTAACGTATTAATTCCTTAATTAACTTTATTAATTATTTTGTAATTTATAATATTTGATACTTATTATTATAAATTGTTAGTTATTTTATTATCTTAATATTATTTAAATTAATAATAATGAAGGTAAATTAAAATATTATGGATTATTATGAGTTAGCTTTAAACCAAAGGTTTATAAAAGCCATATAATAAGAAAAGTTATATCTTATTAACTTTATTATTATTAAATTATAATAATGAAAAGAGATTGGAATAATGAGAAAAGTTATAATAATTATAACTAAAGCTATTTATAAATGATAACTTTAAAATTAATATTAAATTATAATATTTAATATTTTAAAATATAAGTTATTAATTTATAAGATATTAAAGATGTTTTTTATTATTTAAATAAGGATTTTAAACGTTTTAATAAGCGTAATAAAAGGTTTTTAAGAATATTAAAATCTTAATTAAATAATGGTTTAATATAAGTAAAGGTTTTATTATTTAATTTATTAAAAAATTTAAATATTATTTAGTAATATTATATAATATTAAATATTTTATTATCCTTTAAAAAAGCCTAAGGAAAAGAATTAATATAGTTAAAAAGGATGGATTACTTAAGAAATTATATAATAAAGGATTAAAAAAGACTTTAAAAATTAAGGAATTATCTTTAATAAGGTTAATTTTAAACTTGTAAAACTTAAAATAAAAGTTAATAAGGAATAATAACCTTATAAGCTTTATTATAGCCTTAAATATTTAAAAGGAATTATTTAATAAGGATGATAATAAAGATAATAAAGATAATAATAAAAAGATTTATCTTGTAAATATGAAAAAACAACTATTATAAAAAATAATAAACACTTTAAAATAAAAGATTCATTTTATAAAAAAGGAGTTTTACCTTATAATAAAAGATATAAACCTTAAGGATAATAATAAAAGTTTTAATTAAGCTTTAAAACTTATAATTAAAGATTAAAAAGGTTAACATAATATAAATAATTCCAATTTTAACTTAAAAATGAAAATGGCCACATAATAACAACTTATTAAAGTTACCATTTAAGCTTATAATAACGTTAAACAATATATCATTATAATAAACATTTTAAAAGTTAACAAAAAATTTAACAAAATAATTACTAAGGTAAATCTTATTAATAACCCTAAGAATTTTAAAAGTTTAACATAAGGTAATAGTAATATCTTAACAATTATTATTATATTAAAGCCATTAACATTAACGAATCTTAAAGGTAAAGGCATATAGAAATTTATTAGGATTTAAAAACCTTAAAAGAAATTAAACAGCTTTAAAAATCCTAATGAAAAGATATTAGCTTTTAACTTAAAATAATTTATATTAACCTTTATAAAAAGGTTAATAATATTTAAAAAATGTTTATTTTAAACTATCACTTTGCCAATTACTACCTTTAAAGCTATTTTAGTTTTAGAAATAGAAGATATAATTATTCAAATAGATTAAAAGGTTTCTAATATAAGTATTTTCTATTTTAAATTAAATTTTAAAAAGGATAAAAACGGTTAATGGCATGAAAGTAAAACTAACTACTATAATAACCTTTATATTTAAAAATAATGTATATATAAATTAATTAATAATAATGCTGCTTAAAAGAAAGTTATATTTAACAATATATATTTTCTATTTAATGAAGATATCCTTAACTAATGATAAGTATGCCTATTAGTTAAAAAGAAAGTAAATTTGCAAAAGAATTTAAAAAAGCTTACTTAAAATATACTTAACAAATATAACATTAAGCTTAATGAAATAGCTATATAATTTAAAAATACCACTTATACCTTAGAAAATATTAAAAATAATAATTCCTTAAAAACATTCGTTAACACTTTATTTAAATATATTATAATTTAAGGTAATATTATTAATATATAAAAGCTAACATAACTATATTATATATTATTATTAACCTTATAAAAGCTTTTATTAATTCTTAAAAAAGATATAAAAAAATTTAAATAGCTTAAACTTACTATTAAAAAATAAAAGTTCCTATAATTAAAACTAAGAGGTTTTATTAAAAGTAGTTTAGCTTTATAAATAAATTAAAATTTTAACAATAAAAATAATAACTCTTTAAACGAAAAAAAGGTTTATTAAATTAACTTTTAAAGATTAAGGTTATTTTAAAATAAAGGCTACCGTAATAATTAACGTAATTAACAAACCTTATAAATTAATCGTAATTCTTAAAATTAATTTTTAAAACTAATATTTAAGAATAAAAGGAATTTATTTAAGCTTTTCTTTAAGCTTAACAAACTTAAAGGCTAAAGTTTAAATAATAAAGGATATACGTAATTTAATAATCAATATAATTACTAACCTTTTAAGTATTAGTATTTTAAGAAAAGGGTATTATTAAGTAATAAATTCTTTACATACCACGTTAATAAGATCATTTAAAAATATAAAGAAAACGCTTAAAATTAAATTAATTATTTAATAGTTAAAGGTTATACCTTAATTTTAAAAGAAAAGATAAAGGTTAAAATCAATAAAGAAATAAGGTTTATATATAAAAAAAGTATTACTTTAACAACTTTTACTTTATATATCTTATAAGCTTTAAAGATAACATTTTAGCTTCTTTTTCAAACGTTTTAACTTTTTTTCTAAATATTTTAACTTTTTTTCTTAATATTTTAACGTTTTAAACAATTACTTATAAAAAGTTATTAAGGTTAATTTACGTATATTATAAGATATCATTTGTTATAAAAATTACTTTACAAAGCTATGAAAAGATTAAGCAATATTAATAACGTATTAATTAAGCTAATTAAATCTTATTTATTAAGTTTAGCCTTAACCAACAATTACTAACTACCGTTAAG